>CM067308.1:37266838-37751838 GCA_034231615.1 Meghimatium bilineatum | reverse complement strand
GTCTCATTTTTGCCATGTCCACTAACAAATCACAGGGATAAACAATGCAAGTAGTTAGTCTATAATTACAAGAGGACAGTTTTGCTCATATGGGTATTATTGCAGCTTTTCTAATCTCTTCTTGTGCATATCATATTATTGTAAACATCATTTGTAACTATTTTATCTCTATACCTGCTGCTTCCTTGTTTTATTCGACTTGTATTTTATCAGGTCATGGAGCTTTGTATGATGGAGCTGTTTGTATGGTATTTTCTACTACAAGCAATATGTGTGATCCTAATTCTTCAGAAAATATTGTTTAATATGTTGTCGTTCTTTTAGCTTTTAGCTTTATCAATTCATTAATACTGATGCAAATTTTCCATGATTCTTTTCTGTTCATTGATTGTCTTTCCATTTTCATCATTTATTATTTCGGCTGGTTCATATTTAACTTTATAGTAATAAAATAAATTAGTAGATAAATATCACAACACGTGGGATAACATGCAGTTTTTGTATTGTAAATAAATTATATAAGAGAACATCATGAAAAATCAAATGTCTTGTTCTGCATTATGAACTATCTTTCTCTTTCGTTGAATCAACACACACAAATCGACTTTTTTACCACAAATCTTCAAGATAAAACTGCACTTGAAAACAATTTTGAGTGTCTTGTTTTGCTTTTACCAATATCCATTACAAATGGAAATGGACAAAATGGAAAGATTAATTTGAAATACCTTACCGTGTATGTTACCCGTTATGTGTTCAGTGGTCCCTTTAAGTGAGGGACTTTCCTAAATTTATAATGTAGGTTTGATTTAAGAATATAATTTCTGGTAATCTTGCGCGAACACGGTGCGCATAGCGAGCTGTACTATAACCCAGATAATGAGTACTCAAATTTCGATTCTACATTAGCCAAATAGTGTGTACGTCATTTTTGAACATGAGACGGTGAATGTAGTCTGGGTGACTGTTAAATCAACAATGTCTGAATCGAATCAAATATTGCAGAATGTCCGGAAACCGTCAAAAGGTTGAATACAGAAATTCGCCAGAACGGTGTCTTCGAGTCCCTATCATTCATGCAGGATTAGCATTGGTCGTCTCAGAAACGGACAATTAAAAATAATCCAGTAGTGAACAAAAATAATTTTAATTGATTATATGATTTAATTACCGTTACATTTAATTGATTATATGATTTTTTAACCGTTACCTTTCCTATTAGCAACTCTTGTTGCGTCCAAATTATTCTTACGTTGTCTGTTCTGTGTTTCAGTTTCCAATTATTAGGATTACAGATATTTGCTAAAACTATAGCCTCCATATGGAATGATTGCATTACGGTGGCAACTGAAAAACTGCTGAACTCAAAACCTGACCTACAGCCTGTGGTATTCCTGACACATGCAAGGTCAGTGCTTCAAGCCCTCCAGTCTGGAAAACTAACAGACTTACAAAAACTACTTAATGAACTGTCTTACCAATATAGGGTAACCCTGCAGTGGATAACCTCTTACTGTGGAATATCAGGAAATGAAAAAACAGACCAACTGGCTAAGGAAGGTGCTTACGAAGACCAACCAGATGTACCAATCACCTACCATCAGAAAAAACAGATGATCAAGTCAATAAGAAAGCCACAAACACCAACACAAGATGACTATCAAATTTTGAACAGATCAGAACATGTTTAAGTGTACGCCTCAGAACAGGACACAACCGAATCCACAGTCACATGTACACAAAGTTCAAGATTGACAACCGGCCATGTGTACATTTGGACAGACAGCACAGAACGTCAAATATATACTTCAATAGTGTTCTGAGCATGAAATGCTGAGGCAGACATATTGGCTACAGGAAACAACACTGGAATCAAAGCTCTATGGGACACTGTATGAACTACAAAAGACAGTGAGTTTTATTCAGGAGACAGAATTACAGATATAGACATGTTTCAAGTGAACGAAAGTAAAAGAAGATGAAGAAATGATTGCATGAGGATCGTAACAACATCGTTTCCCACAGTGCATTTTGTCAATTATTATGGGACTTATTCAATAACCTCGTCTATCAATGTAATTACGCATGTGATTACGTTTGTACGTCTCACCAATGGCCCATTAGAAAAACCAACCATGCAACAGAAAATCTTAGTAGATGACATGCCGTTATATTGCCTTTCGCTTCTTATAGAAGCTTCTCGGCACGTCATCTATACTTCTTCTTCTTTCGTTCACTTGAAACATGTCTATATCTGTCATTCTGTCTCCTTAATAAAACTCACTGTCTTTTGTAGTTCATACAGTGTCCCATAGAGTTTTGATTCCAGTGTTGTTTCCTCTGGCCAATATGTCTGCCTCAGCGTTTCATGCTCAGAACACTCTTGAAGTATATGTTTGGTACTCTGTACTGCCTGTCCACATGTACACATGGCCGTGTTGCCAATCTTGAACTTTGTATACATGTGAAATGCGGAGTCGGTTGTGTCCTGTTCTGAGACGTAGAATTATAACTTGTTCTTATCTGTTCATAATATGATAGTCATCTTGTGTTGGTGTTTGTGGCTTTCTTATTGACTTGATCATCAATTTTTTCTGATGGTAGGTGATTGGTATATCTGGTTGGTCTTCAGCAGCACCTTCCTTAGCCAGTTGGTCTGCTTTTTTCATTTCCGAGTATCAACTGCATGGTTACCCTATACTGGTAAGACAATTCACTAAGTAGTTTTTGCAAGTCTGTTAGTATTCCAGACTGGAGAGCTTGAAGAACTGACCTTGCATCTGTCAGGAATGCTACAGGTTGTAGGCTAGATGTGGAGTTCAGCAGATTTTTAGTTGCCACACTAATTGCCTGGATTTCTGCATTATAATTATTGCAGAATTTCCCTTTCTATGTTCTGATTGTATCTCTAGGCTTGTGTGGATATTCTATATATACACATGTACCTCCATTCCTCACTGCATTCTGTGCTGACCCATCTGTGTATACTCTGACCCATATATCTTGTGGATATTCCTCATCCTGGAAACTGAGGGTGACTGTCCTTCGCTGTACACTGTTCCGTTTGTCCTCGCTTAGTATTCCTTTCACATGGGTCTGAATGTATATTGGCATTCCATGCCTTTCACTCCACGGGGTTTGTTCTGGTACAGCAATTGAGGGGATGTCAACTTCAGGTAGGTCTGTAAGTTGTCTACGGAGTCGTTTAGCTTGATGGATAAAGCTGCTTCTTTTCAGTCGCCCCATTGCTAGGTTTTGGAATCTTTCCTTCATTGGATGACTTGGCATACACTGAAACTTTTCTGCCTGAATTGGTACTTTTGTGTCTCTGCGTTTGCCAAGTGTTTGCATTCTTCCCATTTTCTGCATCTCTGCTATGGGTGTTGATTTCATTGCTCCCAACATTAATCTAAGTGCCTGGTTTTGCACTTTATCTAGATCTTGTAATGTGGTGTTTGATGCAGGACACCACGCAGCTGAACCATATTCCAGGTGTGGTCTTATGCCTTGCTGGTAAACTTTACTGAGTATATTCCCACTTGCTCCCCATCTGGTTCCACTTAGTTTTCTCAGGATAGCTAACTTCCTCCTGGCTTTTGTTGTTGCTTTGTTTATGTGCTGCTTCCGTGTCAGCTTATCATTAAAAGTAACTCCGAGGTATGTGGGTTGTGTCTTCTTTCAAGAGCTCTCCGTCTATCTTGATATGATCGGCTTTTTTGTTTTGGTGAGAGGGTAAAGAGTGTAGTACTACACTTATCTGTGTTTGCCCATGCGGTTAGGGCATCGATAGCTGTTTGTATTTATTTAGTGGTCACTGTTGCATGTTCTTCCATGCATCACATCACCAGGTCGTCAGCATACATTACATATTTGATCCCGTGTGGTAGTTCAGCAACTAGGTCATTGATGTAAACCAAGAAAAGTGTGGGTGACAGGACTCCTCCGTGAGGGACTCCATGACGCAGTAGGACTTTCTTGCTTTCGCGACCATCTAATTGTACCCTGGCTCTTCTATTATGCATCTATTATGCATCGGCCAGAACCTTGAAGTGGTGATGGGGCTTAGTTCAGCCATCAGAGGCTGGAAACTAAGACTGGTCGGGCACTCCCACTCGAGCAGGACCATAGTCCGGCCCAAGTAAGCAGAGTGCTGAAGACAGAGGCAACCAGCCAAAAGGCGCACAGATAATCAGGTTGCCTTTGTTTGCTGATATTTTTTGTGATATTCTTGGCTAGGTCTGTTCTTAGCCTGCTGTCTAGATGTTTCCATCTCATTTTGCAGCTTTTCCAGTTTATCATTCCTGTAGGGTTTGTAGTTTTTGCATGCCCCCCCCCCTGGGTATGGTTTTACTAGCAGCATGTAGTATACATCTATTAAATTCACTCACTGCTGTATTGATGTCTTTGTCCAAGTTCATGTCCTTAGCTAGAACACTAGTTAAAGGCAGGTATATTTTCCAGTCTGTCCTCTTACGGTTCCACCTACTGAGTGTGCTGCTGTTCTTGGTAAATTCATTGTGGATTTCCAGAAATACTGGTCTGTGATCACTACCCCCCCAAGCTGCTTTCCAATGACATGTGTGATGCTCCATTCCAGGCCTGGTGAGTGGAATGCCAGGTCTGGTGTAGAGGTGGTGTGTCATACTCTGGAGTAGAAGGTTGGTGAGTCTGCTGGTTGGTTAATAAGGATGAGATTATTTTCATCCTGCCAGCTCTCAAGCTCCTCACCTCTCTTGTCGATATGATCGTAGCCCCAGCTCTGAGAGTGGCTGTTGAAGTCACCACACACCATAAGTCTCTCTTTGTCTGGAATTGTGTCTAGTGCCAATGGTCTATCATTTGGACAGTAGTGGTTCAGGAGATGGAATTCTGCACTGTCTGTTTTTAGGTAGAGCATCTGGTATTCTGCCCCTTCCATATATACTTCCAGCTGATATTGTTATTAAGTGTCAGAATTCCACCCTTTTGCCTGCCCTTTCGGTCAGACCGGTAACACTGGTAGCCTCTGATTTTGAAGGCTATGTCGCTGCTGAGGTGTGTTTCTTGGATACAGCATATATTAACTTGTTCTTCACTTAAAACATTTTTAAAGTTCCAATTTTTTTACTGTATCCATCTCTTTTACTGTTGACACCCTCAGCATTCCAGTACATTATTTTTATTGGTCGTTGGTTTGCTTGGCCAGTAGCTCAATTCCCTTGCCTCCTGACTCCTCGGGGCAATTCAGAAGAACCGATTACACATTTTAAGTAGTTAGTGTGCTGCGTTATTAGTAACTTGTTACGTCACTACCAACTCTGTGTTTGTGAAAATGGCTACCGTATCTATTTTAAACTTGCCGCTGACTGACAAAGATGCAATACATATGCTGCAGTTAGGAGGAATTCTTCGAAGTGAAAGGATAGATGCGTATAGACATGCTATGAGATTATCTACTACGCTAAAAGAAAAATTATCTGAAAATGCAACCTAAAAACCACCAATAGCGGGTTAGTGTGAATGATAATTTCACTAACAAAAATAAGAAAAACAACTTCTGTCTTCCTTGATACAGATATAGAGTATAGGGTGGGGGGCGGTTGGAATAGGATTTAAACTAAACCTGCCTATTAACAACACCCACTCCCTCCAAAACAACACCCACTCACTCCCACCCACGCCGATTCCTCCCTTCCCCTCAGATGCGCATTCATGCATTAAACGTGGCATAATGTGATCGCTAAAAGTAGTCATTTTGTGTTTCTGGTTACATGGTCTTAAATTACCTAATTTCATTGACAACACGAAACCTCTGTGCGCACTGTAGCAAACTTGAAATGAACTTGTGCATAATATCTAAGTTTGCTCGTATTCCTCAAATTGAAGGAATATGTTGTAGCCATCTGATCTCGAATTGGACCAAATATAACACATACATTTCTAAGAATAATTCTGTCACAACATTTTTGTGCTTGTAAACCACCATGATTAGTTATAATCAGGTTGTATTGTTGATTTGTCAGTTTAAAAGTTGTGAATAGATATTTAAAATTACAAAAATTACAAAATGCAACGTTAATCTAAAATCTCTCCGCATGCGAGAGTTGCATTGAACAATCCTATCTATCTATCTATCTATCTATCTATCTATCTAACGCTGTAGCCCGTGTATCACTTGTGGCGTCAGGGGTAGAAGAGTTCTCTGGAGATGGACTTCACCTGTGCTGTTTGTAAGCTTGTTACTGTGGCTTCTTTGATTTCTGTGGTTCATGTTTTACATGGTCTGCTTCTGACTTTATAGCCACAAGAGCAAGATTTTGATTAACAGCAGAGACACAGAAGAACAGACCAACATCATGATGAATGGATATATGCTTGAGAAGGTGAGTACTTTCTAATACCTCGGACCAGCGTATGCAGCGATGCACAATCAGAATTTAAAATAAGACTATAGACGGCTTCAACGTCTATGTCACGGCTAACGGTGATTAGAAAAACACCATCTGTGTTGGCGTGAAAGTCAAACTGTATACGTAGCTGGTGTTTTCTGTTGTGCTGTAAGGTTATGAGAGTTGGACAATCACTGCGGACATGGAGAGACGATTACAGGCTGTCGAGTACACATGCCACAGACAAATCACTATAGAGAACATAAGACATGTTTATACGTAAGAAATCAAATAGAGATGTATGAAGGTATACAAGAAGCATTGCTTTCAATAGTGACACGAGGAAAACTAGCATGGTTTGGATATGTATGCAGGCATGAGTGTTTGTCAAAAACCATACTGCAGGTAAACCTTTGAAGGAGGGGAGAAGCAGAGTTGGTCAAATAAAGACTTGGACAGACAACATCAAGGAATGAGCACGACACAATTTTTCCTCACTTCCGCAACGTTGAAGATAGAATTCGCTTGTAGACGCTGTGTGCTGTAGCATTCGATGTGGTAGCCCTACGACCATGACGGGTTACGGGTTTATAGATAGATAGATATAAGCCAACACACATTGTCTGTTTTAATAGCTTCCAACTGAAGGGCGGCAAGATATAATCTATGTCAATTTTAATTTACTGACAATTTGGTATTCTGACATGACTATAAATCCCTTACTAATAAGACCACACACACACACACACACACACACACACACATATATATATATATATATATATATATATATATATATATATATATATATATACACACACAGACTAAACAATACAAATATTGGGATTTATGTAGGCCAATGTGTAAAAGTTTTGACAGATACGTTTTTAAATATTAAAACGGACATAAGAGAATTGTATTCTTATAATATATGATATTTCTATGACTTCTGCACGGGGAAACTGTTTTTTTAGGGGGTGGGAAGGGGGCTTTTTGTTAGTTTAATGGTGCAAAATTGTTCTTAATTTTCTAAGGAAGAGTGTTTGAAAAAAATAACTCCTCCGTCAGTCACCGTGGACTTTAATGCCCCAATTTAGCCACATTTAGTTAAAACTATCTATTTTTGCATTCTAGTTCAAATGCACCAATCAGCACACAAGCCCATATTCCGCTCTTTAAAAATTTGCTTATATGGATATAATTTTCAAGTGAATTATGAAACGTCGGTTGCACTTTGATTTGGTTTAGAAGAGGCAGCTTCATTCCCCTCCACAGACTCAAACAGGGCGACCAGATTTAAATTCTCATTAAAGGTCAAACTACTAGAAAAGAGCAAGAAAATAGCCTTAACAACTAATTTTCTTCCTCGAAATACGTTCTCACAGCAGTTTACAGCTTGACTTATTTTACATTTTTATGGAGTTTTTCATCATATGTTAGTTATGGATTTACTATTTTAAGTGTTGCTAATTATAATAGTGCAGAGGAACACTATCAAAACACCTGCGGTATGGAGGTCTAGCATATTTTATATATATATTTATATATATATATATATATATATATATATATATATATATATATATATATATATATATATATATATATATATATATATATATATATATATATATAGCGTAGTATATATTTTGATAATGCAGTGGACTTGTTTTAATATGGTGGTGCCAAAACTCTCTCCGAATTTCCCACAATTAAATGGCGATAGAATAACACAGCGTAAACTTAAACTTCATGAGCCCCGGTGATACGGACACGTGATGAGACATTCCTCATATGACAAAAGATATTCTTCAAGGTACGGTGGAGGGTAGAAGAATACGAGGTGACTAGAAGATGGATATTAATGACTGGACAGGGTGTGAAGTTTCCAAACTCAAAAGGATGGAGAGCATATGAATGCGTGGAGTTGCTTCTGCACCAAATGTCTCAATGTGACACCCATGCAACCCTAACGGGTTATGGTTTTTATTATAAACATTATTATTATTATTATTATTATTATTATTATTATTATTATTTAGTGATTGGTTCAACGTGGAAAAAGAAGTCAGACAATGATGTCTCCTATCACCATATAGTTTCAACATTTATGAAGAGAACATATTTAAGAATGTAAGAAATGAGAAACAGAGACTAACTTCGACTCACTCGAAGGTCACGATATACCAGAACTAAGATATGCTGATGATACAACATTATTGGCACACAGTCAAGCAGGTCTTAAACACTTCATAAACACCATTAAAGAAGATAATGAAAAATAAAAACCTATCTCTGAATAGAAACAGGACCAAGAATTTAACAAGCAACAAAACCACTAGCAAATTCTCAATCAGTATCAACAACAGCGAATTACAAAGAGTCACCAGTTTTGAAAATATTGGTTCACTTATCAACAGCACGGGTGATTGCTATGAATAAATCAGAAGGAGGATGGCTATCACGTCAAAGAAGCTGATACAAATAAAAAACGTGACTGAGCTGCTGAAAAACAACACATATAACATTCTTAACAGCTTACGTATTCCCAGTGTCAATATGTGGGTGTAATCCTCGACAATCACTAGCAAAGTTAAAAATAAAATAGTAGCATTTGAAAAAAAATGTTACAGAAAAATCCTCAGAATATCGTGAACCAAAAATATTACAATGTTTAACAGAGAAATTAATATAAAAGAAAACTGGCTAAACAGAAAGTTTTTTTCCCAGAAAACTACACATTTTGGTCATATCAAACGCCATGACAGCCAAGAGAAGACCATAATGGAGGGGGTGATGACAGGGAGACGAACAGGAGGCAGACGGATAAAAGGCAGACCAAGAAGAAGATGCACGCAAGATATCAAAAACCACATGAGCATGACAGTAACAGAATAAAGACTGGTTTAAGATCAACATAAGTTTCAAAAAGCTGTGATGACTGTTACATCCCGTTCAGGATATGCGACCTGATGATGATGAGTATTATTATTATTATTATTATTATTATTATTATTATTATTATTATTATTATTATTATTATTATACTCGTTTATCTCCTGGCACATAGTGACCAGGCATGTTATCTATGTGATATGGGATGTTATTATACTGGCATTAATCTTTTAACTCCACTCTTTATTTAATTATTGCGAAAGGATATCATTGTGTCAGAAGTATTTTGTGAGCTTTCTTTTGTTCAAGTAACTGTTATGTTGTCTTGTCTGTAAATGAGTAGAAGCCCAGAAAATGATGTTTGGAAGCTCTAGAAAGGCAAGACTACGCACACGATATAACAACACAGTTACTTGTCTAATTTGGTGATGTCGGATAACGTGCTAAACCAAGAATAGAGATTTTGTTCTATTAAACAATTGTTCAATGTAATATTCGTTTCATCCTTTAATAAACACTTGGAAAGTTGTTTACTTAAAGAGATAGAAGAGATAGTGGCAGTAGTGCATTTGTTAAAACTAAACATCAATCCGATCAATTCGTGTGCAGAGAATCAAGAACAGGTTAGGCAAAATCATTAAATCAACAAAAGTATAACAATAGGAACAAACATGGAATGTAAGAATCTGAAATCATGGGGATCAATATACGGTAACTAAGGAAATGACACGACTAAATATAGACATATTGGGTATGTCAGAGCACAGATGGACAGACAAGCGACATTTTTCATTAGCGTCAGGAGAAATGTGTGTGTTTTCAGGTTGCTAGAAAGGAGGTCAGCGAGGCGTTGCATTTTACCTGTTAAAACGAATAAAATCTTCACGGTTAGGGTACTATCCTAAGAGCGACCGTATTGTTAGCATCAGAATCAAGGGTAAAAAGGAAAGTATCTCTATTGTTCAAATGTGCGCACCAACAACAGCAGCAGCAGACCAAGAGATTCATACTTTTTACGAACAACTACAACCCACACTAGATACAACGAACAGACAAGACATTATTTTAGTAATGAGGGGTTTCAACGCTAAAGTACGGAAAGAAAGAGCACACCATGAAATTAGATCTCAAGGGATGTATGACTTAGGAAATAGAAACAAAAAGGATGGGATATTTCTCAATTTTTGCTTGGTAAATAATCTAGCAATCATGAATACATTATGTGAGCAACATCCCAGAATACTATACAGTGGAGGTCACTATATGGAACATATTTTTTTTAAACAGGTAGATTATATATTGATCGAATAAAGATGGAAAACAAGCAGTCCCTCCAGTAAAACATTATCAGGAGCAGACTCCGACACGACACTGCAGAAGGCGAAACTTAAAGCAAAAATAAAGAAAATCAACAAGAACACCCATATCATTTGATATGATACATCAGTCATACCATGCTAATATAACATGGAGATTTGAAAAAACAAAAGATTTACTACACTTCTAGATATACAAGAAGAATTGACACCAAACGATCTTGCTAAAAAAAATAAACGAAGCTATCACCAACACTGCAGAAAAGCTTCTACCTAAAAAAGGGCGCAAAATCAAGAATACATCTCAGAAGAAACATTGAACTTAATTGAAGATAGAAGGAGATGCAAAACAGCCGGGTAAAAATCAATCAAAGTGCAAAAAACTATCAAAACAAATTAAGAAACGAATTAGGAATAACAAACAGCAATACATAATGAATACGTGCAGAGAAATCGATGAGCAAAGACAACAAGGAAATAACCAAAATATGTTCAATGCTGTAAGAGCAAAAAAGGAATGCCCTAACAGAGAAAACTGATATTTTACACAGATTGGAGAAATATTGTCAAGAAATGTATAGAGGAACAACCCAGTCACGAAATGAGAGCATCAATGAATTAGAACAAGACCATAAACCTACAACTGAAGAGGTCAGACATTCAATTAGAAATCTGAAAAAAAGGAAAAGTTCCAGGTAACGATGGAGTAACATCAGAGATTATACAAGCCGGTGGAGATTCCAGTGTTCAAATATACCATACTTTATGCTGTAAGATATGGAAAAGCGGAATATGGCCGGAAGAATGGAAAAAGTCAGTATCATACCCTTGTCAAAGAAAGGAGACCTTCAACTATGTACCAACTATAGAACAGTAGCACTAATAAATCAAGCAAAGTACTACCGCAGATCATAATTTAAAAAATACAAAGCAAATTATAATCAGAAATTCATGAAGTTCAAATGGTTTTCGAGCAGGAAGAGGAACAAGAGACCACATATTCAACATCAGGATAGTTGAGAAATTTGGAGAATACAGCTTAGATCTACATATGCATTTCATAGATTACACCAAGGGGTTTGATTGTGTTAAAAATCATCAGCTGTGGTCTATCATGGGAGACATGGGCTTTCCCAAACATCTAATATATCTTATTGAAATACTATAGCACGAACAACAAGCAGCAGTAAGAGTGGAGGGAGGAACATCTGAATGGTTCGCTGTTCAAATTGGAGTGAGACAGGAATGCACTCTATCCCCTTATTTTTTTAACATCTATGCAGAGAATATAATGCGAAATGTAAGAGAAGAACTAGAGAAGGATGAGTTTAATCCAATAAATAACGAAAGATATGTAGATAACACAATCATTCTTACTACACATCCTGGGGGAATGAAACAGCTAACCCCAACAACAATGAAATACAACTAGATCCAAAATCCACATCTAAACGCACAGAAAATAAAAATTATGACAACAGAGAAAACAAAGATCAAACCAATAATCAATATTGCCAATATATAACTAAAATGTGTAAACAAATTCGAATATCTGAATATCTGGGATGAAATATAAACAGTTCTGGAGATTGTTCAGTCGACATTAGAAGAAGACTCGCAATTGCAACATTCAGATTAACACAAATGAGAAAGCAATGACAAAGTAGTAATAGGGACACTAAAGTAACGCTTTTAAAGACATGTGTTTTCCCCGTGGCAACATATGGATGCGAGACTTGGACTTTAAACAAGACAATATCCAAAAGAATAAATTCATTTGAAATGGTGCTACAGAAAGAGCCTACGAATATCATGAAGAGAAAAAAATGAACAACATTGAAGTTTTGAAACTACTGAAACTAAATGAAGGGTGGCTTCAAAATACCATCAAAAGAAGGAAGCTACAGTCTTTTGGACACTTAAAACGACACGATGGTATCGAATGGCTGATTCTAGAGGGCAGAGTGCCCAGAAAGAGAAGAAGAAGAAGATCAAGAAGACGATGGAACAGCGAAGTCGAAGAATGTATGCACATGTCTTTGGCCAATGCAGACCTGCTTGCCCGGAACAGAGAGACGTTAAGAGTATCCACAACGAAGATAACGTTCTGGAATGAATGTGTCACTTGATATAATATTCGTTTATCTCCTGGAACATTATGACCAGGCATGTTATCTATGTGATATGGGATGTTAGAATACAGTCAGTAATCTTTTAACTCTGTATTTGTGGAAACTATGAAAGTGAAGTAGAAAATGTTCAGCTGTTCATTCTTACATTCATTATATATTTGTTCAATGAATTTCAATGACGTCCAGTCTTAATCACAATACTTTTCTACAAGTAGGAATTTTCAGCTCTTCCTTAATATAACATAGTCTAAATCAGTGTTTCCCAATCTTTTTTTAACCATGTCCCACCTAGGTCTTTCTAAAATTCTGATTCACCCTATGCAACATATACATACTTTTTTATATTCAAAAATTGAATTATTCCCAAAATTAATCCTAATTACAACTTGTTCGAATTGCCCCTTGGACAATCAAATTGATCGCCTGTGGTGCGTGGGCCCCACGTTAGGAAACACTGATCAAGATGGTCCATGAAGACGATCATGTATCGTTTCTCGCTAGTATCACATATTTATGTCCACCCCTATGTCCACCCCTATGTCCACCCCTATGTCCACCTCTATGTCCACACCTATGTCCACCCCTATGTCCACACCTATGTCCACCCCTATGATAGTGTATCCTTTATTAAGCAAGTGATTTCAAATCAGTCCTACATTGTTCTCAATGTACATTCCTTCTAAACGTTCATTCTTTGCTTTCTTGTTCCTCGCCTCATTTTCTGGGATTTCAACATGGACCGATACCAACATTACATCTATCTCTGTACCAAAGTTATATAATGGTGTAGTTATACATAATATTTATTTTATTATATCTATTTACTGACTATGGTATTTATTCTGGTAAGTATGTGTGGCTGATAGCGTTAGTTATGATTGTTTCTTTTTTGAAGGATCTAAACTGTTGGTTCTAGTGCATTTAAGATTACTAATGTCCAGGTTCGAAACCACGTCCGGACATTAAAAAAAAATCCGGGTTGTGATTTCTCACTTGACATGACCACTCCTCCAGTCGACTCAGCTGTAAATGAGTACCTGACGCATGAGTTAGGGAAGGTTAAAAAAAAAACAGCAAGAAAGGAACTGGCCACCCCACCTAATAGTTGCTGCGGCTTAGTACATGAAGAGTTATCTTCATCCCCGGCAGCAGATGCCATGGGACCTACCTTTACCTTTACCTTTTATTATTTAAACTGCCAATATTGAGTTGTTTTCTATTAGTGTAAAGCGTTTTCTTAATTTCGATCAGGATATAATAATTTCAGTATCAGTTGTACCTTCTCCTTTAGATTTATTTATGAGAACCTTAAGATTAGTTTGCGCGGAATCATTTGTATTTTCATTGCTATATGTTTTTAATTTTGTAACTTTCAAGGCCTTTAGTAACCAAACAACAAAGTATCAGTTTCCAGTTTCATTAGTTTTCATGGGGTATGACTGCTTTATATTGGTTATGCTTTATAACTTGTTCTCTAAGTTCTCGTATTTCGTATAATTTTATATATTTCTGCCACCCTGCTGGAGTTCCGTAACTTTCTGTTGAGAATGTATTAATGTTATTTAAGCTACTAAAAGATTTATGTGCTAAATGCCTAGTAAAATTACCTATTTCGGACTATTAGTTATGTCTAAGTTCTTTGATTCCTATCATTATTGGCATTATTCATCGTATATTTTTTGTCTTGTTTCAGCTGATTTCTTTGATGCCATCCTTGTTGTTGGACGCTTTATACTTTTAATATAATAATGGAGACAATCGACACGCGCGGAATGCTAGCATATTCGGTATGCCTCTCATAAAGGTTTTACAGAACCATGTCATTGTTTTGGATAATGCAACCAAGAAATTTATGAGATTTTGCATAATTTAATCCTGCTCTGCATCTATTATAAAATGTATCTGTTTGCGCCATCCTAGGCTTAGATCTACCACAAATGTAGATTGTTCAATGTATATGTTTGTTCCATCTTATACTTGGGTCTAGCACAAATGTAGATTGTTCAATGTATATGTTTGTTCCATCTTATACTTGGGTCTAGCACAAATGTAGATTGTTTAATAGAAACATGAGGGTAGTATTGACATATACAGTACTATAGACTGTGGACAAAAGTGGTCAATATCGATACGACAAATATGTTTGCTAGCTTATGATAGAGCATAGTGCATAGACAGATAACCACTCTGAGTAGAGGACGTCTTCTCAAGTTGACACATTTTGTGAATGAAAGACATATTTGGGAGCACATTTATTGCACATAGGAAACACGACTTTCTTCTCTTATATTTCCTTGTGACCGACAGAAACAGATCATGTAAATGTGAGGTAGGTATTAAATATGACATGCAACGTAACATCGTATCAAATGTGCAAGTATCGTTTATTCAACATGTCATGATTACCATTTGTTGCATCCTCTGTTTATGACATTTATACAGGAGTTGCATCCCTGACTATCAGCTCTTAGATTTATAGAATTCAGTCCCGTATGCATCTCACCATAAACGATTTGCTACCTATCGCTATATAGCAGTATCTTCGATAGGCAATAATATGACATACCACATGACAGACCCAACGAATCTGTCTGCATCACGATAGTGTCAACGCTAAATACCAACTCTGTCAAGGAGAGTGCTATCCGAGAGCGTGTATTTCCACCTGCTGTTCATCACCTGTCTGTGACTAGTAGTTTAGAAGCGATTCTGCTTCCTCGTGTATCGCCAACATTCGGTGCATATTTCACTAGCGTATAAAAGCAATCACACACTACTCTGTACACATTCAACTTAGTCTGTACACTAATGTCAATTCTATACCATATATTTGCATATTGTCTATTGAAAATGTTTGTCATGTGAATCTTGGTGCACACCCCATCATCAACGGTGGCATTTTGTGATAGTATACTACCGAGGTATGCAAATATATTCACCACATTTAATCTCACCCTATTTATCCTCATGCAGTTCTTGTTCGATTTTTCAAGCTGCTGGCTGAAATATAGCTTCTGTACAGATGTATATAAGCAAGTACCTAGACATGAAACGTTCTGTAACATTTCCGCTGCCATGACTTTCCATTCTAGATCTTACGACTGTCAACATGGCGTTGATCTGGACTCTAAATAATATTTCTTGTCGAACTGGACAATCGCAGTGACCACAGTAAAGTAAACATTATTATAATAATTAAAAGAATCCGGACAATTAATACTGTTTAGTCAATACGAGCAATTGCACAAGTAACAAACAAAAAGTAATAGTTTCTTTTACTCAAAGTGCATTAAGACACAGGTAATAGTTGGTTCTATTCAAGGTACATTAAGACACAGGTAATAGTTGGTGGTTTTATTCCAGGTACATTAAGACACAGGTAATAGTTGGTGGTTTTATTCCAGGTACATTAAGACACAGGTAATAGTTGGTTTTATTCCAGGTACATTAAGACACAGGTAATAGTTGGTTTTATTCCAGGTACATTAAGACACAGGTAATAGTTGGTGGTTTTATTCCAGGTACATTAAGACACAGGTAATAGTTGGTGGTTTTATTCCAGGTACATTAAGACACAGGTAATAGTTGGTTTTATTCAATGTACATTAAGACACAGGTAATAGTTGGTGGTTTTATTCCAGGTACATTAAGGCACAGGTAATAGTTGGTTTTATTCAAGGTACATTAAGAAACAGGTAATAGTTGGTTTTATTCCAGGTACATTAAGACACATGTAATAGTTGGTGGTTTTATTCCAGGTACATTAAGACACAGGTAATAGTTGGTTTTATTCAAGGTACATTAAGACAGGTAATAGTTGGTTTTATTCAAGGTACATTAAGACAGATAATAGTTGGCTTTATTCAAGGTATATTAAGACACAGGGAATAGCACAATATAATTCCGCAGTGAAACTATATTAAGTGTTACAATGCAGCCGACCCGGTTTCAAGAGACGAAATAAATACCTAGAGGCAAGAGAATAAATTAAGTAATACACAGTTGAATCGAGTGCTTGCCTACTACTGCACAATAATTCATAGTTTCAGCGCTGAAAGTAAGGGTAACGTTTCAAAATATGTTTCTTGTATCAATCACGCCTAGTCATCATCAGTCATATAATGTTCGATGGTCCACTAGGCATGTTTTAAATTACTATATGAACTGATCCCTGAGCTCAGACACTATAACATTTTAAAACTATATGCATCGTTGTAACGTTAATGAACTAAAATATTAAAACTATATGCATCGTTGTAACGTTAATGAAATAAAATATTAAAACTATATGCATCGTTGTAACGTTAATGAACTAAAATATTAAAACTATATGCATCGTTGTAACGTTAATGAACTAAAATATTAAAACTATGTGCAACGTTGTAACGTTAATGAACTAATATATCAAAAATTTATTTGTACCATTGCAACGTCAATGGCCTAAAAAACGATCTGCAACTTTGCAGCATCAAAGGACTAAAATAAATTGCTTGCTGGTCCCCATCCCATGAGAGACATGCTAATTGTGGCCCAAAAACAGATGTCAATTTCTGCTTTACGGTTTCATATACCAACATAATTTTAAAAAATTAACCAGTCGGCTGAAATAGAACCACCGTGTCCCTCCAGGTTCACACTCCTAATAAAACACAAGGAATGTTACATCGACTTGGTCATATTTCATAACAAATATTCTTTCAAGTTAACACTTTCAAGACTAAAGTGATTTTAAAATTCAAGATCATGAATTTTACTTGAATTTTAATATCACTTGAGACTAAAAAACAATTTAGAAAGTTCTGGAGATACAGCAAGCGAGATTTCCACATGTCGAGAAAATCGTCGTAATCGCTACATAAGCGACGCAGGCGAAGAAGCTGGGAGTACGGCAGAGAGTTGCATCAAGGATGAGATTACGATTTTCTCGACAATTCCTCTAGGATGATTGAGTTTATTCGTAGACACTTGTTCCCTGACAGTATTCTTTCATCCGCTTGGCTCCGTGTACGCCAGTTGCCTCGGTTCGATACCTTGAATAACTCTCAGGGTTCTTCCTCCTCTGATAGGGTTAAACTTGTTCTTACCTTTCATCCCCTTAACTCTTCTGTCCAACGCATCATGCTTACACATTATTCCCTTCTCCAGTCTGATCCTGACATCCGTGTCGCTTTCCACGAGTTACCTCTGGTGGCTTATAGGCGCGACAGAAATCTGAAAAGACATCTTGGTCCATAGCCACCTTATGTCTTCTGTTCCCCACCATTTTGGCACTCTTCGTTGCTCGCGCGGCCGTTGCTATACACATTCTTATGTGGTTCAGGTGCGCTTCATTTCATTTCCCACGACCACTTTCTTCGTTGATGAGGCCTTTACATGTGAATCCCGTAATGTCATTTACGTGATCATGTGTAAACGTTGCGGTGAACAGTACATCGGGGAAACCGGCTTAAGATTGAGCGATCGCTTTTATAACCATCTTCATGCCATCAAGCACAGAATACCCACTCCTGTGGCCACACACTTCAAAAGCAATGGTCATCATGGTGCTCTTGATATTCAGGTCACCTCCATCAGATCCTGCAGTACTAATGATAGATCTAGGTACGTTCTAGAAAATCGTCTATTTTTTAATTGGGTACACTCAAGCCTTTTGGACTCAATTCCGACCACTCTTATGTCTAGTACTGGGTTGGTGTAGTCTTTGTCTTTATTCTTTTTGTTCCGTTATTTACTCATCTTTTTGTTCGTTTCGTTTCCACATATATTTACGTTTTTTAAGTACTTTCTGACCTTCCGGCATCTCATTTTCGTATTTCCGTTGGATACGTTTGTTTGTTGTGATAATTTCCATTCGTCGTCTCTTGATTTTTTTTGTGTATCTTGATAAAGACCTTTTGGTTTAAACGTTGAATATGTTTTGTGTATTGTAATTTGTATGTAGTTTTCTTGTGTGCACATCATTACCCACTAGTTTTAGTTACAGTCCGTCATGTCTGAGTAAAGCGATTATATAAACCTGTGTTTTACGTAAGTACAATTGTTGTTACATTTCACGCAGTTACCTTGTATTGATTGTCGTATATAAGAACTGGGGTACTACCACTAGCAGTAGTTCTGGCATATAATGTACTAACAGTGGTTCTACTTATAAAGTTCTACCACTGCGAGTAGTTCGGGCAGATGAAGAACTACTTCTAATAGTAGTTCTGCCATATAAGGTACTACCACTGCGTGTAGTTAGAGCGGAAACTGTAGTACTAAGCAGTCCCTGACAGTAATCTCTTAAAACACGATCAATTTGAATATAAACGGAACCACAAGTACCTGTAACTAGAAGATTCCTTGAGAGACTGTACCAGGTGATAAGTTCAGGTTCAGTGGGACAACATAACTGAACTTGGATAAACAACCGTTCAATATTGGATAAAGATGTCAACGCTAAAGGCATGCGTGAGAGAAGATTGTCACGGATGTTCAAGACTTTGAGTGTTTTGAGAGAACTAAATGCAGAATTTGAAATTGTCATGATTCTATTATTGTCTAAGTAGAGCTTCTGCAAGAGAGAAAGGTTTCTGAAACTGAAATCTGTGATCTCCCTTATTCTGTTGAAAGATAATTTTAAATTGGTAAGTGAGTATATATTAGACACGAAGGCAGGCACAGAGGACAGTTTGTTACTAGAAAGATCTAAAGTGGTCAATGACTGAGAAACATGGACGTCAACCGTGTCTAAAATTGAATTGTTGGCTAATTTCAATGTAATCAAATTTGTCAAGTTTGAAAAGTTCGGAATCACATTCAAACTCATTGAATCAATTTCCAAACTAGTGAGCGTGGTCGCGCAAGGAAACAAGTTCAATTCTTCAATTCCCGGTCTGCCATTCACGTTTACTATGTTGTTATTACTGAGTCGTAGAAACGCTAAATTTCTCAATATTCTTAGTGCTGTAGGTACTACAGTCAGTTCAGTATTTGCAAGAGATACATCTTCTATTGTGTCCTTCACAGAACTGAAAGCATCATTAGGAATAGATTTGAATGGATTGCCGGAAAAATCTATTTTGGTCACCAAGCGAAATGACGAAAACCAACCAGGCCAAGCAGACAATTGCACGTTCACTAACGAAAGAGAACGAAACGCGGTCGATGTATTTTCCAATGGGGAAACGTCCCAATCCCTATAACGCATGTCGGCAATTGTTAAACTTATTAGATTAGGTAACTTAAACAAAGCAGCTGGTAGTTGCGAGAAATTTGCTTCAGATATGATAACTTCCTGTAATGTTGTGGCGGAGTTGTTAAACGCATCTTCAGAAATAAAATTCAGTGGGTTCTTTGAAATCTCAATCTTGATTATTCCAGTAGGTATATCCTTCTTGTTCATGGCTTTCAAGCGTCCTTCCTGGAGACACATAAACAAGACAAAGATCAAATATTGTGTTTTGAATTCACTTATATGTAACTATCACATACTAAAACAGAGCACTGATCACTTGATTAAAGAATATTTTCGGTGATTTGCCTCGTCACGGTGAACGTAATAAATTTTTAAGAAGTCGGTGTATCCTTTACATAATATACGAACTGAGATATTTTGTAGCTACACTGGTGATGAATTATCAAAACGATTATAATGTTCATGAGACAATTGTAATTAGTACAGCAATGAAATTATTCAATGTAAGGAAATACTGGCATTTCTGTTCACAGCCGTCACGATGAGCATAAATAAGATTGTAATTTAAAATATGACAAGTTAAAATATTCATTTTCAACTCTATAATCCACAACAACCTAGTCCGTATTATGAATTGTCACAACAACCTAGTCCGTATTATGAAATGTCACAACAACCTAGTCCGTATTATGAAATGTCACAACAACCTAGTCCGTATTATGAAATGTTACAACAACCTAGTCCGTATTATTATATGTCACAACAACCTACTCCGAATTATGAAATGTCATAACAACCTAGTCCGTATTATGAAATGTAACAACAATCTAGTCCTTATTATGAAATGTCACAACAACCTAGTCCGTATTATGAAATGTCACAACCTAATCCGTATTATGAAATGTCACAACAACCTAGTCCGTATTATGAAATGTTACAACAACCTAGTCCTTATTATGAAATGTCACAACAACCTAGTCCGTATTATGAAATGTCACAACAACCTAGTCCGTATTATGAAATGTCAGAGCAACCTAGTCCGTATTATTATATGTCAGAGCAACCTAGTCCGTATTATTATATGTCACAACAACCTAGTCCGTATTATTATATGTCACAACAACCTAGTCCATTTGAAATGTCACAGCACTCAAATATTCGTGACATATTCTATTTAAGAGCAATGACTTGTATATTAAAATAGCAAAAAGTAAAATATGTTGCAACAAAAATAAATATTCGAATTCGTAGGTATCAATAACGAAGAATGCCCAATTCATACCCGAATTGTAATAGTATCAACGGCTGTGATATTGACTCCGATGCGTAAAACTGGCATTGCAGACAATCCTTGACAATCAACTGTACTGCGTATGCAATTGCAACCCTGGGAAAAAATAGTATTAGTGCAGTCAAAGGTAATTGCAAATATTTTTCATTTATGATGAACATGTTTTACAAGAGTGTGGTATTATTTATGTGATATAAGTTAATGGAAAGTCTCTTGAAATGTAAAATGAGTTATTTGTTTGTATGCTTTACGTAGAATAGTGACTTGTATGTTTACTTCAACTAGAACACGAGTTGTTTTTTTTTCAATTGAAAATCACATACATTATTAGTTTGCTTTTTAAATTTTTTAATGGACTGGAAAATTGTATTTCTTTTTACGCAGAAGGAATGATTTATTTTCTCACTTCAATTAGAATAAATGATTTGTTTTCTCACTTCAAGTAGAATGAATGATTTATATTCTCACTTCAAGTATAATGAATGGTTTGTTTTGTGACTTCCAGTAGAATAAATGGTTTGTTTTCTCACTTGCAGTAGAATGAATGGTTTGTTTTCTCACTTGAAGTAGAATGAATGGTTTGTTTTCTCACTTCAAGTAGAATGAGGGGTTTGTTTTCTCACTTCAAGTAAAATGAATGGTTTGTTTTCTCACTTAAAGTAAAATGAGGGGTTTGTTTTCTCACTTGCAGTAGAATGAATGGTTTGTTTTCTCACTTGCAGTAGAATGAATGGTTTGTTTTCTCCCTTCAAGTAAAATGAGGGGTTTGTTTTCTCACTTGCAGTAGAATGAATGGTTTGTTTTCTCACTTGCAGTAGAATGAATGGTTTGTTTTCTCACTTCAAGTAAAATGAGGGGTTTGTTTTCTCACTTGAAGTAGAATAAATGGTTTGTTTTCTCACTTGCAATAGAATGAATGGTTTGTTTTCTCACTTCAAGTAGAATGAATGGTTTGTTTTCTCACTTCAAGTAGAATGAATGGTTTGTTTTCTTACTTCAAGTAGAATGAATGGTTTGTTTTCTCACTTCAAGTAGAATGAATGGTTTGTTTTCTCACTTCAAGTAGAATGAATGGTTTGTTTTCTCACTTCAAGTAGAATGAATGGTTTGTTTTCTCACTTCAAGTAGAATGAATGGTTTGTTTTCTCACTTCAAGTAGAATGAATGGTTTGTTTTCTCACTTCGAGTAGAATGAATGGTTTGTTTTCTCACTTCAAGTAGAATTAATGATTTATATTCTCACTTATAGTAGAATGAATGGTTTAATTTCTCACTTCCACTTAAATGAATGTTTTGTTTGTTTTGCGTTCACTCCATTGTAATCAACATGGATATCCGTGCGATTTCCGCCAGGAGCGTGTTTACGTTCTGCTACCGTTATGCGCTTTGTAGGCCTAGCACAACCGATTTCGGCATACCTTGACAATTCGGGTGGGCTACCCTATCCTGTGATAGCCTCTCTATCTGTTGCCAAGCACGCGTGTATGTGGTGACTCTTCGCCCAGACGATATTTTGCTCACTTCTGTCTCGCACGAGCTGTTCTACTGTCTATGAACTTGCCTCGTGTAATTGTACGTGATGTGCCTGTGCCCATCGGGTACTAAACCGTTTTTCATCCGTGAGCTTGGTTCCTTAAAAGGAAGAACTCAACAGAAGAGTTGGACCCTGGCTCTTTCGCCCTCTTAGCCGAGGTGTCATTCACCGACATCGTGAATCCCTCGCCCATGTTCGAGTCTCACACCACGCGATTGAGAGCAAGGCGTTCTCGAGCTGAAAGACCTTGTCCCAATAGCGCCTGAGCCCATCAAGTACTGAACCCTTTCTCTCTGCAAGTGTATTTCCGGTATAGGAGAACCTGACAGTAGAGTTGGGCCAGGGTTAAGATCGTTGTCTCTTTTGTGCCTGAGCCCATCGGGTACGGAACCCTTTCTCTCTGCAAGTGTATTTCCGGTATAGGAAAGCTTGACAGTAGAGTTGGGCCAGGACTGCTATCATTGTCCCTTTTTTGCCTGAGCCTATCGGTTTCGGCACCCTTTTTCTTTGCGAGCATTTTTCCGATATAGGAAGACTCGACATTAGAGTCAGGCCAGGTCTTTTTGCTTTGCTGGACACCCATTATTGGATATGGGTCTCTGCCTGTAAGGAAATCAAGCAACTAGAGGCTCGTCACGAGCTAACAGAGCTTGTAGTTCCCATTTCCGTAATCGTTTTCACTTTCTATTTGCAGTTGGCGCTGCCCTCTAGCGCTGTTCTGCCCTTTCATTTTTCATAGTACTCAGTATGAAATATATCTGTCTTTCGCCATGCATCCACCTTTTCATGTTTTTTTAATTGGCCGCCCCTCCAATGTTCGGACTGGACTAACTAGCTTCACTGTATGTCGACAGTGTCGCTGTATGTTGTGCTGCTAGTGGTGTCGCAGATATTGTCTGTCTCTTTTGCAGTCAAATCTCTTTCCATCTGCTACCTCCACACTCTCGGACACGATCCCCAAATGATTTGGCCAGAATCAGCTCGAGTTGCTGTTTTTCTGTAACCAGGGTGCACCGCGAGGAGGTACATTTGGGATCTTGGTTATCTGCTAACCATCGGGTCCTCCTAGAGCAATGTGTTCCCTTAGCACCCCA
Organism: Meghimatium bilineatum; assembly: GCA_034231615.1. Lineage (NCBI taxonomy): Eukaryota > Metazoa > Mollusca > Gastropoda > Stylommatophora > Philomycidae > Meghimatium > Meghimatium bilineatum. The sequence continues at coordinate 37,728,031 of CM067308.1, read as the reverse complement.
CTTAAATGAATGATTTCTCTCTCTCTCTCTCTCTCTCTCTCTCTCTCTCTCTCTGCAAGTACACGGAATAATGTATCATTTCAAGTTAAACGGTTTGTCTTCTCACTTACAATAGAATGAATGATGTGTATTCTTACGTCAAGTACAGTGTATGATTTTTTTAGTGTACAATGAGTGTTTTAATTGTTTCTACTTCATGTAGAAGGAAGTGTTTGTTTCAGTAGAATTATGAGTAACATATTTAATTATTTCCAAAAGAATGATTGGTATTATTCTTCCACTAAAGTTTAATATTGACATTCACATATCACATAGATGGCACATATAATTTATAAAGGTCTAAGAAATTAATACACAAGAATACACAAGAATACACAAGAAACAATAATGGCTGTTCATACAATTACAACACACAAATCATGGTTGCTACAGATTGCTGATTTTAGATAATCACAAAGTAGATCAATGCATTTAATTTTTATTACAAAAAAAATCGTAGTAAAATTAGTTTTTATGACATTAAAACAACGCTACTGTTTCCCCAAAAAATGATATCAAAATGTTTGCTTCAATTTGTCTAAAGTATTTTTCCCATTTATTATCCAATTTGACAACACAGGAAAAAAACTGTACTTACAATTGCACCAATATAAAGATCTTCCCTGTAAGGGCAGATGGTCGACTTGGATATTGAAAAACATGAAATACAGAGAGCCAAAATAACAACCAGTTTTCCTGCAGGTATCATCTTCGTGTTTTCTGAATGTGAGAGCTTCAATCATAAACCTTGAGAGTAGATACATTTAACATGTTTGCAAATAAGATAAGTCATTGGAATATTTGATAAATTAAACATAAAGAAGTGTCTGAGAAAAATCTGCACTGTTACTAAACTAGATAAAATACAAAATTAGGAAAAAAGTTGGTATAATATCATGTATTGAACATATCGAAAGACAAAAAGTAAAATGGTTCAGTGTTTTTATGAGAATGAAGCCAAACTAATACCAGTAGGAGCATATAACAAATGAATATCCAAATATAAAGCCAAAGGTAAACCAAGAAAACGGTGGATAGAAAACATCAAGATAACCTTGACAAAACATGGAAATGAAACCAAGACGACACATCTGGCTTTTGAACGACAACTCACGATCCAACCCCTACGTTTAGCAACAAGTGTGGATAATAGAAATTATCATTTACCTGGGGATAAACAATAGTAAATGTCCATTTTTTTCTACTTTTTTTAATGGTATATACCACTCTTCTTCTTCTAGTTCAGCGTTTATTTCCACTACCGCTGGATCTGTATATACATTAAACTGCATATAGTTAAATCTCACTAGCATGTACTTCATAATATAGTAGATATAGTTGCAGGTACTAACGTTTGTTTCTAGATAAATTATGTATACTTACAGAACACTGTTATGTATCTATAGATAAATTAGATAGAATTACAGAACACTATCCCGTGCATATAGATAAATTAGATAGAATTACAGAACACTATCCCGTGCATATAGATAAATTAGATAGAATTACAGAACACTATCCCGTGCATATAGATAAATTAGATAGAATTACAGAACACTATCCCGTGCATATAGATAAATTAGATAGAATTACAGAACACTATCCCGTGCATATAGATAAATTAGATAGAATTACAAAAAATTGGGATGGTAACTGAGTGCTGCGTTACACCTCTATATTAGTGATTTTATCGTGCCATTTAATGTTACAGATTTTGCGAAGACATCTTAGGTTTAAGATGTTTAGCCTCCTCTCGTGTTTTGTGTAGGTAGTCCATGTTTCTGATCCGTAGCACCGTAGCACAATGTGCTCAGCATGCATGTTTGATAGATCTGTATCTTTGTTTTCAGTTTTAGCTTCCTGTTTTTCCAAGCTCGTTTTGACAGTCCGTCAAACATTGTGAAGAAAGTCTTTGGGACATTTCAAGTTGGTAAAAATATTTACAAAATATTAATTATGCACGTCGATGTTACAAACAGCTCGATGTTACAAACAGCTCGATGTTACAAGCAGCGCGATAATACAAACAGCTCGATAATTACTATATCGTAAATATTTTTACCAACTTGAAATCTCCCAAAGACTTTCATCTGCGTTTAAAAATTAAGCAAAAAAAAAAGAATAAACTACCTCTGGGATCGAAACAGTATCTACAGAAAATATTGCTATTTAATGTAATTACTTTAGACCGTGTTTTCTTGTTTTCGAACTACTTGATTTATTTTTAATGATCTATTAAATCTAAACTCTATTATTTTTTTTCTTATTCTCACAAGGGCAACGGCAGCTATTCCTTCTAGTATCTATTATAAAGGGATATTACATGAACAAAATGGAAAGATCTATTTGAATGAACTTACTATGCGAATTGCGCGTTATACGTTGAGTTGTTCTTTTAAGTGAGGGATTTTCCAGAATTTATACTGCATGTTTTACCCAAAAAAATACTTTCCGTAAGTCTTGCGTGATCTGGGTGCGCATAGCAAACTATACCATAACGCACAATATGGTTAACTCAATAAGTGGTTCGACGTTGGTTAAATAGGATAGGTCATATTTGAACTATGAGACGGTAATTTAATCTGGGCGGCTCTTAAAATCAACGATTTCTGATTAGAATCAAATATTGCTCAATGTGTGGAAAGAATAAAAGAGTTGATACAGAAATTCTCCTGGAACATTGTCCAAGCAGGACGACCATACGCGTTCGTCTGTACCCATTATGGCGTTTAGATCATCCAGTATAAACAATTAATATTCTACTGGAGTTGAATCCACGATGTTCTGTAGTAAGTCTAAACGTTTCTAAATCGTTCCTATCAGTCATTAAGACTGATGTTCTTAGAAGCTGACATTTCACAATAATCCGATAATAGTGAAAAAAATTAGCTATAATTGTTTATAGGATGAATTTGTCTTTACTTTCCATAGTAGCGCAGTGGTTAGCACACTGGTTTCGCATATGAGTGGTCCTAGATTCATTCCCCAGTTGAGGCGGAAATGTTTTTCAGATCGTAACGGATTCCATGTCGACATAGCCTTAAACCGGTACCGGATTAATCCGGGAAGTAAAGACTGCGAGGGAGAGGAGATGCCTACCGCCTCATTTGCAGAGCCTCTGAAATGTGAGATCGCTAACATCTCACACCCCTACGGCATTAATAAATGCTATGGGTTACTTTATTTACTTACTTTACTTTTCATAATACCTACATTTGTTGTATCCAAATTATTCCTACCTTGTCTGTTCTATTTCAGTTTCAAATGATTAAAGATATTGGCTTAAAATGTAGCCCTTGTATGAAACGATTGCATAAAGATCGTTACGTAATATATTCCTAAATCGCACTTTGACATGTACTACGGTACTTTTTCTATAACCTGACCCATCAGTGCAAACATTTGTTTCGGTGTCTCGTTGACAACCTGATAGTTATCTGATTTCGATGTCAATTTCTTCAACTATACAACTCTCTGCAAATACTAGACGAAGTATATATTCCAATTTTGAAATCCGTCTTTTAGCGCAAATAACTTGAGGTCCCAAGTTCATTCCACGATTGGGACATTATTTTTTTCTTTCGGGTGTACAATCAAAATCCTTTCAGTACATGTCGCGGTGTCTGCTATGGCAAAGCGGCGTTTATTTCCACCGCCCATAGAAAGCCTGCCTGCACTCCTTCACAGGAAAGCATGCAGAGGCGAAAATAAATTATGTTGTCCAATTTTTGTAATACAATTCTTTTTTTTTTCTTTTGAATAACATGATTATTTGGTCAAACAATATCAAATAGAGACATCAACGATATACACAAAAGAAAAAAGTACACACTTATTAAAAGCGTCAAATTGTTTGTTGAATTTGTTTTAAAGGGCTGCCCATAAATTACAACAACAACTGAGAAGAGACTGAAAATATTAAAGAAGTTAGGTGTTGACAACGGGAAGTGGGAGTACGAGGGAGGCTAACAACATTTGACGTCAACGATACCATTTTGTATACACCAATTAAATTGCTTTACAGGAATGCTGTACAGAGTTTAATAATAATATTATTTTATAACTAATTGTATTACACATAAATTATACTGTTATGTTTTCACACTTGACAGTATATTCTGATATTGTTATAGGCCCCCTATCTCCCAGATTCGATTTCAAATTTTCCAGACAAAATTAATCAATTTTCACTACACTTTTGGTGAAGTTTATTCAATTCTGAAATTATTTCTTGAAAGCAAAATAAATATAAGTAAGTGTAATAAGTATATAATAATTATAATATAAATATCAGCTAAACATTCACAGAGAATTCTGGCGGTGAGGAGAGATTATTTACAATTCTATCAGTGAAGTTAATCCGAGCAAATAACAATTCATATATTTATGATAAATTTGTTCAGGCTCTTTTATTTCAGTCTTCCATCGTTTTCGTGGTCGGCCTCTAGGTCTGCCTTCGCTGTATCTGTGTAGCATAGTTTGCTGTGGTATGCTGTCTGATGGGAGTCTGCTGATGTGTACAAACCATTTGATCTGTTGTCTCTTGGTGTATTTTAAGATTGGGGAGGTGCCGGCTTTTTGTTGAATGTCCTCATTTCTCATCCTGTCTCTTAACGATATTCTTAGAATTCTGCGTAAGCACGTCATTTCAGCTGTCACAAGCTTACATTTGTCTCACACTGTCGTTGTCCATGTTTGGCTTTGGTAGCACAGCGTTGGTATAATAATCGTTTTGAATAGTGTTATTTTGGTGTTTAAATCTACGTATTTGTTTCTGAAGATTGGTGTCTTTTGCCCTAAGGCTTGGTATACTTTACTACATCTATTGTGTATTTCTTTGCTGCCCTTGCCTTCTGTTGTTATATTACTTCCTAGGTATGTGCATTCTGTCACGTGGTTAAATCTGTTGTTTTCTTGTTGGATCAAAACTGCATCATTGTAAAGATAAAGTTAATTAAACTGCACGTTATCTCCCCCCCCCCCAGGTCTATATCAATATATCCATTGCTAGACCAGAGACAATGATGATACTGAGTTTGTGTTTACTGTCTGCTGAACTATGCGCATGGTACACGTGTACCTTAATGTTTCCTAAAAATCCAAGACATGAGAGTACACTTACACGTAATGCACAAACAAATTAAATAGGGAAACAGAAAAATCTTACACGTATTCATATCAGGACCGTAGATGTGTCTCCTGTGAGGGGGATGCAGGTTCAGGAAAAAAATTTCATTTGCCTATTTGTATTGCAATTCCCTTTTTTGCATTATACTTTTTATGACCTTTTTTTTAGAAAATCGTTAAGTGTAGTGGGGAGTGGTGTTATTCAACTACTAGCCTAAGTTCCTTGTACTAAAAATTATGTTATAATTTCCTGAGGGGGGAGGGCGGGGTAGGGATCTTCAAAACCTCACCACCTGCATGCTCCCTATCACTGGTTTGATTCATATACTACACGTGACACGCTTGGTTTCCCGGATTTAAGAGATTGTATTAGTAAGCACACCTGCAGTAAATGCATTATTTGAATCTCTTATAAAAACACTCTTTTAATCCATTATAAAAAACTCTTTCAATCCCTTATAAAAAAACTCTTTCAATCCCTTATAAAAACACTCAACCCTTATAAAAACACTCTTTCATATACTACACGTGACACGCTTGCGTTCCCGGAATTAAGAGATTGCATTAGTAAGCACACCTGCAGTAAACGCACTATTTGAATCTCTTATAAATACACGTTTTAACCCTTATAATAAACTCTTTCAATCTCTTATAAAAACACTCTTTCAATCCCTTTTAAAAACACACTTTCAATCCCTTATAAAAACACTATCAATCCCTTATAAACACCTTCAATCCCTTTTTAAAATCACTCTTTCACTCCCTTGTAAAACACTCTTTTTTATACCTTATAAAAGTACTTTCAATCCCTTATTTAAAATACTCTTTCAATCCCTTTCAAAAACACCCTTTCAATCCCTTATAAAAAGAATCTAAACCTCCTGAAAACCTGGTCATGTGTGCTCTTTTACCTGAGTGCACGTGTTCTCTAGTAGACATATGACACTCAGATCACAAGAATTCATATCAAGCTAATACCTAGAAGTACTGGTGCTCCTGTACTCTTTGTCCTCTATGTCGTTTCATGGTGGTATTTGCAGTTCTTGTTTGCAATCACAGCGCACCTTTAATATAGGTTATAGTACGTTCTCTGTGAATTTTACCATGTTAGGTAATACGTGTGACATTATTGCTATTTTTATCCACCAATGATCTGCACAACACACTATATAAAAGTAGTTCGATCTTACTCACCATATGAGCTCACTTTTAAGCAACCAATACTATTGTAGAATTATTGATCTCACTTGATTTCTGTAATTTTGTATTTATACCCACTGACAAACTTAGCAAAACAACGTGAGTAAACATGTGTATTTTTGAAAATTCATGTTTTTAATATTTTTAAAGAATTTATTCATCGTACTTGATTTCTGTAGTTTTTTTTTATTCCTGGCTAGTGACAGACTTAACGGGAAAAACGTGAGTAAACATCTATATTTTTAAACAAATGTTTTTATGCAATGTGCTTACGTCCGCTACAAAGTTCTTCAAAACGTTTATGGCCCATTATTTTTAAACATTTTACTTGGCAACTATTTGACGTGAGTTTGCTCAATTGTATTTATGTGCATCGTAGTAATGACCTAATATTATAATTGTACAGTGTTTGTGAATGTATCGAATAACTCAGGCGTGCAGATTTGTCTGCATGTTTTGTTTTTTTGTTAATATTATTGTACGGTATCAGTTGATCCCACTTGTGAGACGAACCGTGACTGGACTTCAGTAAAGGTCTGTGTACAGAAAGTTACCATAACATGAAAAGCTGATTTTTATTATTAATGTGATTTTTATTGGTCGGCCTTGGTTTTCTTTGTCATGCGACTACAAGTATATAAATATTTACCAACGACAAACACCACAATAATCAAAAACGTCATGAGTGAAGTATTGTTTACTTATTTTTTCAGAGGTATTTACTGTCGACGGTTTCGAATGAGTCTTTCTCCTATTCTCCGAGTCATTATCTAGCTGTGTACATAAATATTCCGTAGTCGAGCGTTTAGATAAGTAATTAGGTGGAATAACACACTGTTCTTGAGAAAGAAATTAACTCCGTGAGAAATTCTCTTTCCGTGAATAATGTAATATTTTTATGCATACCTTATAATTGATTAATATTTATAATACGGTTTATATTAGTAAAAAGTCGCAAAAGTGATTAAATTATACAAAATGAGAAACGACGAAATAAGGAGAAAACTCGTTATAAGACTATGCACAGAATGCATTGAGAAACAACAAATAAAATAGTTTGGATACCTTATAAGAATTAATCATACCCAACTACCAACAAGAACATATAGCATAAGAGGATTCGGATACAAGGTCAGATGAATACCTAGAACAAGATGGATAAATACCAACAAGACAACACTGAACAGATATGAATTCAGCGCTGCAAGGTGACACATCTGGCCTTGGATTGACAGCTAAAGCTCCCAGTCATCACTCCTACACGTGCGGGGAGTGTGGGTATGTGGATATACCCTCCACCTGGGGATAGACAATAGATAGTTTATATTGATTTTTATTTATTATTTATTATTAGCACTGTTATGTAAAGTGCGAAATTTCTAATCATGCATTGTTCTACTTTAGGCGCATGTGTCATGATTTCGCCAATATAGATCTATGTTGTTATGTTTGAGGCACGGAATGTCGCTAGTGTGAGGGCATATATATGTTTTTATATTTTGAGACAAGTGTTGCAGGAGTATGCCCGAATCTTAGAATCTGACACACATGATCTATTTAGATTTATGGTAGCCTCAAATACACCAGGATGCAAATGATAAGATGTATTTCTTGTTGAGAAAAAAAGGCACGTAACGAGGAAGAGAACATGCCACTTCCCATTCAAAAAATGATCGATTGTATAATTGAATATAGCGAATTTGCTCTTCTAGCCAATAAAAGATCAGTGAACAAAACTACGCCGAAGTTGGATGTTTCGGGTATACAATACTGCTTAGCTGTAAAAAACGACACAGCGTATTCGCTCTCTGAACTACGACTTGCTAAGCAGAAGAAGAAGAAGAATACATAATGTTGATGACTTGTACATTTTTACTCTAGCTACCACTTTTCTCCAGTTACCCAATAATATAATTTATTATTTACTGAAATATCCATTGTCTTCTTCTTCTGGCAGGCATCAAGATAGACGCATTACAAAAGACATCCAGCGACGACAACTTGGATAATTCAATCTTAACCTCACCTGAAGCGGCACTAAAACCAACCTACATTCATCATGTCAAGCAGCATCATATTCCCCGACATTGATTATGACGCAATCGATACCGTACGGAAAACATTGTCTGTCTCATTTGTCATTACTATTATCATTATGAACGGTTTTGTAATCTTCAAGACTGTAATGCTTGGTGCATTCCTATATAGTCCGAGAAGTCTTATAATTATCTCCCTTGCAATTGGAGACATATTTTTAGCATTGTTTCCCCTGATAGTCTGGACTAAAATGTTTTATGGTGACAACTCGGGGATATCTTGTACAACATTCACCTCAGCGTACGTATATATGACATACCTCATACATTTTGTGTTTGGTGTAGGGTTGATCGTATTGGTGGTAGAGCTCTTTTATCGATATAAAATACAGCGTACATCCACTAACACTTCCAGCAACATCGTCAAGGCTGTTATCTTCAGTGCTACACCTTGGATCGTTGGATTAGTTATTGTTCTCCCAGTAACAATGGCTGATGTAGAAACTCCTCCTGAAACTCCATTAATTTTGTATGTGTGTCTTATATACTATACAAAAGAAAGATTCCATGCTAATTTTGGAGTTTCTGTCATTCTTCCAGCATTACTTGCTCTCATTGCCTGTATTGTCGTCAGATTCATAAGATTGAAGCCTTTACAGTACACCAGCCCAGTTATCGGTTACCAAAGTAATACACAGGGTGTAGTTATAGCTACGCACAACACGGGCAGCGCTCCTTATCAGTATCCCGTTACAGGGGGTACACAGCCGATGTCAACAGGAATGCCTGTTACATATTACAATGGCGTTGAAAATCAGAACTCAAAATTTGCAAATCAAGACTCCAATCTCTCCAATACCCAGTACCCCTCACAACAACAAATAATGCAGACGAATGTAATAGTTGCCAACCCCGTTTATTCCGTTCAACCTCAAGCGCCAGTTGTGTCCATGCAAATACAAGATCCAAGCCGAGAGAAAAACCTGCTCTTGATAATTACCATCGCTTATTTCATTTGCGTCATGCCATACGCCATCTACATCATAGGTCGCAATGATATCAAATCCAGTGACATTATTATTAGTGAAACGCTATTCTGGTTGTCCGTATTCCGGTCATTATTGACACCTACTATTTGGCTTCAATGTACCAGGCGTTAAGTCATTAAAAGATAACGCTTGAACGAATTCATAAGACCAGGTGATCTCAGCATCAAAGGGCTATATTTTAGAACAAACTGTTTACTAAATTATTAATGTACTTATTTTAATTATCAGTAGAAGCTGATATGGATCATTGTTAAATACATTTTGTTTTTAAAACGCAATTTCCATATATTCTCGTATTACATTTAGACATATTGCATATCATATGTATACACCAGTGGCAATGCGCTTTTGGGTTATTACTCAAATATTAATATTGGCAAGGTTACATTTATACAATCAACATAAAGATAAATAGCAATTAGTGAAGCAAGTGCACGAATTTAAATATCTTTAGAGAATTTTTGCAGACAACGGACGAATGAAAAGAGAGCTGGAGACAAAAATTATAAAAGCCAACCACGTAAATTATAAACTTACATCCATCTTGAAACACAGGTATATCCCGATGGAAACCAAAACAAATCATATAGTCAAGCTTCATACCAACATTGTGCTATCAATGTCAGACATGGACACTAACAAAAGACCAAGAGAGAAAATACTTACTAAGTATGAAATGAGATGCCTACGAAAATGCTGCAAATAGAACAAGAGATTACAAGAGCTGTTGAAACAATATATATGGTCAATTATATTGAAAAATAAAGACTGAAATGGTTCAGCTACTTAAAGAAAATGAACCCTTATTGGCGACTTGCAAGAGCATACAACATTAAAATGGAAATAGCAAGATACAGAGATATAAAAAGAAGAAGGTGGGTTGAAGAAGTTACTTGCGTTCTGAGATGTCGAAACATCGCTGCATATATGGATATCATTGGACGAAAACCGGAATATCCCGAAAAGCGATCGTCATTTAATCTGCGACGCCTTACAACACAGGGAGAGAAATTACAATAGACAAACATACAGATATACAGACAGATAATTAGGTAGGCAGGCAGGTAGGTAGGTAAGTAGGTAGGCAGATGGACTATTGTACTATAGTTTTACTTATAGTAGCATTTCTATACGGTATTGGACAAATATTCGTGAGGTCAAGGGTTCGAGATCAGGTAGAGACTGTATTTTTTTTTCTATCAGACGGTATATTAAAAACTCACCCTGTACATGACGTGGCGATAAAAAGATCATGCGGTCTTTATCACACAGTTGCAAAATTCATCCATGCAACACCTTAACGGGAAACATGCAGTATTTGACAGAACTTTTTTTATTGGACAAAATATACAGTACAGAAACTCGAAAGTGTATGTGTGTCTATCGGCGAAGTATTATTCATAAATGACAACTGAGTAATATTGTTGTATTTTTATTTCAGCACTGTATATTTTTCAAATAGGAATGGAATAGATTAATTGGAAAAATAATATATAAACACAAATTTCTTTAGGTATTACTCAACATTGCATTATTAAGAAGAAAATCTGGTGATGTATATTTTATAGATTTTTTTCATATTGTCTTGATTTTGTTTCTTGATCAAAGCTGTATGAAACCAAAACGTAGACTTGGTATTGTCTTTACATTTACTTATTATAACTTATTGCAATATTATTTGTATATGCAACACATTTATATATCTATAAATAATGCCTTTTCGCCTGTGTTGTTGTGGAGTATTCACCGAATTGAAACGATGTTATCATATCAAACATGTGGTCAAGAATAGACCGGCATAGATAACCAAATATTGTTTCATGTTTTCAAGTGATTGGATATATATATTCAATATAGTAGATCATGCTTTCCATAATCACAGAGTGTCACTCTAAATTGTATGCTTCTTCTTGAAATATTACATTCAACAGAGAGATGGAGGTTTCAAAACATAATAAACTCTTGATACAGTAATCATCTTGCACATAGTAATCAAGAGTTTCGCCGCTAATAATTCACTTTCATTAAAATGAAAACCATGTCTACACTTGTATGAAAAGTTTTTAATGGAATTCTGGTTATTATAAATTAATACAATTTTTGAAGTATAGGTCTCTAAAATAATATCCGGATTGAAAATCTGCGTAGACGGCATTCCATAGGGCGTCATTGACATGCTTCATTATCATCATCATCATGTGTCGCGCCAAATGGCGTTGGCGATCATATTTCTCCATGTATATCGGTTTCTCACATATGTCATCATCTCTGATGGTGTCGTCAATCGATGCCATTTAGTCAAACTGTCCAATATCTTTTCCCTGGGGCTTCACCTTGATCTTTTCCCTTCTTTCTTTCCTGTTTTCACTATATTCGCAATGCCTCCTCTCCTCATTATGTGCCCAATAAATGTTGACTGCCTTTTTCTTATATTCTCAATAATGTATCTTTTCACATCCATCCTTCTAAGAAATTCTTCATTAGTAATCTTTGCTGTCTAAGGAATGCGTAACATTCTTCGAATAAACCACATTTCCGCTGCCTCCAATGATTTTTGTGATGTCTTATTTATTGTCCATGCTTCACTTCCATAGAGTAACAAAAATAGGTAGATGTGCTACCAAAATAAAACATAAAACAACTAACAAGATCGTTATTAAGTTCTTTTATGTTCTATTTTGGTAACACATCTACCTATTTTTGTTTATCTTGACATTTGCCCTGTGTTACTCCAGCCACCTACTTTCTGTTTGGGGTTTTTACCCTACACCGGAACATTTATCCCTTGATTTATCGGGAAGAAGCATTGGTTCAATCTGAAAAGCAGTGGCGTAGACGATCATTAATCTTCACATCTTTCTATCAGTATTGATTGTCAGTTAACTGCCGATTATGCTCCTTTAGATTTCGCAAGTCTCCCCACAATCATTTCTATTTGTTACTCCATATCTCTCTGGAATTCTGCTTGTTATAACGATGGTCCCCATAACCCCCGTCTTTTCATAGTATCCCCATAGAACAATTGATCTTCTTTTCTGACATTTTTTTACAAGATTTTTGCGTTTATTGACCTCTTGTCTCATCTTCTAACTGCTTTACTCACCTGTTCACGTGATGCACATAATTCCTCTGTAAAAGACATAATTGTTTCTCTTAGATGATTACATACTTGCATTTATTTTAAATAATTTATCTTCACTCTGTTTTGCCTTTCACCATCGTCTGTGTCTTAACGGCACTCGAAATTGATAACATAATAACAACGCTGTGACCTGTCATAAGAGAAGACTAAGGAGATTTTTTGGGGGTGCAGTTGACCGTCGCATCCTATACAGGATCAACGTCATCTGAAGGCATGTTGAAGAATGTCTCGGGCCAAAATATTAAGATATTGCAGCTGAGCTATAAATCCTGACACAGTACATAACGTTCTATAGAATTTATACTACTGCCTGTTAACCTGCAGGACTTTGAGATTGAACGCTCAGGGAACAGGCTATCAGTGTATCCTAGGTTTAGAATTAGGATTATTTTCGAAATGGTATTTTAACAAAATTATATTGTCCGCCTGTTGCTATGTTGTGCTCTCCCACAAAGGAGGTATGACTGCGTTTCCACCAACCATCAAAGAGGTATGACTATGTGTTTCGACCAACCATCAAAGATGTATGACTATGCGTCTCGAACAACCATCAAAGAGGTATGACTACACTGGTCAACATCAAATTTGCTATCTATGGTGTGGTGTTTTTTTTTACAGATTTATGATAATTTTATTGTGCTGAATGCAAAAATCACATAGGTTTTGCTCAATCAGGTCAGGTTTTCTATTTAGCACCACATGATGTTTTTTATAGGTGGGTCATATTCCACGTCAAATCAATCAGTAAAACGACAATTGACTTCCACAAATTTGATCAAAAGTGGGTTTTTTTCCCTATTTAAAAGGACAAATGATATAGAAAGCAAGTATTTTATTGTCACATGTATGGATATTTTCACGCCATATGTTGCAAAATTTCTTAATCTATCTTTGAATACACAAATTATGAAGATTTCACATGTTTAAACTTACTAGTATTGCTAATTTTTATTTGTATTTTTTTAAAGGATTCAAGTGATTCAAATGGCTTCAACTAGAAGATCTTGCAGAAATAAGCCTAACATCTTCTGCTACATCTGCGGTGAATACATCCTTGTTCCTAATATTAATCCAGTCACAACTTTCATAATGCAAGCTTACCATGCGTATTTTGGTATAACACTTGGTGACCAGGATAAAGCTTGGGCTTGAGCAACATTATGAACCCAGAGATTGGAGACTGTTCATTGACAGCTGCAATAGATCACTAAAATGTGTTCTGCTTCACAATGGCAATCAGTTTGCTTCTGTATCCCTTGCTCACTCGATTACACTGAAGGAGAAGTATGAAGCGGTGAAGTATGTGCTGGATAAAGTTTCTTATTATCTGCACGAGTGGTATATTTGTGTTGACTTGAAGATGGTGAATTTCTATTGGGACAACAGTCTGGCTTTACAAAGTACCCCTGCTTTCTGTGCATGTGGGATATGTCTCAGCACTATACCAAGAAGGAATGGCCTGCAAGAGAAGAATTGGTGCCGGGTAGATCAAACAACATCGTCAACAATCCTCTGGTAGACAGAAACAAGATACTATTCCCACCGCTGCATATCAAGCTTGGCTTAATTAAACAGTTCACCAAAGCCCTGGACAAGGATGGTGGCTGCTCCACTAACTTGTGCCGCGCTTTTCCAGGATTAACCATAGAGAGGTTGAAAGGTGGCATTTTTGATGGCCCTCAAGTTCGTCAGTCAGAGATCCTGAGTTTGAAAAATCAATAAACAAATTGGAATTGGAAGCATGGAAGGCTTTTGTTCTGGTTGTGAAGAATTTTTTGAGCAACACCAAAGACAGTAACTATGAATGAGCTGTTAACAATATGCTGACTGCTTTCAAAAACCTTGGATGCAACATGAACATAAAAGTGCATTATTTATTCTCACATATGGATCGGTTTCCAAGAATCTTAGATCAATGAGTGAAGAGCAGGGAGAGAGGTTCCATCAGGACAGAAAGAGAAGGAGACCAGGCATCAAGGACATTGGGATGCAGTAATGATGGTTGATTACTGCTGGACACTTAAGAGAGACTTCCCTCCTTCTGAACACTCGAGAAAGTCGGAGAAATTGAAGTTTATGTCTTGAATTTTGCTCAGTGATAACATAATTTATGTCCTTACCTTTTTCAATGTCTTCTGTTCATTTATATAATTCCATGTTTGTAACATTTAATAAATACATTCTGTTAAATACTTTTTATGTGAGAAATGTAACACATAAATCAACTAATAAAATCACCAAAATGTAGTTATAAATAGAAGTCTATACTCAGAGAATATAATTATTTTAAATCAATTTAGAAAATAAACCTGACCTGACTGAGAAAAATGTATGTCATTTTTGGTTTCAGTGGCATAAAATGCTCCTAATTCAGTTTAAAAATTCTAGACAACTTTCAATTTCATTTTATTTGTAAACCACTGCTATAGGTCTCGACAAACCATCAAAGAGGTATGACTATGCGCCTCGACCAACCATAATAAAGGTATGAGTATGCGCCTCGACCAACCATCTAAGGTGTATGACTATGCGTCTCAGCCAACCATCAAAGAGGTACGACTATGAGTTTAGACCAACCATCAAAGAAGTATGACTATAGGTTTCGACCAATCATCAAAGACGTATGACTGTGGATATCGACTAAAGCGGTAGATAAGTGGGTAGATTTGGAGGTGAGTTGAGGAACTCAAACCACCCTTTAGGAAATCTAAACATGACAGCTAGTATAGAAAGCAAACAAAAAAATCTGTAACCCACCTACAAATGCACAAAAATAATATGACCCTGTTTAAGATTATCTCTCTTGAACCATACCCCCCCCAACCCCCCCCCCCCCCCCGTGATTTTCACGAAAAGATATGCGCAATTTTATCAAAACTTGGAATTGGAAAACGAAATCAACGAATGACCTTTTTTTTAAAGATCCACTCTTGAAAGGAAACGTGTATAACACCCTGGTCGTAAGATTTCTTCCAGAACTACATGTCTCTTGCTGATATTAGTAAGTAGTCTCAGTGTATCTGTCTTGAAACAGCGTCCCCCTTTTTCCCTTTAGGAAATCAAAGCGTGAGCTTTAGTACTGGGAACGTATTTTTAGATTGAAAAGGTGATAATACCCTCCCCTATCTTAACGATTTTCCACATAACGGTCATCAAAAGCCTAATTTAAAAAAAAAGGAATGAATTGCATTACAAATGAACGATTAACATTTTTTTTAAATGCTAAAACACCATACAGAAGACGTGTGTATGGCACTACTCAGTATTTGTCTATAGGAACACATCTGTTGCCTCTAATTGTTAACCAACCTGTTTATTTATTGTCCAATACTCTCATTCATATGTTAAAATTGTCGTTGTGCTGATGAAACTAGATTGTTAAAACCTACCACTGGCTGAGTAATGCACATAATGCAAATGTTTGATTGGGTAGATATGTAAGAACACACGTGGGATCCATAATAATTCCTTAAATGCATTCGCGCGCATTTCGTACCAGTCCATTGCATTCATTACACAGAGACTTAATGTAGGCGGAGCCTAAATATTTAGCCACGCCCAATAACAGCAATCGATGTTTTGTAGCACAGCTGTAAATATAGGTTGCTTTTACATTAATTTCTCTCAGGATGGCTACATTGGTGATCTTTTTGGACCATGGTATTCTGGTGATTTTTCTGTAATATTTTGTTTCAAATGATATTTTATTTTTCACTTTGTTGGTGATTGTCCAGGATTCACACCCATATATTGCCATTTGATATATGCAAGCTCTTAGGAATGTTAACTTTGTTGTTTTGCAACAACTCAGCCATAAGTATTTTGTTTTATTTTTCATATGACTTCTTTCACGCGATAGTTTACCTCCTTCTGACGTCTTCATAGCAATCCCCATTACTGTTGATCTATCTATCTATTTATTATCTAAATCCTTTGTTGCCTTTCAGCGTCAGGGGTAGAAGAGTTTTCTGGAGACGACCATCTTGTGTACTGAGTATATTATGGAATTTGTCGCCTCTTTTATTTCGGTAGTCTAATATTTCTTGCTGCTCATACGAAAACAGTAAAATGTAGTCATAGTTGCCACAAATTCACATAAAAATAATAGAAATATGGTTGTGTGCTGAGTATATTGTGAAATTTGTCGCCTCTTTTATTTCAGTGGTCCATCGTTTTAGTGGTTGGCCTCTAGATCTGCCTACACTATATCTGTATAGCATAGCTTGCTGTGCTATGCTGTCTGATGGTAGTCTGCTGATGTGTGTAAACCATTTGATCTGTTGTCTCTTAATATATTCCAATAATCGTGTGGTGTCGGTTTTTTGTCTTATGTAGTCATTCCTCACTGTCTTTTATCCATATTTCTAGATTCTGCGTAAGCATGCCTTTTCAGCTGTTATGCTTACTATTGATAACGCTAGTTATTTTGTTGAAATTGCTAGTGCTCTTTCTGTTGTTCGCTACTTGATATCTACACCGTGGGACACGTGTTATGAATGAACTGAACCGTTGTCTGGAGCTTTACTTTGGTTCCATATGTTTGCCTGCATGGTGGCGCTGATGGACCAGCACGTCACGTCTCTCTCAATTGTTCATACTGGGGACAGTTTTTACAGAATGTGCTCACAGATCTGTTCATCTGTCCGGACAGTTTTTACAGAATGTGCTCAGAGATCTGTTCATCTGTCCGGACAGTTTTTACAGAATGTGCTCAGAGATCTGTTCATCTGTCCGGACAGTTTTTACAGAATGTGCTCAGAGATCTGTTCATCTGTCCGGACAGCTTTTACAGAATGTGCTCAGAGATCTGTTCATCTGTCCGGACAGCTTTTACAGAATGTGCTCAGAGATCTGTTCATCTGTCCGGACAGCTTTTACAGAATGTGCTCAGAGATCTGTTCATCTGTCCGGACAGCTTTTACAGAATGTGCTCAGAGATCTGTTCATCTGTCCGGACAGTTTTTACAGAATGTGCTCAGAGATCTGTTCATCTGTCCGGACAGCTTTTACAGAATGTGCTCAGAGATCTGTTCATCTGTCCGGACAGTTTTTACAGAATGTGCTCAGAGATCTGTTCATCTGTCCGGACAGCTTTTACAGAATGTGCTCAGAGATCTGTTCATCTGTCCGGACAGCTTTTACAGAATGTGCTCAGAGATCTGTTCATCTGTCCGGACAGTTTTTACAGAATGTGCTCAGAGATCTGTTCATCTGTCCGGACAGCTTTTACAGAATGTGCTCACAGATCTGTTCATCTGTTCCACAATTCTTGAGACTAATGGGATTTGAACCAGTCCATTCTAATGACACCCAACCGCCTGGCAGCTAGACTAAATTTGTTTTTCCGTACGTGACTAACCGCATCTCCAAAAAAGATGCGATTTTATCAAGACATTCAAACTGTGCACTCAAGTCACTAAGAACAGACAATCGAGACAAAGACTATTACAAGGACTTGAGTGCACAGTTTGAATGTCTTGACAAAATTGCATCAAGTACGGTTAGTCAAGTATGGAAAAACTCATTTACTCTAGTTGCCAGCCGATTCGATGCCGTTAGAACGGACTAGTTCAATTCCCGTTAGTCTCAAGAATTTATAATTTATCCCCTTGCTTCCTACTTGAATTTACGTGTATAAGTAATTATTTGAAGCAAAAGTGTGCTGTCTATATGTTATTTATATTTACAAGACCTATTGGCCCTTGTCGTACGAATACGGGTGTTATTTATTTGTGTTACTGAGGATACTTCAATACGTGTACGGGATGTTCGTTGTTGTTGTAATAGTCCGTGTCTCGATGGGTCCGTTCTCAGTGACTTGAGTGCACAGTTTGAATGTCTTGACAAAATCGCAATTTTTTTTTTGGAGATGCGGTTAGTCAAGTACGGAAAAGTCCGTTTACTCTAGTTGCCAGGAGATTCGGTGCCTTTAGAACGAATGGTTCAATTACTGTTAGTCTCAAAAAACTTTACTTTATCCTCTTGCTTCCTGCGTGAATGTATCTGTTCCACAAGTGCACAGTGGTGAATTCGACAAATTTACGCGTATGAGGTACAACAGTTTATCTGCCACCGGGTAATGTAGACGAACGCCAGTATATAAAAGCTATTTCGCTATTTGAAGAATTTACATTGATGGTTATTGGTGTGATTTGAGCAATTTCAATTACCGTGTAAGTAATGAGGATTACTTATTACACTAGTTATTTTTAACGTATTACTATCGTGGAGCGCATGGTCAAGTGGTTAGAATGCCGACCTCAGACTTTTGAGGTTCCGAGTTCAATCCACGGTTGGGACAGGATATTTTCCTTTCGGAGGTACAATTAAAATCCTCCTGCACATGTAATGGCTTATCGCAAAAATACCCTTATATCCACAGCCCATAGAAAGCTACCTGCACTCCTTCACAGAAAAACATGCAGTGTGGCGACAGTTTTTTTTACTATATTACTTATTATTAATACCCAATAAAACTGACATACGCCTGCACGTTAATCTGTTATGTTTACAATTTTGCATTTAATGATGTCGAGGAATGACTTCGCTGTATACAAGTTTCAGTATATGTACGTGTTAAATGAAATTAATATTATGTACTAGGCACGTAATGAGTATTTACTATAATACTATTCTGTAGTAATTCAATGAAGAAAGACACAAATCAATGTTGTATTTAAGGTTGTATAACAAGACCCTGGAATTACATCGGCCATGCACCTAGAATGAATGAAAGCAGACTTCATAAACAAATCATGCGGAACGTAAAGTGCTAAATAAATGTAGGGCACCCAAAAACAGTCTAGGCAGAACAATGACAGTTATATAATGGGCATACGTAATACATAAGAACTACAACTTTCAAGAAGGCATTCAACTTGGAAATAAATTACTACTGCATTAAGTGCCATCTTTGGTCAGAAAGAACTAACTATACACTGTGATTGAGATTTTTCTTTTATAAATCTTAATTACCATTGTGTGCTCATATTAGCGGCTGACAGAACCTGAGGGCAAATGGTGATTAGATTCAAGATTCTGTCAAAATCGTGATCGTATTGTCAAATATATCAATATGTATTACGTGTTTGTCCATATCACATCTAGCATTGCTATTTGCCAATCACATCACATGTAACATTCATATCAATTATATTTCTAAATACTAATTCATTTTAAATACGAACATAGTCAAAACAGATATGGTGAAACAGAGAAAGTGGCGCAGCTCCTTCATGATGTTGCTAGAAGAGACACTGCTAGTAGTGGATGTTGTCGGCTTGAAAGTTGTTGTTAGACATAAACCACTCAAATAAGAAGCGACATCTTGATGACTGTTACAAAATCCAGAAACTGCAAGAGCTCCATTAAACGACTTGTACCACTGTTCTAACTCCGGCAGTACCGGAAAGTGACATTCCAGTGAAGAAATAAGGTCGAAATCCAACACTCTAATACTGTGCAGCTGTGTCAGTGAGATTGGAATTTGGGTTAACTGTGTACCAAAAAGAGTGAGTTCTGTCAGTGAAACTAACTGTTGGAAAGCTGAACCGGAGATTATTGAAATTGGGTTCATATAAAGATTCAATGAACTCAAACCAGAAGCGTTTTTGAAACTTTCATCTGTGATTTCAGTTATGTTATTAAGACTTAAATCAAGTTGTGTGAGATTTGGCGGGAACAGATTATAGTTGATTTCAGTAATATAATTCAAAGATAACGAAAGTGAGTCTACATTTCTAAATTTTGACAAATCAGGAGTAGTAGTAAGATACATATTTACATCTAATGATAAAAGTGTGTTCGCACAAGGATACGAAACTAATTGTTCAATCGCTGGTCTGCCGTTGATATCTGGTGTTGTCACGTCGAAGAAAGTAAGTGAGGTCAGGTTTTGGAGAGTGGACAAAGCGGTCATTACTTGGGTTAAGTTGCAGCTATTAATTGCCAAATCTTGCAGCGTGTAGGTGATTAATTCGAATGCGTTGTCTGGAATAGAGTAAGTTCCGTCAATACCCAGCGACAGAGTGTTTAGTGAGTGTGCAAGCGATAACCATTTCGGCCATTGTATTAAACCTACATTAGATAAGTACAAGTAACGAAGCGAAGTAACAATGTGTTGAATAACAGCATTATTCCAATCCTGAAGACGTGTATCTGTTATGGTTAAATCAGTTAGATTGGTTAGTTTGAGCAATGCATCCGGTAGTCGCTCTAACATAGCGTAAGAAATAGACAATGTGTTCAGTGTGTTCGCTGATGCGAGAAAAGCCTCGTCAGAGATTTCAGATATTGGATTGGACTGGATGTCAATCTCGACCAGTCCAGGTGGTAGACTGTTGTTCGGTATGCTCTTCAGATACCCACTCTGTGGAGAAAAATATTACATCTCTTCAATATAAGTATACAACAAATTACTTTGTAAAAGGTGGTAATATAATATTCAGTTATCGGTCAGATCTAAACATCCTTATATTATATATATATATAGATATAGACTGTTAGATTATTTATTAAATGCAGCCCCTATTTCCATTGTCAACAACTAATCCCTCTTATTCCCCCAATTTTCGATATTGTTTATTGGTAGCCACCATCTCCATTTTCGTCTTTTTGTGATCTCAAACACGCACACTGCTCAGTGTGTTTGTATAGTCTGTGAGTATACATGTTATCATTAACGTGAGGCTTTCACTTGGTCTGATTTGAAACTCATGATGTCTTTCTTCACTTATGGCATTCCTTTAGTCCTTTTTTTGTTTATTTAACTTTCTCTGCATTCCAATGAATGATGTTTAGAGGGGTTGTCGTCCGGTCTGGTCAGCCAATCGCTTTCCTCTTCTGGCTCCACAAAGAAGAATAGAGGCGCTTCTAGTAGCTGGGATGGATTCTACTTGGGGGAACTTCACAGAGCGATCACCATGACGATTTTTTTTTAATTTTGTTGTGAAGACATATTATTTAGTTGTGCTGCGTGACATTATTGTTGCTGATGCTTCTCTCGGCATGGTATCTCCGACTTCAGCACCAATGCTGGCTTGGATAGTATTGTGGTCCTGCTCTTTGTAGGGGATTATCTGACCAATCTTAGTTTCCAACCTCTATTGGTAGAACTAAGCTCTATCTCCACTTCAATGAGCTGGCCTTCATGGGGTTTTCGGTGTTTATTTCTATACATAAACACATGCACGCACACACACACACACACACACACTTACAGATACCTACACACATACAGATACCTATACACACACATACAAATACCTACATACAGACATACAGATACCTACACACATACAGATACCTACACACACACAGATACCTACACACAAACATATAGATACCTACACACAGACACCTACACACATACAGATACCTACACACAGACATACAGATACCTACACACATACAGATACCTACACACACACAGATACCTACACACATACATATAGATACCTATTCACACACATACAGATATCTACACACACATAAATACTACTCATGATGTAGTATATTCTGCATTTCCTGCCGATTAGAATATTAACACAGTTACAATTTCATGTCGTTCCCAAATCCATATAAATCCCCCCACCCCCATATAAATCCACCCCCCCCCCTTCTAAATAAATAATCAGCAGTGGTCATACACGTAGTAGCTCTCTCCCGCTCCTGATGATTCGTCCATGACAATTTCATCTTAATTCTGCAACATCAGTAGTGTTCATGTGCAGTACGTAACATTTTTCGCCGAAAAGTCCCAAACTATTTTCGGGCCCTATATATATATATATATATACTTGTCAACATAATTCACTTAATAGTTTATTTTGCACAGCCAGGTGTGCGCTTAAATACACAATATACTCACATTAAACTTTAACTTATCCACAGCGATGACGTCACTTCCAGTTTGTAGTGGTGGAATTGTTTCTAAGTTACCACATGTAAGTGAGGTTTCAGTACAAATACAGTTCTAGAAATAATGATAGATAAATAAAAAACAGTTATCTATGAACTATGTAACCCCATAAGGATGTAGGGACGGGATGGCGAATGAGTTTTAGGAAACAGTGAGCCCATTCAATTACAATTTTCAAAAAGATCATCTCATATCCCACACAAACGTCAGCTCAAATACAAACACAAATGTCACCTAAAATTTCACACAAATGTCACCCAATGTCACACATATATGTCATCTCAAATTCCACACAAAATGTCACCTAAAGTCCACCACAAATATCACCTCAAACTCACACAAATATCACCTCAAATCCCACACAAATGTCACCTAATATCCCACACAAATTTCACCTTTATTTCCAAAAAAGAATCACCTGACATCTCACACAAATGTCACCTCAAATCCCACAAAAAGGTCACCTCATATCCAACAAAAATGTCACACCAAATCCCAAAAAATGTCACCTCATCTCCCACACACATGTCACATCAAATCCTACAAAAATGTCACCTCATATCACACAAAAATGTCACTTCAAATCCATCAAAAACGTCACATCACATCCCACAAAAAATCCTCAAATACCACAAAAACCCTCAAATTCCACAAAAAACCCTTAAATTCCACAAAAAGGTGAAATTACACTTTTCTAGCCAGCACTCCTCTTATCGAAGACGTATCTACGGCTCTTGTTGGGGAGGGGGAAGAGTTGATTGTTTATATAATCTGTACGAAAGGTGGCGGTGGCAGAAAAGAGTTTGAAAAATACTGGCTTAACGCTGTCTTCTTTTGGACATTAGGAATCAGTATTGTTAATGTTCGTGTGATGCCGGGATCGAAAGTGGAGCAAAGGATAACAACACTGCTACCTCTGACATGCTTGTAAGTAGCCCTTAATGAGGTTTACGGGGGTGGAGTTGTTGGCCGTCCCGTACCAAAGCGTGTTAAAGCGATCCGAAGTCATGCTGTAGTCAAATGTTTCACGCTGCAAGGTGCAGATATCACAACCAAGCTTGTGTTCATGACTAAACGCACTCATCTGGACTTCATTCTGACCATCGACAGGAGTTTGAGATCGAATGACGAAGATGTGTAGCTGATGTATTTTTATATAAGTGAAATGTTTCTATTTCAGAATGAAATAATATTTTCAAGCTTCTATATAAATGTAGGCTCCAGTCTGGCAACCAGAACCTGGACTCTAATTCGAGTGCAAAGAATATGGCCACAGCTTTCTTTCCAGACATGTCGTAGGAGGCGACTAAGGAAAGTTGTAGGATAGACTGGCAACCTCTAAACTATGTCAATAAATCATTGTAACAGCATCTCTTGCCTCGCTTACTTCTAACTTCTGTCAAATTATTCCCGTGAGTTTCCGTGGGTTTCTGAGAGATGGACAGATACACGCCAAAGAACAGAGTACTTTTGTCATTCTTTGGCAGACTCCTAGGTAGTGGGAAATATTATGCTTGCCATCACTGCATATGCATCAACAGATCTGCCAGAAGAATGATGAACTAGTTGGCCCAGACACATATGCTTCGCTCCATAAAGGATGTGATGAACCTGCGATACTGCCACGCTGACACTGGAATGCTTCCCTTCCGGAACTATATATACATCTATAAACCACCTTGACACAACCATGCCTTTGTGACAGCAAACTTCGAATGTGTTTGAGTGTCAACTCTGTTACTCAACTGAAGAATACCTATGCTTTTGTCAGAAAGGTTTTTGGATATCACTAGCTGCCTGCTTATTGCTAGAGAGATTACTTAATCTTCATCATCAAGAGAAATTAAAATATCACCGACAAGATAATCCAAACAGACGGTTTCTATAATGATTGAATCCTTGCGCAGAGAGAGAATCTAGCCGTCAACAGAGATTGTATTCAACTGTCAACAGAGATTGTGTTCAACCGTCAACAGAGATTGTGTTCAATCGTCAACAGAGATTGTGTTCAATCGCCAACAGAGATTGTGTTCAGCCATCAACAGAAATTGTGTTCAACCGTCAACAGAGATTGTGTTCAATCGTCAACAGAGATTGTGTTCAATCGCCAACAGAGATTGTGTTCAGCCATCAACAGAGATTTTGTTCAACCGTCAACAGAGATTGTGTTCAATCGTCAACAGAGATTGTGTTCAGCCATCAACAGAGATTGTGTTCAACCGTCAACAGAGATTGTGTTTAATCGTCAACAGAGATTGTGTTCAATCGCCAACAGAGATTGTGTTCAACCGCCAACAGAGATTGTGTTCAACCGTCAACAGAGATTGTGTTCAATCGTCAACAGAGATTGTGTTCAACCGCCAACAGAGATTGTGTTCAGCCATCAACAGAGATTGTGTTCAACCGTCAACAGAGATTGTGTTCAGCCATCAACAGAGATTGTGTTCAATCGTCAACAGAGATTGTGTTCAATCGTCAACAGAGATTGTGTTCAATCGTCAACAGAGATTGTGTTCAACCGCCAACAGAGATTGTGTTCAGCCATCAACAGAGATTGTGTTCAGCTGTCAACAGAGATTGTGTTCAACCGTCAACAGAGATTGTGTTCAATCGTCAACAGAGATTGTGTTCAACCGTCAACAGAGATTGTGTTCAATCGTCAACAGAGATTGTGTTCAACCGTCAACAGAGATTGTGTTCAACCGTCAACAGAGATTGTGTTCAATCGTCAACAGAGATTGTGTTCAATCGTCAACAGAGATTGTGTTCAACCGTCAACAGAGATTGTGTTCAATCGTCAACAGAGATTGTGTTCAACCGTCAACAGAGATTGTGTTCAGCCATCAACAGAGATTGTGTTCAGCTGTCAACAGAGATTGTGTTCAGCCATCAACAGAGATTGTGTTCAACGGTCAACAGAGATTGTGTTCAGCCATCAACAGAGATTGTGTTCAACGGTCAACAGAGATTGTGTTCAACCATCAACAGAGATTGCGTTCAACTGTCAAAGTCGACGATTACCATTTGAGTTCAGCTAGGATGAAGATGAATTCAGTGTGTCCAGATGTGCCTAATGAAACCTACACATACCTGGAATTTTCTTCCATACTCTAAATATATGTGGGAGAGGTGAAGTATGTGAGACATTGTGCAACTGTTACCTTTCTTCCAGGTTATTTGTTCTTCAGAATTAAAACAGAGCTATACGGGGAGATAACACTGAGCCTTAACTGGCGTTTGACTACATTTAAAGACATGTACAAACATTCCTGTTTAGAAATAAAGTATGTAGTCTGATAGAACCAAATATGACAGATGGACAATAAAAGGTAAGTAACAAATGCCTGAGTAGATAGAAACATTCTATGGGAAACCTTAGGAATTTATAATATCAGAGGACAACTGTTAGATATATCAAAAATGCCAAAGCTCAGTAATAACAACAGATGGAATGACTGAACCTTTTGAAACAAGATCTTGAGTAAGACAAGGATGCGTACTTTCATCCTTACTTTTCAACATATACATGGACAGAATAATAAAAGAAACTCACCTCAACAAAGAGAAAAACATAGTAAATAAACCTGATGAGGAACTAAATAATGAAATCAATAAGTATTATTTGCTGATGATCAAAGTTTAATATACAAAGATGAGGAAACTTTGCAAAAGCACATCAATGCATTGCTGTTAGCATGCCACTAGATAGTCAGCAACACCAATGAATATAACAATAGATAACATCAAAGTGAAACAAGCCAAAGAATTTAAATATCTAGGCAGTATTTGTTTCTAAAGATGGAAGACTAGACAGAGAAATAGAAACACGTTGCCAGAAAGCAAACACAGTGACCTACCAACTTTCACCATTACTTCTTCACCCAAAGATCAAGATGGCAATTTTTAAAAAAGATATAATATCTACCATTTTTATACCAACACTCTGCTACCAATTTCAATCATGGTCTTTAACAGCCTCTCTCGGCAGAGAAAAATCGTTTCATGTGAAATGAAATGTCTGAGAAAAGCTGCAATGGTTACCAAACTAGATAAAATAAGATATGAAGAAATTAGAACAAGAGTTGGTATAATAGCATGTATTGAACATATTGAGAGACAGCAAGTAAAATGGTTCGGTCATCGTATGAGAATGAAGCCAAACCAAATACCAATAGGAGCATATAACAAAAGAATATCCGGACGTAAGGCCAAAGGCAAACCAAGGAAACGGTGGATAGAAAACATCGAGATAGCCTTGACCAAACATGGACTAAATGCAACCACGGTAACACATCTGCCCTTGGAACGACAGCTTAAGCTCCCACACCTACGCTTAACAGCAAGTGTGAATGCGATCAACCATCATTCACCTGGGGAAAGACAATAGACAACAAATGCCTCAGAACTTCAGACAAGTAATTGGATAGATGAATTATGATAACACACTGAACAGTAAAAAATAGTCTTAATATCGAAGTTCTGAAAAAAAGGTTAACAAGATAAATCATATCAACAACTTCAAGTAAATTGGGCCTCTTCTTCTTCGTCATCGTTCTCCAGTGGGAGTCAGGCGCTGATATGAATTTCTGTAAACAGAATAAACAATACTATGGTCACCTCCTTAATGACATGGCCGTAGACCTCGTCTGGCCGGGCTGTTTCCCATGGTCATAGTATTCTTCTTCTTACGTGGTGCAGTGGGCAGTTCTGCTAAATATATTCTGTATTTTCAGCACATTCTCCACAAAGGCACATATTGATGTCGTCATTTCCAAATCTTATATATTTGTGTTCTTTGAGTTAGTTGTGGCCTGCTCTCTATTTAAATATTAGTGTGTTGTTCTTCTCTTCCAAGCTTGTGAACGGCATCCTATTTTTGCTACATGTGTGAATTGAGATTTAGTCCATGCGCAATGAGCTTTTGATGGTGGAATTTATTTCTGAAAAGGATACCTTATCTACTACACGATGTAGTTTTTTTTTCGGTTACTGTAATTACAAACGGTGATTTAAAAAAAATTGAAACTGAAAAATAAGTTAGACGACATGTCGACAGAGAGAAAGAATAGAGTATGATAATAGTAACTTGATACCCAATAACAAAAAATAAAACTAGAACACGTTTATGTAATCAGGTCACATCTAATCCATGGCCACTGTGTCATTCGTAATCTATTATCGTAATCATATACTGCAAAGTATACGTCAGACTATACGTTTCTGTAGACAGTCAAATACCTGTTGCTCACTTGCCAAAAGTATGATAGCGAAAGGGATGCGCGTTCTCGTATTACACACAGAACGTTTACAGTACACTTGGAACTCGGGAGTTTGGTTCGGACTTCATTTTTCAGACAGAAATTTGGAGTTCTGAATAGTTAACGAAGAAGAAGAAACAACAGGAGAGGAGTAGAAGAACAAGAGGACGACAAGTTAATGTTATTAATTATACTCACCTTGTCTACGTATGGACAAATTTGTGCTAGGACGAATGAAATGCAGAAAATGTTCAAGATCAACACATGAACTTTTCGAGTTGAACTCATTTTTCTGTTACTTGTAGATGAAAATAAAAAAGTTATTTAAAGCCAAAAAAAAAATCACATTAACAAAATTTAGAAATGTCAAGTTTCATAATTCAGTTCCTTTAAATATGATAAAATATCTGATAATCTCTGACTGTCGGTGATTTTTATGTGAAGAAATGTCAAGTTTCATAAATCAGTTCCTTCAAATAGGATAAAATATCTGGTAATCTCTGACTGTCGGTGGTTTTTATGTGAAGAAATGTCAAGTTTCATAATTCAGTTCCTTCAAATAGGATAAAATATCTGGTAATCTCTGACTGTCGGTGGTTTTTATGTGAAGAAATGTCGTTTCATAATTCAGTTCCTCAAAAAGGATAAAATATCTGGTAACCTGACTGTTGGTGGTTTTTATGTGAAACTGTTTGGTTAAGAAAAATATACTTATTATAGTTAAGCAAGCTGCCATTAACAGCAGACGTTTAGTCCAATTTGGTTATTTCAGAACATTATAATAATTTTAAAAAATACTGGAGATAGCCGTTCTGGTTACCCAGACAACAAAAACTCCTGTATGTGGACAATATACAGTTTAGCGAAACCATAATCATATAATATACGTAATCCATGTCTTTCGTCACTTATACAGTGCTGTAGGACTGTATAATCCATCAACCTTCAAAAATGATGCATTTCACTATATCCGTGATTTTCATTGGTCACTTTATTTATACTTTGTGTCGATAGCCAATGAAAATAAAGAGAGAAGCCACATGAGTCACGTTAGAAGGATGATTCCCAATTTTTCCGACAGGTCTTATTAATGGATGGTCACCACCTAATCAATTAAATGTTGCCCCAAACGTGCTTCGTTCAATTATTTATCGATGTAGGCACCAATAAACTGACCCACCACATCGGTAAACCAATGAATCTCTCAGTCGCATAATAACTTCTAAATGTATATGATAGGATTTGAAACTCCTTATTGAAGTAAACGTTAAATAACGAAAGATCGGTAAATAACAATTTACACAATTCTTGTTCACAAATAATAAATTAAGAACTGTATTTTGGGACTTATATATTAATGTTTCCTGTTATGTGATAAAATATATTGTTTGCTCATTGGTCCAGATAGGACTTCAATCATATCAATAACTTACCAAGGTTCTTGAATAGTCATACCTTGGCCTACATAACTGTGTTATCAGGTAACGGTCTTATAATTTCAGATGTCAAAATGAACAAAAATAGGTATAAGTGTTACCAAGATGAGTCATAAACAACATAGCAACGAGACAGAGTGACGGACAACGTTTCGACTAAAAAGCTTTCATCAGTACATACAAAAGACAACAGTTTAACGAATTTTACATGGAGACAAACATGGTTATGATGGGGAGGAAAGAAAGGACAGATAGCGCAGGAAGCAAAGATGAAGAAGTATAGCAGGGAAGAAGAGGATATGGGGAGAAGTTAGTGGTAAGTGAGGAGGGGAAAGTGCACAGAAGAAAGTAATGGAGTGAAAATAGATAAGAAGTGATAGTAAGTAAAATAAGATAAATAAAGTTAAATTAAAATAATTACCTCAAAAGTGACAACAGGCAATGAGTATTAGCATACACTCATGTTGTAAGGGAAGAGCAAAAGAAGATGATGCGAGAGATATAATGAGAGAGACAACGAGAGAGAGAGGAAGAGAAAGAGATACATACGGCAAGAACAGACGAGAAAGAAGACACACCAGAGCACGTATGACCAAAGAGCAAATGGATAATGAAGAGCAGGGGAAAGAAACGAGTAATGAGAGCAGACAATAATAGAAAGAAAATACAGTGATGACATGTGCAAGAAAGATAGTGAATATTAGTGATAATATGTCATATAAGTTGTGCTCCACTGGGAGGCTTAAGACTAATGGGCCAAACGCGTAGGACTACAGCCGAAAGATAGTAGGTGGTGAATAGAACAAGCCCATGTGACCGACTCGCCAGGTAGAGAAAAAACACAAAACACAGACATACTGCAGTTTCCACCAATTAAAAGGACGCAGGAGGAAAAAAACCCACCTAAGACACGCAGAATAAATGAAAACAAGACAAAACAGGGAAGATCAGTGAATGCGCGGGGGCCAAACAGTGGTGTAGCTAGGGGGGGCGGAGGTGCGGACCTCCCCAGGCGGCATCATCGGGAGGGCGCAACTTTATTTTCGTCCAGTCTTTCACAATCACTGACAAATTTTTTTTTATGTCACAAGGGCGGAAAATTAGGAGCGCCATTGACCCACGCTACGCCACTGGGGCCATAATCTATGCCTCTATGGCTGCCACAGATTTGTCGATTTCCATATTTATATCAGTTAATAATGAAGGTATCCCTAAAGTCCTGAGGTATCGTTTCCTTGTTTCATCTTAATTTTCAAATACACTATTTGTATAAACAAATTGTATAGGATTTTTAAAAAAAACAACATTTGTTTCAAACATGATATTTAGTAATTCTTTAGGTTCTGGTTTGGAAGCAGTGTCTCCTTGCTTATTTTAGGACTAATTAATCTAAATATTATATCAATAATTAAAAATAATTAATTTAAATATTCATCTTTTAGGGCTTCTGTTAGGTCTTAGGGCTAGTTATGATTTACATAACTAACACTAACCCTAAATAAATTTATACTTAAATTAATAAATGATAAACATAAACTGATAAACATAACCAAAGAAAATAATCAAATAGGGGGACTGGGGGACATGGATTCAAACCAGAACCATTTTTTAACATGTAACTGATTCACTGTAGAGAAACTTTCTGCCAAGTGTCTCACCTATTTTAGTCACTGTAAATTCATTCTTAGCCAACTATATTTTTCAAGTAACTAGTTCAGGGATCACCATTATTGATTAATCAACAAACAGTGATTGATTGTCCAACGAAGAGATAAGCTCAGAAATGGCTCATTTCATCATCATCATGTGACAATATTTTTTTCCAGAACGTAGTCTTCTTTATGGATCTTCTGAATATTTCGCGACTCTGGGCGAGTTGACCTGCCGCAGACATGTTTAAACAATCTGATATATCACTGTACTATCGTCGTCTTGGGCGCCCTCTTCCCCTGTTGCCATT
This sequence comes from Meghimatium bilineatum, assembly GCA_034231615.1. Classification (NCBI taxonomy): domain Eukaryota; kingdom Metazoa; phylum Mollusca; class Gastropoda; order Stylommatophora; family Philomycidae; genus Meghimatium; species Meghimatium bilineatum. Next base: position 37,696,865 of record CM067308.1, on the reverse strand, counting down.
AACGCTGTCTTCAACTATTATTCTTTCTATGTTGTTATGTCTTTTTATATAACAAAAAAAAACCTTCTTTCTTGTTATGATGTTGTTAAGGAGCCAGCCCTCTTCGACTTTTATTGATCTTAAGACTATCCAAAATATAATTACTATGCACATTACTTCTGGAGTTTGCCATTGCCATTAGAAGTGAATTCGTTTATCGAATAGTACACAAAGAAAACAAAGCTCATATCACAATATATATTTACAAGTGTATTTCACTAAGACCGGCAAACTCGCAAACATTGTATTTCGTTAAAACTGCCATTCTTAGAAATTATTTTTTTTATGAAAACTATCACACTCTCACTATTGCCTTACACCAAACCTATCACACACTCAAGAATGTTTCTTTTAATCAAGATTCTTCTTTATTTTTCTGTGATAAGTTTCCTATGTTCAGAGGTCTATACAGGCAGGAGGACCGACTCTATGAATTAAGTCGTCACCTGGAGATTATCACAGTTGCTATACAGCTTCCCTTCGAGATCTGTCTTCTGGGGTCAAGTTTTCATCCTCAAGTCGACAGATAGTAGACACGTCTGTAGAATGTGTTCTGGAGTCTTATTACTCTTTTGACATGGACATTTGTCATTTTTAGCAAACTTTCTTTTGTAAAGATGTGATTGTAATCTACGTATCATGTGAAGAGGCTAAAAATTGCAGTTTCTTGTAACTTGTTCAGCGTTATGATGTGGTCTTATTGAAAGTGTTTTGCCTGTTCTTTGATTCCATGTATATATGTATTTTACTTTGATGCGAGTTTTTGCTTCAGTCAATGATATTCTGTGATGTCATCAAGGTTCAGACACTCTCAGAAATTGCTTTCACGAACACTAACACAGTCTCATTTAACACCGACATTTATTATTCAAAACGTAAGATTATTTTCATTTTTTTAAAAATACATAGCAAAATCTTCATTGACAAAATATACTCAATGCTATTAAATGCTACTGTGTGATAATGATGTGAAATCTTCACTACTTTTGTGCTATCGGCAATGATAATGAACAGTCATAAACTATATAGAAATACTATCAGTGTAATCACACAACTATAAATACAAATATTACTGCGCAATAAGGTAACAGCATCATCAGTAGTAGATGTAATAGTTAACGGGGTAGGGCATTGACCACTCAAGAAATCATTCACACCTAAGCCGTTAACACACTCACCGGAAACATTTAGTGTTCCATTGTAAGCATTATACCACAGTTGTATTTCGAACTGTCGTACAACACATTGACAATCTAACGTATCTGAAAGACGTAAGGATGTCAGTCTTGTCAACGATGTTAAAGCGAAGGGTATTAGGTCATTTGTAACATTGTTAAGTTCAATAACTCTGAGAAAGCCAATGTTCCTAAACGCTAACCATGATACTACTAATATAGGGTTAAATGCTAGATAGAGTTCCTCTAAAAGAGGACAACTTGAGAAGCTTGTATTCGAGATTGTTGTTATTTTGTTAAATGTCAAGTCTAGAATGGTCAAGTTTGGAGGAAACATGTTTCGAACAACATCGTTGATATCATTACCTTTTACAACAAGAGTATGTAGACTTGTCATGTTTGAAAGATTTGGTATTACAGTTAATTTTGTAAATGCTAAACTTAAGATCTTCAACGTGTTTGCGCACGAGAAGGAAGCAAGGAGCTCAATTCCTGGTCTAGTATCAACATCTGCTATAATGTTACCACTGAGATCAAGTGCGGTTAATTTTCTGAGAATTGATAACGCTTTAGGCACTTGAGTCAAACTACAATTACTTAACGAGAGTTCAGTAAGGGTGTCTGTTAACGAGGAAAAAGCATCGTCTGGAACATTTTTTATGGAATCCCCAGTAAAACCAACTTTGGTTAAGACTTGGAAGAAAGAAAACCATTTTGGCCACATGGACAAGCCGATGGAAGCTACTTGGAACTCCGAAAGCGATGTTGCAGTATGCTGTAATATGTCACTATCCCATATTTCAATCGGATTTGAAAATATCACTAATGAAGTTAGATTGGCCAATTTAAGCAGAGCATCTGGAAGCTTTTGTAATCGTCCATCTGATATCACTAATTCTTTCAATGTGGTCTCCGAGGCTAAGAACGCATCAGTAGAAATGTTGACAAGTGGATTTTGAAGAAACTTTAGTACAATCAGACCAGGGGGTAAACTGTTGTCAGGAACACTGTCAATGAATCCACGCTGGAAGATAACACACACAAAAAATAATATTATATATATATTTTTTTAAGAAGCAATTTTCAAATTTCTGACATTCCAAAAGCGATATTTAGAAACTATAAATTGAATAACTTTGGTTTATAATATGCTAATGCAACAAAATATATGGTCGTACACCTCTTGACCAACAGTCTGAAACAAACTTTTATCCGTTGAACCGCGAAACAAACATGTTTTTTTCATGGTTATATGATCCATGAGCGGTTTAATCCGTTGCCGAAAAATAAGCGAGAATTGCATGACTGTACTGCTGAACATTTCTATCTAATTCTTCGTTTTTTCTGATCTACTCAAATTTTCAGTTCTCAAATGTCATTAACACCACTACTCATATTTATTCCCCATGCATATATCATTAACACCACTACTCATTCTTACTCTCCATCCATATGACGCAATCTCCGTATAATTGTTATCCTCTGGTTTGACCATGTTAAAAGAATAACCAAATAAAGTTGAATTAATCAATGATGCAATTCTTAATATTGTGTACACTTCACTAAGACATAGTAAAATTACTTTAAACCACATGTGACCACTGTTCGAGTTCAATGCGCCAATTTATTCACTCTCTTCGAGTTCAATGCGCCAATTTATTCACTCTCTTCGAGTTCAATGTGCCAATTTATTCACTCTCTTCGAGTTCAATGTGCCAATTTATTCACTCTCTTCGAGTTCAATGTGCCAATTTATTCACTCTCTTCGAGTTCAATGTGCCAATTTATTCACTCTCTTCGAGTTCAATGTGCCAATTTATTCACTCTCTAGTTCAAATGTGTTTCACTTTAACAGGATAGTACAAGACAAATCAGTAGTTCAAAAAGTGAGAAACATTCTATGCAATGCAGTACTATTTAATACATATGCGAATTCAAGTGATAGGCTGTTATATCGAACCAATTCTTCTTTATAGATGTGATGCATGGAAGGTACACAAAACAGTCTCAAATTTTTCAAATTTTTTAATTTAACTGGAAGCTACTGAGATGTGGCTGTTGAGAAGAATGATGAAAACTCCGTGTACAGAAAAGAAAACAAATATAGAAGTCCTCAGACATGCTGGAGTAAAAAGAAAAATTATAGTAAAGATTAGAAGCAATCAATCAAGATTTTTGTGGCTCGTGATGAGAGGAGCAATACTTGAACATTTAGTAACTATCGGAAAGATCAAGGGAAGAGGAGAGAGGAAGACAGAAGTTGCTGGATGGTTTGTCACTGTGGAACAATAGAGTGTCACTAACTGAACGTACTAACAACATATGAGACAGAGTTGCGAAGAAATATAATCGACTGTTCCCCTCGGTATGGCACTTGATTGATTGACTAGTTAACACGCGCCAATTTTTTTCACACTCTAGCTCAAATGTGCCACTGTACTCACATTCTTACTTTAAAAATATGGTTCATTCTCATTTGAGTGGCCGAACCATTTCACTCTGTTTTTCAATACATTTTTTACTACAAAAGTTTTCCCAACGGATGATGTAATCTCTTCATTCACATTTTATTCTATTTGCTGTTTTTAGACCACTTATTTCACACTAATTTCACACTCTCTTGTTCATTAGTTAGTGTCCATGTCTGACATCGATATCACAATGTTGGTATGAAGATTGACTTTATGATTTGATTTATAACAAACCAGTTATAACAATGATAATTATAATAAATGAAGTCGCCCGTGTGTTGCCGGGGCCTGAGATGGAAGTAAATAATAGCAGCACTGTTTACCTTCCGTGCATGTCGTAAGAAGCGACTAAGGATGTTATGAGATGAAGTAGGCTGTACCATCCCATATAGGGTCAGTGACCCAAAGTCATGCTGAAGTCTGATGTGTCAGGCCGAAAGGCGCAGATATCGCAGAAATGTTATAAACCATGACACAACGCATTCCGTTCCCCGGACTACATCCTGCTAATCTGCAGTAGTTTGAGAATGAACGCAGAAGAAGAAGAATAACAAATTAAGCGCATCCTCTATATAAAATTGTTATTTATCTATTGTAGAATTTTGTAGACACACAAACACATCCAACCATATCACTATTGCTATGTGGAACATCGGCTTTCAAACCCCCAGTTAATAATACCGAGCTATGTTTATGAAAAGGGACCACATCATTTCTCACACCTCGCCTATATTTTCTTCAATATATATAATTTACGTTGAATATACGGATCTTCTTCTTCTTCTTCGTTCATTCTCAAACTCCTACAAATTAGTAGCATGTAGTCCGGAGAACGGAATGCGTTGTGTCATGATTTACAGCATTGCTGTGATATCTGCGCCTTTCGGCCTGACACATCCGACTTCAGCATGGAATATACGATTGATATATAAGAATGTACGTACCTCGTAAATAAGCTTACCTCGTATAGTTCGTAAGGCCTACGGGAATTGAACCAGGTCCGTTCCAGCGGCACCAAACCGCCCTGCAACTCAAGTAAACAGGGTTTCCGTAGTGACCAACCACGTGTCGCTAGAACGGACCTGGTTAAATTTCCGTCAGCTTTAAGAATTATTTTCAGGTACCCTCATGCTTCCTACTTGAATTTACTTGTATTACCTCGCATAGCGGTGTGTTTAGTCTATTGTAGAATGTAAGTTGCTTACCTCGCATAGAGGTGTGTATAGTCTATTGAAGAATGTACTTTGCTTACCTTGAATGTTAAGAACTATAACTTGAAATAGTACTATTATAAAAAGTACTTATACCTCAAAAATTAAGGACGTGATTCCTGTAACATTTCTTCCCGTTTTCAATTCTGGTATAGTTCTCAGAGAACTACAAACCAGTGAGCTGTTGCTGCATTTACAGTCCTGAAAAACGAAGATGAACAAGATTACTGGTGAATTATAGCAATGTTTTCATGAAATCACAAAAGGATGTGTAATGTCACTTGATTTTTTTCTCCCTGTAAACAGATGACATTAAGCAAAACAAAGATAGTCAAGCTTTACAATTTGAATAATCTAAGATATGTTGACGATACAGTTCTGAATGTAGGGAGCGAACAAGAACTTCAAGACCTGTTAGACACAGAAGTACACAAAAAAAGTGACAAAATAGGTCTCGGTCTAAACAAGAAGAATACAGAAGTTATGGTTGTTTCAAAGAAACACACACCACAAAAATGCTGTATCACTCACTATCAATGGTGAAAAATTGAATCAAGCGGATAAAGTCAAGTGTTTTGAAACCATTTTCTAACACCAGATGACAGGTGTTTAAATGAGATCACGAACTGGATAGCACAGGCCAAATAACATTTTTTTTAAAATGAGAAACACTCGATGCAATTGAGTAATATCAGTACATACGCGAGTTCGAGTACTATGATGTTATCTTTATGGAAGCGAAGCATGGACAATAAAAAAAAAGGGTCCAAGATAAGCTGGAGGTAACTGAAATTTGGTTTTTAAGAAGAATTATGAAAATTCCATGTACAGCCAAGAAAACTAATGTAGAAGTTGTCAGAGAGGCTAGAGAAACACGACAAATTATAGCATAAATTAGAAGCAGTTAATCAAGATTTTTAGTGCATGTGATGAAGAAAGTAAATCTTAAGCATTCCATAACCACAGAAAAGATAAATAGGAGAACATTTTGGAAGGGTTGCCACTGTGGTACAAATGGCACAAAAAGGAAGGCATTAACTGAACTTATTAACAATACAAGAGACAAAGAGTTGTGGAGAAGCATGATCGCCTACGCCTATCGGCATGGCACTCGATTGATTGATTTCATGAAATATTACCAGACTGCTAATGTGGTATTATCAATGCGTTAATGCGATATTATCACGGTGTTAATGCGGTATTACCAAGTTACTGTGGTTTTACCAAGTAGCGAATTTGGTATTACCAAGTTAATGTGGCATTACTAATGTGTTAATGTGTTATTAATGTGGTATTACCAAGTTAATGTGGTATTACCAGCGCGTTAAGGTGTTATTACAAATATGTTAATATGATATTGTAACGTTGCTAATGTGGTATTACCAATGTGTTAAAGTGGTATTATAATGGTGTTAACGTGGTATTAATAAGTTGTTAATGTGGTATTACCACTGTGTTAACGTGGTATTATAATGGTGTTAATGAAGAAACTACCAGTGTTGTATGATTATGATGAGGATGAAGCAATCCCTCTAGCTGTTAACAGGTAGCTATTAACAACCGAAAGCATTTCTGACTAAAGCATAGGTTCCCCCACAGTTTACTAACCGAGGTGGTACTCAAACGAATACTGTTGGCTGTCTCAGATGAGTAGTTCTGTTGGGGGAAGGGAATATTTGCATGCATGTTTAGTCCCCGAGGGAAACATTGTAGTGTGGCAGTATTCCAGGTCCATCATTGCCCTGCCAGTAGTGCAACATGTACATCTGTGCCAACTAGTTCTTCCGTCAGATCTGTTGATCCATCTGTAGTTATAGCACACCTAGCAGTCACGGAAACATAGAAAAGTCTCCAACAAAAGAACAAATGTGCAATGTATGCTGGTCTGCTCCTCTCCGTCATCCGTGGAGAGCATTTGATCATCAAGTGACATATTCTTCCAGAACGTAGTCTTTCCTATGGATCTCTTGAATTCTTCGCGGTCTTGAGCAAGTTGTCCTGCATCTTTCAGTGACATGCGCAGGCATTCTTGAATGTCTTTTGTCCAACGGCGTCTTGATCGGCTTTTGCCCCTGTTGCCTTCTATCATCCCCTCCAGTAAAACGCTCTCCTTGCCGTCGTGTCTCTTAATATGACCGAACATTTTGAATTTCCGGTCAAAATGGCGAGTGAGAATGTATATGTTTTCCTCGGTGTCAGTTAAATCGGATGTTCCTCCTGAAAGCAACGGCAAACTACAGGAGTATTGTGCCAAGAAATTTTCTATGGATGTGGAGACCATTTGACAGAAGACATATGTAAGAAATCGAACTCAACAAGGAATGCAATGATTTGTTCACCGGTGACATGTTGTCAGCTCATCCCCAACTTTCCTGAGTCGCCTCCTACGACGTGCATGGAAGGAAGACAGTGACCATATTACGCGCATCATGAACTAGAAATCCACTCCCCACTAGTGAGTCTCTTTGTATAGAAGCACATAAATATAGATATAAATATAGTTTGGAAATGTCGGTACAGACATGCACATCTATGGGCGATCTCCAGAAAACGCAGAACATATTCTTCACCATTGTCCACTGTACAACATCACGAGAAAAAAAAACTAATAAAGAAACAGCTCTAAGGAATAGGCTCTGCGACTCTGCCCTTTATAGCACCGTTCATTACAGATATCGTTGAATATCCGAGTCATCATTATAATTCCATCATAAGAACGAGTGCCGCACGTGCGTTTTCTGAAGTGTAGTGCGATGTATACAGCAACACCCATTACCTTCAGCGGTTCACATAATAAATTACTAACACCATAACTTTCATAAACTTTGTATGAAAAACTTACTATGGACTACATAGAAGAGTATAATTTCTCTCTTATATAGCGCCTAATATATAACATTATATATATATTATTTTAACTATGTATCCACGCACATTAACTTGGTAAGGACACGATGTTGCTAGGCTCATCACAACACAGGAAACGCCTAAAACAGATGTCAAAATCAGAATATTTCCGGCTCGATTCTTCATATTTTCACCACTAATCTCACGAAATAATTCTTGAAAGAGCTTACAAGCTCTACTAACTAATTCTGAGATAATATATTTGTTTTTGTTCCCTAAAGTTAGTTTCTTTTCCTTAGTTCAAAATTATACTGATACCATAATACGATGCCTTTAATTTATTGCAGTCAGGAAACTTCATAACAACGGTTCTCAATTGTGTGTAGCGCCACACTATTGTGCAGATGCATTATTTGATGTCATTTGCAGTGAAATTGATACTTGTGTACACAGAACTTATATAAAAATAAAAAATGAGCTGTGAGGAGAAAAAAACACCAGCCTTTTGTTTATACCCGTGTGGAAGCTGGTTGATAGCATCCACACTTGTCATTGAGCGCAGGGGTGGGAGTCGTAGGTTTCTACTCATGGCAAGTTGTGATGCCTGAGTCGTACTGAGTCTGTGTTTGTGGAGGGTGGTCGTGATGTTATTGATCCATCGCTTTCTCGTCTTCCCTTTGCTCTGTATCATGTTTTGCTTTGCTTTGTTATAAGCTCTCAGTGGTAATTGGTTTGGGTCTATTCTCACAAGGTGACCAAACCACTTTAACTGCTGACATTCTATATATTCGATACAAGGCATTATTCCTACTATTTTTCTGATATCCTCGTTTCTTACTCTGTGTAGTTTGATGGTTGCTTTTCTCAAACACTTCATCTCATATGTAATGATTTGTCTCTGCTGCGAGGTTGTTAAAGACCATGTTTGACACTGGTAACAGAGTGTTGGTAATACCAGTAACCGACCAAAATAGAGATAAAATATACAAAATTGAGATGAAATGAACACGCACTCATACAGAATTCCTGTAACATAACTAGACAAGCGATGGATTATTTCTTCTTCTTCTGTGTTCTCTCTCATATAACCACAACTAATATATCGTGTGATTTCCACCGGGGAGCGCGAAGTACGTTGTGCTGCAGGTTCCATAGTAAAACTGTGTTATTTGTACCTCGGTTGCTCACTCTGTGGTCTGGACGTCCGAGGTCCAGCACATCCGTTTTCGTCGCGCCTTTATTTCGGGTAGGCTTCCCTAGTCAGTAACAGATTGCCTATCTGTCACCGGGCACGCGGGTGTGTGGTGACTCTTCGCCGAGACGATTGTCGTTCACGTCTATCTTGCATGAGGTGTTTCACCGTCTGTGAACTCACCTCGTGTAATTGGACGTACTTTGTCTGTGCCCATCGGGTACTGAACCGTTTCTCATCCGCGAGCATGATTCCGTATGAGAAAGAAATCAACAGAAGAGTTAGACAATAGCACTTTCGCCTTCTTAGCCGAGGTGTCGTTCACCGACATCGAGTCTCACACCACGCGTTTGAGAACAAGGAGTTCTCGAGCTGAGCGACCTTGTCCCAATATCGCCTGAGTCCATCGGGTACTGAACCCTTTCTCTTCGCGAGCATGTTTCCGGTACAGTAAGGCTCAACATTAGAGTTAGGCCAGGTCTTCTTGCTTTGCCGGGCACCTATGTTGGGTCTGGGTCTCTGCCTATAAGGATCATAGGTAACTAGAAGCTTGTTTCGAGCTCACAGAGCTTGTAGTTCCGAATGTTTTCACTTTCTATTTGCAGTTGGCGCTGCCCTCTGCCATGAATTTACCTTTTCGTGCCTTTTTCATTGGCCGCCCCTCGACAGTGTCGACAGTGCCGCTGCATGTGTTGGTGCTGGTGGTGTCGGAAATACTATCTGTCTCTTATGCAGTCAAATCTCTTTCCATCTGCTACCTCCACATTCTCGGACACGATCCCCAAATTATTTGGCCAGAATCAGCACGAACTGCTGTATTTCGATTTCCAGGGTGCACCGCGAGGATGTACATTTGGGATCTTGGTTATCTGCTAACCCTGGGTCCGCCGAGATCAATGCGTTCCCTTTGCACCCCACGCTGGATTAGAAACCGCAGAGTAAGAAAGCTGGAAAACCGAGTAACACTTGAAGAAGAACTTTGGAGGAAAAGGCCACATCAATTTAGACAACATATTCACAGTTGAAAAAGATTGGGCATCGCAGAAATCTCTGCAGTGCAATAGTAGCAGTCCTATATTCCTTAGGGAACTGAAAGGAAATAAGAAGAATACAGAAACAAGCAATGAAGTCTTTTCTTGAGTTAAAACACTTACTTCGCACTTGAATTAGCTTCATCTGTGAGATTCATTGATAATTCAGTTGCATTTTTTCTTTCTTTGTAGACGCTGTCATGCCTTGTTTCGTCCGAAACGGAAAATAAACTAGGAGATCTCTTGTTAAGTTCTGCAAATTAAACGCACACCTGGAAAATAAATTGGAATATATAACGAAATATGCAGCCATAACCAAGAGCGAAAAGGAAGACTAACAACCTTTAGCAAGCCAGATTAAAAAATACGAAACGTCTCCCTGCCACCGGATACTTTTTTGAAAATTTGCGTTATTGATGGTGACTGTTTTGAAAATGTGATAATTTTTTGGTTGTTGAAAATATTTAAAAAATATTTGCACATATAAATAAAGAATTGAATTCTGCATATATTGGTGTAATTTATGTACGTGTGTGTGTGATACCAGACGTATGAGAAAGTGGCAAAGACGTTTTTCACCAAAAACATATATTTTATAACAAATAAAGAGAGAGAAAAATAGTAAAAAATAACTTACCTTACTTATCGAATTCCTTGGCAACACTGTACTCTAAATCACACGCATATCTGTTGTATTTATGTTCTTTCATTGCGAAATTATCAAAATATTGCCGGGGGAACTGTATAAAACATGTAGAAATGCAGTAAAATCGTTCTTTGATCTTAGGCCTAGAGTCATTTTTGGTGCCACTTCAACATATTCAATATCAAACCTTTACAAGTCCCCAAACCAACACAACATTCTGTATATTCACTGCTGTGAAACTAAATAACTAAATAATTCATGATTCAAGCCACGATTCAATGTTATTTTATTCTAAATACGATGAAAGAAAGGTCTATAAAAACGGTCAACCATCATGGCATCGTACCGGTATGCAGATGTGGTCAGATTAATTGTTATAACACGTGTATCTTCCACCTCGACATCTTTACAACAATCATTTAGGAAGTGGGAATGTCCTGTCCTCGATTGCGCATGACCAGAACTATATACAAGCTGTGATTAGGCTGTGGTGGGCCTATTTCGCATGATGTCTCATTGAACAAATGCACACGACAACAGTAAACAGCCGCCATCTTTTTTTTTTATTGTCAATCACACTTGACCAAAGCGCGGTGAAGGTTCATTAAGTGAGGTCCATCTTCGATTCTTGTTGGTTTAGCTGATAACCAGCGGTGATACTCTATCTAGGAAAGTATTAGTACACAAGCCCGAAAAAATGATTACCTTAAAGGAGGGGAATTTACTTAATAAATAAAATACAATTTTTCAGTTTTTTTTTAATGTAAATTTCATTATGTAACGAGAAATTTGAAGAACTATTTGTGAAAAATCGCTATTTGGGGAGCGGGAGGGAGAGGGATTTTTACCGACCTTTTGGTTAAGTTTCTAGTACTAAAAGTTATGAATATATTTCTCCGTGGGGTGGAGGGGGGGGCTTTATCTACGGAGTGAGTACACGTGAGATGACTCACTAAACGTGTGTCGCGAGGAAGAATTTGAGAATCACTGGACTCTACTGATTGTAGCTTTCCGAACAAACACAAATTGTGGGTCCTGGTACGCGTCAGCTTTTTAAAATAAACTGATATCATTGGTTCTTGTTGGAACCTTATTTTTAAACTGTTTTTATTTTGCAACCATGGGTGGAGCACCAGCGTGTTCAACTGAAGACCTCTCAACAGGACCACATTGGTGACGTTTTTTTATTATTCTCGTTCTTCAGGTTGGTCATTTTTATATACTTGGAGTCGCAAGCCACAAATAGCCAAGGCCGACCAATAGAATTCACGGAAAACGGCCCCCTAGTCCATATGTAAGTTTTAGCTGAGAGGTCTTCTTTTGATAACAGTGATAGGTGGAGTGTTGATGTCTAATTACTTTAACTGTTTTAGCTATGTTGTGGGGGAGGGTGTGTGATCCTGTGTCCAAAACTTAGCAGGTATTTTTTATGTCAATAAACCGGCCCGTGCTCGTTTTGGGGTATGGTTGCCGTGACCATTGACTGCACTGTACGACCTATGTGCAGAATGAATTAGGGCTTCATTGGTTATATTTCTGATTATTGTCGTGTTATTCGTTGGCCACTATTTATATACTTGAATTTGCATGCCAAAAGCAGAAGCCGACCAACAAAATTCACGGAAATAAAAAACATCGGTCTTTCAGGTCATGCTTACATTTTCTGTACACATGTCCTTTATACTGGAACCGGTCATAGGTTGGCAGTCCCAAAGGGACACAGATGCCACGTTGAATTCAAACCGAAAGACGCAGATATCAAATCTAGCTGTAAACCATGACACGAAGTATTCCGTTCTTCGAACTACATGTTGCTAATTTGCAGGAGTCTGAGACGCTTGCAGAAGATATCACACCAACCTTCACTGACCATAAAATTTGCCCAGGTCCAATCTACGCATGTTTATGACAAGTGTGCCGTACCCTCGTTTTAGCAAAATTAAATATTATATATAGCCTCAGCTAGGACATACCTTTAGCCTTGGTCGCAAATTTAGTGATGGACTCACCTTCAACCATAAACGTTAGTTCACTTATAATACATCACGACGTACAACCATTAAAAGTGTGTGATGTGAAGTCTACTTATCATATATTGCATTATCGCCCTTGTGATGTCAAGGCCCGAGAGGGGAGGCAAAATAGCACCACTAGTTACCTTCCACACATGTCATAAGAGGCGACTAAGGAGGTTGTAGGTTGGAATTGGCTGTCTCATCCCATATAGGATAAGTGATCCAAGTAATGCTGAAGTCGGATGTATCCTTTCGAGAGGCGCAGATATCGCAGAAATGCTGTAAACCATGACACAGCGTCCTGTGGATTACATCCTGCTAATCAGGAGTTTGAGAACGAACGCAGAATAAGAAGAATATTGCATTATTAAGACATACTTGCTTTGGACAAGTATTCATGGACAGTCAAGAAAACTAGTGTAGAAGTTCTCAGAGATGCTGGGGTAAAACTACAAATTTTAGCGAAAATTAGAAACAGGCGATCAAGATTTTTAGAAAATGTGATGAGAAAAGTAAAGCTTTTACCGGTAACCACCGGAGAGATCAAGGGGAGATGAGGCAGAGGAAGACAAAGAGAGAAATTTCTGGATGGGTTGTTACAGTGGCACAAAAAGAAATCACCAACTGAACTTATTAACAACACAAGAGAGAGAGAGAAAGAGAGAGAGAGAGAGAGAGTTGTGGGGAAGCATGATCGCCCACGTCACACGGCATGGTACTTGATTGATTAATACTTGTGTTATTAGCTGTGGTTGTAAACATTCTATGAGCTGTAGTTATATATGTTCTATTAGCTGTGGTTGTAAACATTCTATGAGCTGTAGTTATACATGTTTTATTAGCTGTAGTTATATATGTTCTATTAGCTGTAGTTATATATGTTCTATTAGCTGTAGTTATATATGTTCTATTAGCTGTAGTTATATATGTTCTATTAGCTGTGGTTGTAAATGTTCTATTAGCTGTAGTTATATATGTTCTATGATATGTGGTTGTAAATGTTCTATAACAGTGTTTCCCAACGTGGGGTCCATGCCCAACAGGGGGGGGGGGGGGCAACTCGATTGGTCGAGGGGGGGGGGCAATTCGAACAAGTTGTAATTAGGCTTTATTTAGGGAATAATTCAAAATTTTAGAAAGACTTAAGTGGAGAATGGTATTTTTAAAAAAATGTTGGGAAGTACTGTTCTATAAGCTGTGATTGTAAATGTTCTATAAGCTGTGATTGTAAATGTTCTATAAGCTGTGATTGTAAATGTTCTATAAGCTGTGATTGTAAATGTTCTATAAGCTGTGATTGTAAATGTTCTATAAGCTGTGATTGTAAATGTTCTATAAGCTGTGATTGTAAATGTTCTATAAGCTGTGATTGTAAATGTTCTATAAGCTGTGATTGTAGATGTTCTATAAGCTGTGATTGTAAATGTTCTATAAGCTGTGATTGTAAATGTTCTATAAGCTGTGATTGTAAATGTTCTATTACCTACGACTGTAAATGTTCTATTAGATATGCTCCGTTTATTTCTGTTGTTAGCTGCTACTGTATTGTTTCATTAGATTTTGTGATCGTATTTTATATAAGTTCCTGTTATTTTTATTACATATAATATTTACTATCAGGGGCGCAGATGCGACATGGCTAAAAAGTAAAGGGAGTTAATACAAAAGAACTTTTTTATACAAACAAAAAATATGTGTGAATATAATTGCCCCATTTGACACTCCTTTCTTTAGAATTTTCTTTATGGTACATTTCATTTGGAGTGTGACAGCTGATTTAGGAATATAGTGGTAACCTCCTGACCCCTAACCAATCAATAATGTCAGATATATAATGTAAAATATAACATATATTTCTACCATTAATGTTACGCCATCAGGTGCCATATTTTACTAACAGGTATTGCGAAACTACCGCTTTTGCCTAGGATTTTCCCAGGTACTAAGAACACATGCACCAAATATGGATTAGATCAGTGGTTCTCAATATTTTTGTTATGCCCCCTGTTGCGACAAATCTTCCGTGAACCCCTTGGTGCCCCAAAAGAAGTCATTGACTTTCTTCGTCAGTCATTGAGAGTGTTTAAGCTTTATCTTTATAAATCGTATTGTTGATCGTTCAATTAGTTAGCTTCTTGTAAACATTCCTGTACAGGTATGTAGCTTTTAATTTCAACAGATTTTTCGATGAAACCCCTTCAAGTATCCGTGGCCTCCAGGGTGGATGGTGACATTTTGACCAACGTTGATAAGTATTGGATTAGACCAAAGGTTGCTTGCATTTTATAGGCGCTCAGTGGTCAGCGACACTATTATATTGCATAGACGCTCGGTGGCCAGCGAGATCATTATATTTTATAGTCACTCTGTGCCGTGGTAGGCGAGACCATTGTATTTCATAGACGCTCAGTGGCCAGCAAGACTATTATATTTTATAGGCGCTCGGTGGCCAGCGAGATCATTATATTTTATAGATGCTCTGTGCCGTGGTAGGCGAGACCATTATATTTCATAGACGCTCAGTGGCCAGCAAGATCATTATATTTCATAGACGCTCAGTGGCCAACGACACCATTATATTTTATAGGCGCTCGGTGGCCAGTGACAGCTTTATAATTTTTTTAATGAATTAATATGTGAAAGGACGCCCACGTTCTAAAGGTCTACAAATGGAAAAATAGTGACAGTCTTATCTGTCATGCATGTCATAAGATGCGATTACTGAGGTTTTAGGGGTTGAGTTAGCTGTTCCATACTATAGGAAATAAAGTGACTTAGAAGCCATGCTGAAGTCGGATGTGTTAGGTTGAAAGGTGTAGATATAACAACCAAGCAGTAAATCATGATACAGCTCATTCAGTTCTATGGACCACATCCTGCTACTCTACAGAATTTGAAATCAAAAGAAGTAAAAGAAAGATAAAATAAGCACATGACAAAAAGATTTTTCAGTATAAAAATCTTAGACGAGTATTATTCAAACCGTAAAGAAGGTCAATGCATTTGAGAAGAAATGCTATAGAAAGATACTTAGAATACCACGGAAGGGAAAAAAGAGAAACTCAGATATTATAAACACATTGAAAATTCCATAGTGTTGGTTACTAAACATAATAGCAAAAAGAAAAATGCATCTGTTTGGTATAAAGAGACACAACTGTTTAGAAAGGCAAATAATGGAGGACAGAGCACCTGGAAGGAGGAGGAAAGGCAGACCAAGAAGACGATGGACTGATATTAAAAATAACATGAATAAGCGGTTGGAAAATGCAAGCCGTATGGCCCAAGACAGAGAAGGGTTCACGGAGTTCATTGGGAAGACAACTTTCTGGAGAGAATATGTCACATGACACATATTTCAAACTTCAAGACACTAGAATAAAAACTGAATATTGCTTTAAATATTGCTTTGAATATTGCGTTTTTTATTTTTAGTTGACTGTTTCCTCGCGAGACCCCACAAAAATCATTCGTGAACCTAAATGGGGTCGTGTACCATTGGCTGAAAACTCGTGGGTTAAACTATAAATTCTCTGAGTTTCATGTTCTGATATATTGCATTTTGAAACTTTACTAAGTGACACTGTTTAAACAAATCTATACAAAGAACGGAGATGTGTCTTAGCTATGCATAACTCATGAAATATCAAATTATCATTACTATGTGAGTGAAGTCACCACGTTTGCTCAGGTCTAACAGACGTAGGCTACCACCAAATAAATAATATATTGAAAAATGAATGACTAATATTAACTTGGAAGTCTCATGTGCAATTACAGAAAAGGAGAATGTCATATAGGAAAAACATTGAGAATCCTCGGATGCGGTCGAGCAATCCTGCTGAAATCTTTTCGTGGTAAAAGATTGAAGCTAGCATGGCAGTTGGCTGAAGTACAATTGGGATGATCCTAATGTCTACACAGAAATCAATCACATATCAACAAATATGGTACCATAAGTGTCAAGCTGTATATATTTATATTTTCTTTTCTGATCCTACGTGTGTGTTGCGTATTTTATGTTCATGTTGGACGCAGCAAATTTATAAAGAGTTATTTTTTTTCTTTATTTTCGCTTTATACCTTTTTAAGCCTTGCAGCGTCAGGAGTAGAAGAGTTCTCCGGAGATATCTTTTCTGTGTGCTTCATATGTTTGTTTTCGCTAAGTCTTTTATTTCTGCAATTCATTGTTTGCATAGTATGCCCCTAGCTTTGTATTCATCGTGTCTGTATAGCAGTGCTTTTTAAGGAGCACTATCTGATGGTAGTCTGGAAGTATGTGATAACTACTTGCTCTGTTGTCTTCTGGTGTAATCCAGGATTGGCAATGTGTTTGTTAGTCTACTGATGTTTTCATTTCTAATTATATCTCTTATTTCTACTCCGAGGATTCTTCGTAGACAAGTCAATTCTATTGTGACAAGTTTTCTTTTGGATTTATTGTTAATGTTAACGTTTAACATTGATAGCATAGTCATGGTATGATGATAGTTTTATATAGTGCAGTTTTTGTGATCAGACTGACATATTTGTTTTTTGAAAATAGAACATATCTGTCCTAAGATCTGGTACGCTATGTTGGGTTTCTTTGATGTTTTTCTTATTTGATGATATGATGCTTCCAAGATAAGTATATTCTCTCTCATGTTGTTGTTCGTCCTTAAAAATAGTGGTGTTTCTTTCCGTTTTTTGTTATTGACATTTCGTCGTGTTTTTTTCTGTGTTTATCTTCATGTCAAAGTCCCTACATGTTGTGTGCAGTCTATTTATATATTATTGTAGTTGTTCTTCTGATGTTTATATTATTGTAGTTGTTCTTCTGATGTTTATATTATTGTAGTTGTTCTTCTGATGTATATATTATTGTAGTTGTTCTTCTGGTGTTTATATTATTGTAGTTGTTCTTCTGATGTTTATATTATTGATTGATCCTCTGCAAGAAGAAGTTCTCTCATTTGGTTGTTCAGACAGGTACCGAGGGCCGTTATTTCTGTATTTCGTGGATGATTGATTGGTTACTGATCCTGCGATCTATGGGCTCATGTCCGTTGACCCATTGTGTTTTTTCGGATAGAGTGGATTAGAGGTGCCTAAAATACATCCTAAAGGCTAAATCAGAACCATATGCCATTTTTCTGACACGCCATGTTGAGCTAACAGTATTAAATATGCCCCCTTCCCCCACCACATCCGATCATAAAACACTACTTTTAGCGCAAAACAATTTTTGTTTTTGCTTTGGGAAGTGCGGTAGTCTAGTAGATAGTGATATGTGATATCGTGCCGGTTTAATGCTTTGGGAGGTGCGGTAGTCTAGTAGATAGTGATATGTGATATCGTGCCGGTT
Source organism: Meghimatium bilineatum (assembly GCA_034231615.1). Classification (NCBI taxonomy): domain Eukaryota; kingdom Metazoa; phylum Mollusca; class Gastropoda; order Stylommatophora; family Philomycidae; genus Meghimatium; species Meghimatium bilineatum. Next base: position 37,678,891 of record CM067308.1, on the reverse strand, counting down.
TAATGCTTTGGGAGGTGCGGTAGTCTAGTAGATAGTGATATGTGATATGTGATATCGTGCCGGTTTAATGCTTTGGGAGGTGCGGTAGTCTAGTAGATAGTGATATGTGATATGTGATATCGTGCCGGTTTAATTTTTTGGGAGGTGCGGTAGTCTAGTAGATATGTAATATGTGATATCGTGCCGGTTTAATGTTTTGGGAAGTGCGGTAGCCTAGTACATAGTGATATGTGATATCGTGCCGGTTTAATGTTTTGGGAAGCATTGTGGACTAGTAGATATGTGATATTGTATGGGCAGGAAAAAATTTGGGACGTGATTTCTCGACTGACACTACCACTCCTTCAGTCTACTCAGCTGTCAATGGGTAACTGGTGTACAATATAGGAAAGGTTAACACAACAAGAATAGGAACTTGCCATCCCACCTAATAGTTACTGCGGCTTACTACATGAAGAGTAATCTTCATCCCCGATGGCATGTTGCTGTCATGGAACCAACCTTTACCTTTGGTGCCTTACTACACGAACAAAAACATATAAATCCATCCCGCTGAACCACATCGTTGCTCACTTCTGATGTAAATTAATTGTCCTTTTTTCCTTCTCTCTCGCTCTCAGACAACAACTTGTTCTCTTAAAATTGAGTGAGCGGAATACTGTAGTAACAATGTATACCAACGGTACCTACTTACTTTTTTAACAAATATATAAAAGGTTATATAGCTCTTTTGACAAAGACATTTTAGTCGAAACGTCGATCCCGTGTATTGTTCAATATTGAACTATTATTGAATTATTAGTATTTTTTGCAATATTTTCTTTCCAATTGTAAAGTAATACTTGTCCGGTTATACTATCTTAAATATAACAGAACTAGTTTAGTTGGTTTTTTTTTTACCCATATATTTGACAGACGTGATTTCAACGAGTTTTTTGACATCTTTGTTTCATAATGTGTTTATTCTGTGTACTGATGATTTTTCTCTTACACATCTCGAGTTACACGTAGACAAAGACACGTATCTAATAACTAAATCGGCAGACGATATCAGACAAAGTGGAAGTGCCACAGTAAAAGAAATAAGGAAAAGAACAGTAAGTTAATTTGTTGACAAAAACAAACGACGAGCAAGAACGACACTACTGACGTTCACATGACAAAGCTAAAGGAGTTGTTTTATGTTGTGTATGTATTCTTAATAAAGAAATTATATTCGAAGCGTTGATTCGTGTGTGCTGTTATGTGTGTTTTCAGTGATTCGAAAAAATGTATTAGTCTGTTCCAAACTTTGTCTGTTCAATTACTTTAACTTCCTATGAGTAGAAGAATTTTGTCTATCACATGATGATAGTTGGGAGTTCTTTTCTTCTCACAGCATTTCACACCGCTGATAGTTTGTTCTCTTCTTCCTATACTTTCTTTTCCTTTCAGTTCCATATGAAACATAAGGCTGCTGGAATTTTTTTTATATGAAATAAACCTATGAAACTCTTAACCTCCATGCATTCCAGAATTGCACAAAAGGATACAAGAGCTATGTTGCTCGTAATTTCTAATAATCGAGACAAACATGCATTTTCAAACAAACATAGACAAACGGACATAGACAAACAAACATATGATGCAGTTATTTAACATACAGAATTGGAACTAACTTTATTTAACAGATCGTAGACAGATATACACAAACGGACATAGACAGACTTAGAAAACACACACGTTGTTCCTCCTTCTCAAGCGAAGATGAGCATGGCATAAAAAACAATAAATGTGACGAACAAGTAAAAAAAAAACATTTGTGATTGTATTAATTTTGGTTTGTGAGTTCGTAGATGCTCGATAAGTCCTATTCATACCAGGAAAGTTATATTGCAGTCAGGGCCGGCCCTAACAATTGTGGGGACCAATGCGAAACGGATTGCGAGGGGCCCAGTCTGGGTAGGGAAGAGGATAATAAAATAAATTATAATATGAAATATGGGCCTATGAAGTGCGGGCCCACTGCGGTCGCATAGGTTGCAATGGCCTAAGACCGGCCCTGATTGCAGTGCATGCAGGAGTGCAGAGGATTCGGGGTAGGAGAGTTTTCGGATTTATCCTTCTGCTTCCGTCGCTTGTAAATTTCCCGCCGTATTATTTCTTTTCATATTTAGTGATGCCAGCAGTGATCTAGGTAGGCCAAGCTGAGCTATCAAGGGTTGTATATAGAAAACATACATAGACAGACAACAGACATACACAAACAGACATAGTCTGAACTTATTTTATTATCAGTTCAGAATGAGCTTACACACACAACCAGAAGTAAAAATGTGATCATTTTAATTCTTACATTTCCTTCACATAGTTATAGGATGTTGAACATTTGTATGTTATAACAACATTAGGATGAATAATGTAGGAACGGTGTCCATTGAACACTCTCAGTGCAATTTAGACATAGAATACTTAACATAACTAAACATTTTCACCAGGACAGTGCGGTATATTTTCTCAGTAAGCTATTATATAGGCAAGTCTTCGAAATGCCGACCCATTAAATGGTTTTTCTTCGAAATGCCGACCCATTAAATGGAGGTATTTCTTCGAATTGCCGACCCATTAAATGGTTTTTCTTTGAAATGCCGCCCCCGACAATGTGCTTGGTCCTAGACACTGGTCCTAGACACTGGTCCTAGACACTGGTCCTAGACACTGGTCCTAGACACTGGTCCTAGATGATAGTGAATCTTCGTAACTCTAAATATCTAGTGCCTTAGATCATCAATCAATAAACCCATAACCCTTCAGGGTCGTAGCGGTACCATATTGGATACTTCAGCACACAGAGCCCCCTAGTGAATTTATCCCCAGCGATGCGGATGACTGTGGAAATATCTTGTCCTGTCCATTCCTTGATGGTGTCTGTTCATGTCTTTATTTTCCCTCATCTGCTTCTTCCGCCTTCGACAGTTACCTGCAATATTGTTTTTTGACAAGGAATCATACCTGCATACATGTCCAAACCAGGCCAGTTTTCGTCGTTTCACTATTGGAAAAAATAATTAAAACTACGGCCATGACAATAGAGGATTTAGAAATGAAGTGCTATAGAAGAGTCCTGATAATACCGTGAAAGTAAACAAGACTAACCAAGACGTGCTAGGAAAAATCAACGTCCAAGAAGGCTGGCCTTTAACTACCATAATAAGAAGGAAGTAAGTTTTTGTTTTGTTTTTTGTTTTTGTTTTTTTTCTCATGTGAAGAGACATGATGGCATGAAAAATTGTTGTTGGAAGGAGTCATAGGCGGCAGTAGAGGAAGAAGCTGACCAAGACGTCGTTGGACAAGAAATATACAGAAATGCATGCACATGTTGCTGGAGGAGGCGGACAACTTGCCAGAGACTGCGCGGATTTCAGGAGACGCATAAGGAAAACTCTCTAGCATGGTTCGGGCATGTATGCAGGTACGAATCCTTGTCAAAAAACAATACTGCATGGAACTATAGAGGGTGGAAGAAGCAGAGGGGGTCAAATAAAGGCATGGACAGACAACATCAAGGAATGGACAGGGCAAGATATTTCCACACTCATCGCATCGCTGAGGATAGAATTCGCTGGAGGACTCTGTGTGCTGAATCATCCAATGTGGTACCACTACGATCCTGAAGGGTGATGGATGGGTTTATTGATTGATTGATAAGGAAGACTACGTTCTGGAAATAATAATTTACATGGCAACAACAATACGGTATGTATTGTCAACGGTAACGATTGATCTACAGAGCATATTCATCTAATTTTATCCTTGTTCCCAAAGCATCAACAGGTGGGAAGTAGACCTAGAAGATGGTATGGTTACAAATATATTCATAATTTAAAAATGGTTGCAGTTACATGGCTGCAACTTTCACAGTAGACACCTTAATAAATACACTATTATTATACGGTAAGATATTTATTTCGGTATAAAAGCAAATAGATATTATTTGGTCTTGAACATAAATGATACAATTTTCATATTCAAAATGGTAAGGTCAATTCTGTACATTTTTTGAGAAAATATTAAGTTCAAATGAGTTATATTTTAAAAAATCATGCATACAAATCGAATAGCTATGGCGTATACTAAAGATATTAGAATACATTTTTCAAATTTTTCGTACAGGTGGGTTCAAAGTTCACCCATTTTTCGGGGGAAAATTTCCTAATTTGAACGTCTGTAAAAATAGTAAATATGCATGTATCAATGTACTTTTGATACATAGACAGTAATGACAAACATGGTATAGCCTAGTCGAGGCGACACATCTTGCGTTGGGACACAAGCTCGAGCTCCAATTACCCCTACGCTTAACGACAAAAGTGGATAACAAACCACCTGGGGAAATAAAAGACAATAGCAATGGTAAATCCTAATTAAAGTAAACATGTTACTGAGAATGCCTAACTATCGATATAAAACTATAATAAATAACAATAAAACAATAAAACATAGAACAATGACAATTATAACGTATCGGTCTTATTGGGGCCTTTGTCAAGAAACACACAACGGTTAAGACAACAAAACCGTAAAATAAATTAATAAGCATGATGACTGGGACAATGGTTTCCTCACCAAAAAAACATTGCCCGGTATCGATGCTAAAAAGAGGCAATAGCAATGTTCTTAGTATGTGCTATAGGTAACTATGTAAAAAATATGCATGTAAAATTTGATCAATATCGGTTAATATTTGAAAAAATTATTTGTGTAAAAGTTATAATTATATCAACATTTTGCGAAATAACAGGAACAAATTTAAACAATAAAATAGAATGTCTATCCTTTAAAACCCCCTGCAAATTTATGGCTACCCTTCAGCTTCAACTTGTGCTTCATCTAGGCCCAAATTTCTTCCCCTGGCTTTTCTGACTTCTAGGATTACCTTGGTAACCGTAATTTCTGCCGTTTAAAGTCTCTTAGCATCAGTTATAATATGAACTGTTCACTGTTTTTTCTTCAAACACTCTGAACATTTTAGCTATATTTTCTAAAAATCCTTGACCCCCTACCTACTTTAAAAGTCTATATCTCAAAAACTATTCATAATACGACAAATATGCTTAAACAAAATGTGCATAAATGGATACTATATAATTTGATACCCATCGATATTTTTCAATAAATCTGTTTTAAAATTGATTAAAAAAATTTTTAAGTCACTGGCTTTCATCTTGCAAGGTGACATTTTAAAATTTCATTTTTAAAGTCCCTATTGTTAGAAATAACAACGTCAAATATATGTCCACTATTTCAGTAATCATATATCACACACACACATATTATAAACACAATGTTGAATAAAATATTTATATAGAAACAGTTGTGAGCACATCTTAGGAAACTGCGAAACGAGATTTAGTTTAATGAACTCTATACATTATATCTCACCAAATCTTCGCGTGTGGAAGGTCGATGGTTGTTATCAGTGGCCTACCAGGACAAGCCACCTGCATTATACTTCTAGTAGATGATATGACTATATAGCGTGACTTTTTCCTCTAGTAGATGATATGACTATATAGCGTGGCTTTTTCTCTAGGAGATGATATGACTATATAGCGTGACTGTACTTCTAGTAGATGATATAACTATATAGCGTGACTTTTTCTCTAGGAGATTATATGACTATATAGCGTGACATTTTCTCTAGTAGATGATATGACTATATAGCGTGACTGTTCTTCTAGTAGATGATATGACTATATAGCGTGACTTTTTCTCTAGGAGATTATATGACTATATAGCGTGACTTTTTCTCTAGGAGATTATATGACTATATAGCGTGCCTTTTTCTCTAGGAGATTATATGACTATATAGCGTGACTTTTTCTCTAGGAGATTATATGACTATATAGCGTGACTTTTTCTCTAGGAGATTATATGACTATATAGCGTGACTTTTTCTCTAGGAGATTATATGACTATATAGCGTGACTTTTTCTCTAGGAGATTATATGACTATATAGCGTGACATTTTCTCTAGTAGATGATATGACTATATAGCGTGACTGTACTTTTAGTAGATGATATAACTATATAGCGTGACTTTTTCCTTTAGTAGATATGACTATATAGCGTGACTGTTCTTCTAGTATATAATGTGACTTTATGGCGTGCCTGTTCTTCTAGTAGATGATATGATTATATAGCGTGACTTTCTCTAGTAGATGATATGACTATATAGCGTGACTCTCTCTAGTAGATGATATGATAATATAGCGTGACTTTTTCTCGATTATATCTATCTATCTATACGTTATGGTCCTTGTTTGCCTTGCGGCGTCAGGGGTAGAAGAGTTATCTGGAGATGGCCTTCTTGTGTGCTGTTTGTAAGCTTGTTCCGGTGGCTTCTTTGATATCTGTGATCCATCTTTTACATGGTTTGCTTCTGGCTTTATAACCGTTATGTCTATGTGTATATGTGTATTGTCTCTAGTACATGATATGACTATATAGCGTGACTTTTTCCTCTAGTACATGATATGACTATATAGCGTGACTTTTTCCTCTAGTACATGATATGACTATATAGCGTGACTTTTTCCTCTAGTAGATGATATGACTGTATAGCGTGACTTTTTCCTGTAGTAGATGGTATGACTATATAGCGTGACTTTTTCCTCTAGTACATGATATGACTATATAGCGTAACTTTTTCCTCTAGTACATGATATGACTATATAGCGTGACTTTTTCCTCTAGTACATGATATGACTATATTGCGTGACTGTACTTCTAGTAGATGATATGATTATATAGCGTGACTTTTTCCTCTAGTACATGATATGACTATATAGCGTGACTGTACTTCTAGTAGATGATATGATTATATAGCGTGACTTTTTCCTCTAGTACATGATATGACTATATAGCGTGACTGTACTTCTAGAAGATGATATGACTATATAGCGTGACTGTACTTCTAGAAGATGATATGACTATATAGCGTGACTGTACTTCTAGAAGATGATATGATTATATAGCGTGACTGTACTTCTAGAAGATGATATGATTATATAGCGTGACTTTTCTTTTAGTAGATGATATGACTAACCGCTAAGCCACGGAAATTCCTTCACATAATGCCCTGAACAGCGTGGATTTAATTCAAAAATAATAAAGATATGAGGCCAAGGAAAATAAGAAATCTGGTACAGTACATATTGTTTGTGATAGTGCTTGCAGTGCCTGTAGAGTTTGTACTTGTGAGAAACTGACCTGTTGGCTGGGTCGTTGCTAGAATAGTAGTTGATTTGGTTTCTTGTGTGGTAGAATGTTTTGTAGTTTGTGTGGTGAAAGATATTCTAGCTTGTGTGGTAGAAGGTTTTGTAGTTTGTGTGGTGGAAGATATTCTAGCTTGTGTGGTAGAAGGTTTTGTAGTTTGTGTGGTGAAAGATATTCTAGCTTGTGTGGTAGAAGGTTTTGTAGTTTGTGTGGTGGAAGATATTCTAGCTTGTGTGGTAGAAGTTTTTGTAGTTTGTGTGGTGGAAGATATTCTAGCTTGTGTGGTAGAAGGTTTTGTAGTTTGTGTGGTGGAAGATATTCTAGCTTGTGTGCTAGACGATTGTGTTTCTTGTGTGGTAAAAGTAGTCCTAGCTTGTGTGGTAGCAGGTGATGTTGCTTGTGCTATGTTTGTTGTATTTTGCGATGTAGAAGATTTGGTTGGTTGTGTGGTAAGAGGTTTGGTATATTGCGAAGTAGATGATGTTGAAGCTTGAATTGTGTATGATATAGTAGATTGCGTAGTAAATGGTGTTGTAGCTTGAGTGGTGGATACCAGTGTAGATGGTGTTATAGCTTGAGTGGTGGATACCCATATAGGTGGTGTTGTAGCTTGAGTTGATGTTCGTGTAGATGGTGTTGTAGATTGAGTGGTTGATGCTCGTGTAGATGGTGTTGTAGATTGAGTGGTTGATGCTCGTGCAGATGGTGTTGTAGATTGAGTGGTTGATGCTCGTGTTGATGATGCTGTAGATTGAGTGGTTGATGCTCGTGTAGATGGTGTTGTAGATTGAGTGGTTGATGCTCGTGTAGATGGTGCTGTAGATTCAGTGGTTGATGCCCGTGTAGATTGTGTTGTAGATTGAGTGGTTGATGCTCGTGTAGATGGTGCTGTAGATTGAGTGGTTGATGCTCGTGTAGATGGTGTTGTAGATTGAGTGGTTGATGCTCGTGTAGATGGTGCTGTAGATTCAGTGGTTGATGCCCGTGTAGATTGTGTTGTAGATTGAGTGGTTGATGATCGTGTAGATGGTGCTGTAGATTTAGTGGTTGATTCCGGTGTAGATAGTGTTGTAGATTGAGTGGTTGATGCCCGTGTTGATGCTCGTGTAGATGGTGTTGTAGATTGAGTGTTTGATGCTCGTGTAGATGGTGTTGTAGATTTAGTGGTTGATGCTCGTGTAGATGGTGTTGTAGATTGAGTGGTTGATGCTCGTGTAGATGGTGTTGTAGATTGAGTGGTTGATGCTCGTGTAGATGGTGTTGTAGATTGAGTGGTTGATGCTCGTGTTGATGCTCGTGTAGATGGTGTTGTTGATTGAGTGGTTGATGCTCGTGTAGATGGTGTTGAAGATTGAGTGGTTGATGCCCGTGTAGATGGTGTTGTAGATTGAGTGGTTGATGCTCGTGTTGATGCTCGTGTAGATGGTGTTGAAGATTGAGTGGTTGATGCCCGTGTAGATTGAGCTGTACGCGTAGTCTGCGTATTGGAGTTTAGTGGGCCAGCTAATCTTTCTCTAATTTCTGTGAATTCATTTGCTGCCCGAGCAATGCGTCCTTGTGTCTGACATGAACTCTTTAAATTGCTGTGAATACTTTGCGCTCCTTTACAAATACCTTTTATTACTAGGTTATCATTGTATGCCCTATACCAATCGATTAGTTGAATATTTGTAGGGCACATGCAGTTTAGTGTGAATATATACTTCATGTTCAAATTTGTCAAAAAACGCAGAGATGTTATAGCCAAGGGTATTTGTATCAGATTTGTTCTTGTCATATCAAGGGATTTCAGATATACAAGATTGGAAAAAGCTGAATTGGATATACTTGTTATTGGATTGTACGCCAAATTCAACGTTTCTAGTCTAACATTGTTTGTAAAACACGACTCGTTAATCTCCGTTATACTATTGTATTTCAGATCAAGATTGCGCAAATTCAATGGTAACACATCAGATGAGATCACTGATATAAAATTATAAGTGAAAAAAACTTCACGAAGGTTATTTATATTAAACAAGTTCGGAATTGACTTCAGGTTCATATCTGTTGCCTTTAAGACCAAAAGTGTCGTGGCACAAGGAAATAAAGTTAACTGTTCGAGTGCTAATCTAACGTCCACGTCTGCGAAAAAATTGCCGCTAAGATCGAGTGATTTTACAGTTGTGAGAGTTGATAAAGCTGTTGGTAGGTCTCTTAATTCATTGTATGAAAGATCTAGGTCCTCCAGTAAATCACTGAATGAACTAAAGGCGGCGTGTGGAATATATTCCAGGTTATTGAACGATAAACGAAACGTCCGCAGAGAATGGAAAATTGAGACCCAGCTAGGCCATTCAAACAAATTATTGTTTTCCAAAATAAGAGACCGCAAAGAGATTGCAATATGTCTAAGTGTATCATTGTCAAAGTCTATAATATTGTATAAATTTGACATTGTCAAACTTGTGAGGTTCCTTAGCTGCTGTAATGCTCTTGGCAGCCGTAAGTATTGTACCCCATCCATCGACAAATCGTTCAAGGTGGTTGCAGAATTCAGAAATGCGTCATCAGACATGTCAGTAAGCGGATTGCCATAGAACCCAAGCTTGACCAGATTATCAGGAAGACTGTCGTTGCTTATGGTAGCGATATTTCCACTCTAAGAAAAACAATAAAAATAAAATGTTAACTCATGAATTCAAATAAATATTTATTATACCATTCATCTTAGCATGCATAGAATCAATTTTAGTATACATGCAATCAACCTTAGTATACATACAATTTTTTGCAATGGAAATCTATCAATGCAGACCCGAATTCAGGTGCTGAGATGTTATATTGAACCAATTCTTTTTTATGGATGTGAAGCATGGACTATAAACAAGAAAATTCAAAGTGAATTGGAGGCTACAGAAATGTAGTTTCTGAGAAGAATGATGAAAATACCATGGACAGCCAAGAAAACTAATGCAGAGGTTCTCATTGATGCTGGCGTAAAAAGATCAATCATATCAAACATTAGAGGCAGACAGTCAAGGTTTCTAGGGCATGTGCTGAGAAGAACACAGCTTGAACACTTAATAACCACTGGAAAGATCAAAGGGAGAAGAGATAGAGGTCGACAAAGAGAAAAGTTACTAGATGAGCTTGTATCGTGGCACGGTAGAAGCTCACCAACCGAGCTTATTGACAACACAAGAGACAGAGAGTTGTGGAGAAACATGATCGCCTACGCCAGTCGGCATGGCACTTGATTGATTGATTGATACATACAATGAACTAGTTCGTACATATATTGATACCACCAAACTGTTACTGGCTTTAATATAATTTCATATCTACCGAAATATTCCGACAATACTAGGACTCGCGACTGTACGACCATACTTTTTCTTGGTTGACATTGCACAGTATACGAAAAGTGACCAGGAGAATGTTCTAGCAGCCTCTTTTGAACGTGAATTGTCGTAGTCCGAGGGTCTGATACCTAGTCTTCTGGGTATGAAAGAAAGTTCTCGAGAAAATATTTATTGAACAAGAGCATCATCTTTGGTAATTCCGGGTGACAGAAGCACAGAACGAATAAAATATAACATCGATGAAGTGTCACTTTCACGGAACGTTTTCACTTTTTTGTGTTGTACCTTCCAATTCGTGTGCTGTGTTGGTCCTGTTAACATTAGCAGACCACAGACATACCACATACCCTCTACTGTGGGCTTAAAAGATATTTCGGAACAATAAACAGAAAAATGAAACTGTCGGTCGTCGTATAATTGTGAATGCACACAATGAGAGATCAAAACACATATGATCGTGCCATATGTGTAATAATGATAATCTGACGACAAGAATTATGAGCAATAGAGCCGTAGTATTCTTATGTTCATTTTTGTCTGAGTGGTGTGCCAGGGTTCTTCAGAGCTTTAGTTTATGCCCACAAGAACCTGACCAACTAACCTGGGGGAAATTTACAAAAGAATATTAGAATTATATTGCGCGAAATCGTGTGGATCGAAAACAACAGAGCAAACAAACACATAAACATATTACCGCCGTGGGTTGCCGGGTACGATAGGGGGTGAATAATAACAACACAGTGTTTTATCTTGCATATCACAGAAGACAAATAAGGAGAAATAGGGTTGAGGTTGTCTGCTCATCTCAGAGAAAGCTAACATTACCAAAATTCAGACTTAAATCGAATGTGCTCCGGTCGAAAAGGCGCAGGTATAACCGTATTCCGTTTTTCGAACTACATTATACTAATATGCAAGAGCTTGAAACTCACCATCATCATCAAGTGCCGTCTCCGCAACGAAGGTTGGCTGCAACGTATCTCCAACATCTCGTGTCTCTTGTCTTGGTGGTGCACTCTGCTAGACTGTAACCTGTCCATCGTGTAATGTTACTCTCCCACGTGTATCTCTGCCTACCTCTTGCTCGCTTCCCTTTGACTTTACCCTCAAGTAAGGTCTTCAATAGGGTGTCATGTCTTTTAATGTGTCCAAAGTATTTTATTTGCCTGATCTTTATTTCTCTTAGTAGATCTTTCTTCATATTAAGTGTTTTTAGCACCTCTTTATTTGTTTTCTTCTCTTTCCATGATGTTCTCCCTATTCTTCTATATACCCACATCTCAAAGGCATCAATTTTGTCTTCTAATTGTTTATTTAGTGTCCATGTTTCTGAGCCATACATTAATATGGAATAGATGAAGCATTTTATAATTCTCATTTTTAACTTGTTTGTAATTTGTTTAGATATTAATAATTTCCTCATGCCATTGAAGGTACTTTTAGCCATTCCTATTCTCCTTTTCATTTCTGTTTCACATCTGCCATCATTTGTGACTATGTGTCCAAGATATTGATACTGTTTTACTTGTTGTAGTTTCTTGAAACTAAACGCACACAAAAAAAGATTCATTATTTGGAAAGCAGTACTTACATCAAAGCGTAGGTTTTCAATGGCTCGTACATTATCTCCTCTCTGCAGTGATGGAATCTGTTGGAGACTTTGACAAGACATATCCTTATTATTACAGATGCATTCCTGAAAGAGAATATTGGTCATAGTTTACATGAAATGTTTTCGTTTTTAACAATGTATATTTGGTTAGTTATATCTTTCATAGCGTCATTCATAGCGCCTGAAAAGCATTTTTCTTCTTACTTCCTTCTCAGATCATGTGTTCGATCTTCGTTAGCATCTGATGTGGGGGGGGGGGGATATAGTGTACAGAACGGAATGCGTTCTGTCATGTTTTACTGCTATATCTGCGATTTTCGGCCTGACACAATCGACTTCTGCATGGCTTCTGTGCCACGTTGACTCTTCATGGGATGAGAGACATTCAACTTCACTCGAAAACTTGCTTAATGATCTCCCACGACATGTCTGCTAGGTAACCGGGTCACTGTTCGTTATCTTTCGACCGTGGCAACACACGGACCAACACGTGGGGGAAAACGCGGGCACAACGTATTGTTAAATCAAAACTAGAATAGAACAACTTTTAAATATTAAAATTAATCGGGTTCTCTTTAAGTTTTCACACGCAAAAAAACCGTTAATTTTCGCGGAAAATTATACAAAATTCTTTCTATATGACCTGTCCTTTGCGGAACGTTTTCCTAATTTTCGCTCTGTATGTCTCTCGGTTCTGTGCAAGCTGAATATATATATAAAACAATCTTATTTCTACAATGGCCAGTACTTGCGTTTATGTGCGCGTGTGGAAGTGTTCAGGGTGAAACGTTTTCCCTTCAAGTCTATTTTTATTACAAAAGACGTTTTATCTCTTATAGTGTGGAAGGCTTCTTTTTAACTGTGAAGAATATATCACTTTGGCTATATCAGGATTCATAAACCAAATATGAGTACAGTTTTTAAGAATAGTAGAAGAGTTGTTCTTTAAATGCCCGAATATAAGAATCCAGGGCCTGAACTTCTGGTTCTGAATATCTTAACTTTTTTCTTAGACGTCTGGATTACCATGGTCTCCACTATTTTTGATGGTAAAAAGCTCTGATAAAGCCATTTTGGACTAACGTCTGCGGTTGAAAGATGCGTACTTCGCCATAAGAGGAACATTTCACTAAACCCAAAAAAATTATGGTTCAGGGAGCAAAGAATAGTGTCACTGTCTCATTTCCAAGCATTTCGCAGGAGGGGACTAAGGAAGGTAGGTGAATAGGTAGACATCTTACTTGTCACGTATGGACAAAAATCATTGTCTATGCATGTCTTGTCTCAAATTCTTATTATTTTATTCTTTCTTATCACTGCCTTACGGGTTAGAACATGCGCGCATTATACTTTAGGGAGTCAACCCCTATAGAAAATTCCCACTATCTATCAGGTTATCGCGTAATGCCTCAGAGCAATAGTCGTTAATTACAACATGAATGACATGTGGCTGCGATGTTACTCTTTTCTTAGTCGTTTCTTACAACATGCATGACATGTAACTACGATACTATAATTTTCCTCACACAACCCCCAAATTTAGAGCCGTTCAGCAAGATTGATATTTGATTCCCTGTGACCATAATTGTTTTGTCATGAAAATTCTTGCCCTAGTTTTATTATCGATTAAATTGTTTCCCCGCCTCATTAAAATATTTTACAAGCTTCGTCGACAAATTGATACCATGGTGATATAGCTATTGCATCAGATTATGAGTTACTGTACTCAGTCATATTAACTGTGTTGTTATACTGATACCACTAAATGGTTGTAATATTTCATGTGATTTGATGTCTGTATACAAAATGGTGAGACATGTCTTCAACACACACAAACGGGCTGTCAACAAACTACGTCAATGAATTGTAGGGAGGTGGGGGCGTGGTTCCAAAATCTTTTGACATTTGTTGACAGAAGATTTTGAAAAAAGTTGACGTCAACGATCGCCTTATTATACATCAATATCAGAAAAGTCAACCACACCACAAGACAACTATCAATATTTTGACAGAACTTAGCAGGATATTATATTCCGTATCAGAACATGACACAACAGACTAAACAGCCACTTAAATCAACAGGGACTGGTTCCATCTCCTCTGTGCGCATGTGGACAGGTAGCACAGACAGCGGGATATATCCTGCAAGACTGCATTACATTAAACCAATTGAGGGAAGAACTCTTGAGACTAACGGGAATTAATTTATTAAAATAACGTATAATTATTTTTGTAAATTAATAATGTGCCCCATTATTTATAAGTATCCCAGACATGCATGTGCCATGAAGTATTATTGTTTTATCTTCACACTTAGTAGTAGATTCGACATTTCAATGTCATCACTACCAGGTTTGAATTTAGCTTTATCCTTATAAAGTTAACACATTCTCACTAGACTCTTGATATGGTCCATTGAATTCTGAAATGACTATTTGAAATCAATATAAAGAATCCTGATACAAGGCAAGCATTCATCATTGTAGGCTTATACTCATATAGGATTACTGTTATTTGAAAGAATACTTGAAAGATTGGTACACTACAAGTAGACGCCACCGCATAGTCGAGCTATTTCCCTTGTCTATGTTTGTAACCTTCATGTTCATTATTTAATAATTTAAATATTAATTTATTTTAAGGTTTGGGTTAGGGTTAGGAAAGTTGTGTTTTATATAAATATTACCCCAACCCTAAATAAATAAATATGTCAATTATTAAATGATGAACATAAAATTTACAAACATAGACATTGGAATATGTATATGGTGACGTCGACTTGTACTGTACCGAAAGATTTGCACACTATCCCACAAAATAAAACAAGAAGATGGCCATACATATACTAATTATATCTCTATAGACAGTACTGTATGAAAGTCTGAGCCAGAAAATAACTGTCACTTGGAAAGTAATTTTGTAATTATGCACTGCTCCAAGTTATTTTAGACAAGATAGTGCTCGCTGTGTTTTATCCCAGAAACCAATTGGCTACTGGTTATGCCGAACTTTTCTATTGCCCCCACGTATGTAACCAAATATTCAAAGTAAACGTGCTATGTTCTGAGTCACTGTGACTTTGTGATGGGCATCATCCATAAGAAAACAAGTGTAGCTGATATTCCCCTCCTAGCGCTGTTCAGTATATTTCTGGCTCCCTCCCAACTACAGGGATGTATACATATACACAAATGTCACCAGCTATAAAGCCCTACAATTCTGGAAGAAATCTGTAGCTAATAAATGTGTTCTTATACGTATGAAAAAAGATGTGTAGAATATCTCATTTTATATATAGGAAACAAGAGTTTCATCGTTCATAATTCCTATACAACGAAATATAGAACAAACACAAGCACTATTGAAGAAGTTGCGCTCACCTGATATGGACATAACTGTGACACAGACGCCGAGGTACAGGTGATAGCAAAGATTAATGCTGAGAAAGCATTACTAGTCCAGGCCATCCTATTACAATTAATGAGCAGCAGAGAGTATACGCTTTGAAGACTAATTTCAACACAAATTATTAAACTTATTTTGTAATTTACTTCAAATTTATGAATTAAAACGTGTCTTTTGCGATCACTCAAAAAAATAATGAAAACGCCTATCTCTATGGTTTACGATCACAAATAATGAGAACTATGGTCGATATTCTAACGTCAAGGCAGGTCTGTGATAGGAGTGCTGATTATATATGGAGAAGTGGATCACTAACTGCAAATGCTTAGTAATATGCAGAAAATATGCCGGATCTCGTGATCCAGAATTTGGTTATTAAACAAATAGAAGTCAAAACTATATCCTTTGATTTGTAGATTAAAAGATTAATTAAATAGTGGCCTATTTCATGTACAAAGAAATAATAAAGTTGCATAGTTCTAGGAAAAACTATTCACTTTAATGTCCAGTTTGACTGGGTCTATAGAATGCTTACATAAATGCATTCCCTGCTTGCCATAAGCACGTCAAAGATAGGCGTTGATTCTTCATTATGTGATAGTCGATATATTTTTATTTACAAATATGTACTCATTGCACAAAACTGAAATCCAACAAGTAAAAAGCGTGAAATACGGTAATGAAATTTTGCTAGTAAGACCTAACAAAAATAGGCGTACACACAAATCGACGTTTCGACCGAAAAGCCTTTGTCACGGATAACATACAGATATCCATCAAAAACGACAAGTAGAGAAGATACAACTTGTGTTCACATCTCTAGTACAATGGCCGGTTATTTAAATTTCTATTTGCATAGTGTACTCTGAATATATTCAGGCTCTAGTTTATAAAATAAATATTCTCATCTATTGTTTATTGCTGTTGTTTTATTCTCGCCCAGACAAACTGGGCATTGCTTCTAGTGTGTGTGTGTATATATATATATTATATATATTATATATTATATATATATATCACATATTTTTTAACACTTTTGGATCGTACACCCACCGCCACATTCACTCCCATAATATACTTCGCGCTCGAACGAACTGAGCTATTCAGGACACATGATAGACTTTATAAAAACTCTGGTTTTATTTTTTAAAATTGTGTACTCTAAATGTACGTCATATGACGAATCTTTCCAGAACGTAGTGATCTCATTGTTTACCAAAGAATTCAAAGTCCTATTGATTAGAATGTAAGAATACAACAGAAACACAAATATAAACAGCACTATGCAATTCGATCACAGACAGAAAAATGTACGGCATCAGAAAAAGGCAAGAGAAGGAATATTTAGCCTTTTAAAACACAACAAACTTCGTTAGAACAAAAATGTAAACATAGACACTAAAGTTGCATTATACAAGACTATTATTATTCCATCACTATGCTACCAGTGCCAAACCTGGACAATGACAGCACAAGACAACAGAAAAATAGTAACAACAGAAATGACGCGTCTACGAAGAATACTCGGAGTGTCATTAAGAGATAGAATTAGAAACGATAACATCAGACAGATAACAAAAACAATACCAGTATTGGAACACATCGAAAGACAACAGATCAAGTGGTTTTCACACGCTTCAAGACTACCGACATATAGCATGCCACAAATGGCCATGACACATAGATATAATGATTATAAAGCCAGAGGCAGACCATGTAAAAGATGGATCACCAAAATCAAAGAAGCCACAGGAACAAGCTTACAAACAGCGCACAAGAAGGCCATCTCCGGAGAACTCTTCCACCCCTGACACCGCAAGGCAAACAAGGGACACGACGTATAGATAGATTGATAGATAGAAACTTCGATCGAAATGCAAATGATATTTCATTGACCAAATTTTTGCGAACACCACGGGTTGGCAAATGAGCCAAACTATAAAGAAGCCAAATATGGTCCGTCTGTGTGCTGTTTTTGAGGGGCACATACATAACATCAAAAGTACAGAGCTACGAAATGGATATATATATATATATATATAAGGTGTCGTGTTAGTCATATGAGTAGCACAACTTAAATACCGTCACATGGGTATATCAGGGGTACCCCGATGGCCCATGCCATTGAAGTGGTAGGCACAAAGAGTACCAGTCTTATTTTTATGATGTAGAAATGTTCACAGAATCGGTCTACGAGCCTCCTTCAAGTCTCACCTATGTATGTTATGGAGATTTGGGGAAATTTTTGTAGATGATTGCATAGAAGACGTTGCTGGACGCACATATGAAACTCTTCAACGGTGAAGGTGACTTTGGCGAATATGACAGACTGGGTCTGGGTGACATTGCCCGAGAAATATGGTAAATCAGAAGGGAAGGGAAGAAGAGGCCAGTTTATACCGCTAAGCACTAGCTTGTCTTTTTTCTTTCCGTCTTTTCGCTTTATACCCCTTATGCCTTGCGGCGTAGATGTAGAAGAGTTCTATGAGATGGCTTTTTGTGTGCTTCGTATATGTTTGTTTTCGCTGAGACTTTTATTTCTGTAATCCATCGTTCGTAATTCCCCTGGCTTTATATCCATCGTGTCTGAATAGCAATGCTTTTTGAGGAATACTGACTGATGGTTGTCTGGAAGCCAGTGAAAACCACTTAATCTGTTGTCTTCTCATGTAATCCAGAATTGGCATTGTATTTGTTAGTCTTTTGTTGTTTCCGTTTCTGATTCTGTCACTCATTGTTATTCCGAGGATTCGACATAGATAAGTCATTTTTGTTGTAACAAGTTTTATTTTGGATTCTGCTGTTAGTGTCCACGTTTAATATAGCATAGTGATGGTATGCTGATCGTTTTATATATTTCAGTCTTAGTGTTCATGCTCACATTTTTTTTTAATAGGAGATATCTGCCCCAAGATCGGGTATGCTATGTTGCATCTTTGTTGGGCTTTTCTGTGTGTGTTTTTCCCATTCGATGATATGATGCTTCCAATAAGTGAATTCTTTCACAAGTCTAAGTTGTTGATCACCATTAGTATAGTGATGTTTCTTTCTGTTTTTAGTCGATTGAAATTACCTCTTTTTTCTGTGTTTATCTTAATGTTAAAGTCCTCTACATGTTGTGTGAAGTCTATTTAAATGCTGTTGTAGTTGTTCTTTTGTTGTCGCTATTATTGTTTGATCGTCTGCAAAAAGAAGTTCGCTAAGGAGGTTGTTTATATTGTCTTCTTCATTATTATTGCTAATTTTACATATGTAATCGATGTATGTCATGAATAACAAGGGAGATAGAACACATCCTTGTTGCACGCAAGAGTGTATGTGGAATTTATCTGAAAGCTCAACATTTGTTCTAACTGCACATTCACTGCCTATGTAACTACTTCTGCACAAGTTAATTAGATGTGAAATCCCATATTTTTATATATAGTATTTTCCACAGTTTTTGTCTATCTACTCTGTCGAAAACTTTTTCTTGGTCGATAAACGCGATATACAATTCTGTGTTGTTTTCAGTTATTTTTTTCTACCATTTGCCTGCCTGGGTGAAAATGGCATCTGTACAGATTTTGTTCTTAAGGAATCCCATTTGAGTGTTGCTAAGTTGTGGTTCTATGAAATCTCGTAACCTGCTTTCTCGAAAACATTCATAGCCAATTGGTACTTACGAATAAATGGAAATAATTCTTACAGCTGACGGGAATTGACCTTAGTTGTAATAATCCTTGTCTCGATTGGTCCGTTTTCGGCGACTTAAGTACAAAGGTTGAATGTCTTGATGAGATCACATCTTTTTTTTTTTTTTTTTTTTTTGTGTGGTTTGGCAAGCACGAAAAATGTTTGAGTTTTACTTGAGTTGCAAGGCGTTCGGTGCCGCTAGAATGGACCTGGTTCAATTCTCTTCAGCTTTAAGAATTATTATCAAAGCGGACAATAGGTTCTGAGGCGAACATTTTCTCCTGGATGTAATAAGAGTCCAAAAATTCACGCCAACAGCTATTTTTGTATGCGGGAAGTTCTGTACGGACCTAATATAAACAAATATGATAAAGTTAGTCAAGAAGTGTTTAATGCTGTAAGAGATCAAAAATACTAGACAAAATAAGTGTTATAACAAGCACACAAGAAACATAATACAACTAGAAACAATAACAAACGAAAGAAGAACTACAGTTCTATATAAAGTATATATAAAGAACGATAAGAACGAAAGAGAGATAGAGAAGGCAAATGCGACAAAAACAGAGAAGAGAAATGAAAAGCCACAGAACAGGTATAATCAAGCAATAGGAGGAAAATAGATAGTGGAAAGTAATATTAGATAGAGGCGTGTAATATGAGCAAAAAAAGAAGAAAAAGAAACTACGGTGACGATACAGGCAGGTTAGATGAGCATAATATTAGTCATAAAGAAAGGGTAACTTAGTTCTGGTCTGTCTTGCCCAACAGAGAATCTTGAAGCAAATGTGAAAACATGCATGACTCAAAATCGAAAGTGGGCAGAATGGACAACGTAAAAGTGACAAGCGGTAATAAAAGGTACCAGATTATGTAATGGACCAGAAGCCGCTTCCACGCTTGAAGGACGGGAAAGACCTCCTCGGACAATTTAGAAACAATGAAATCGGACCAAAGCCGAAAATACAAAGGGAGGTAGGAGAAGGCGCGGCAGACAAGAATTAGGTTCTTGTTAGTGTAAGGCAGGGACGTAAAGCAAAAGAAAGGGGTGAAGATATTAGTATCCATTACTCAAACCAAATGGCCTATAGAAACAGATAGCAAGAGATGGGAGGGAAGTGGGTCATAGAAGGAAGGAGAAAAAAAGGGGGAAAATAAAGATGCGAGAAAGAAGTAGAGCAGTGAAAGTGGAAGAGCGACGTGGGCCCCAAAACGGAGATACGTCATACAAGGAAGGAATGTGGTGGTGGAAGCGGGCCCAATGGACGCAGGGAGGGCACAGCTGGGGAGGATGGGATAGCCATCACGGAAAAGGACGTCGTATGAAGGTATCATAAAAAAGGGCTGATATAAGACGTGGGAGGACGGTGCCGAAGAAAAGGGCACCAGTGTGAAGAGGAGAGTTAAGGGACAGGAAACGAAAGCCGTGGCGGAAGGAGACAGACCCAGAACTGCAGCGAAAGCATTGAAATAGGATAGCGCAAAGAGAAGGGTATAGGATAGTCGTAGGAATCAAGTAGATGTCATCAGAGTTCCATGTCGTGGCCAGTGGAGGTCAATGTGGCAAATGCCCCGATGAAATATAACGAAAGATGGACCAAGGTCACAACCTCATCGACAAGTGCCTTTTATGCCAGGTGTTGAGAAATGAGACCGGTCGCATAAACCGAAGATCTTGATATTTGTTTGCTGTCCTTTCTAGCTGCGTCAACACACACGAATAATCATTCAAGAATAAGATAACGATATTTAATTGGGACGAGCAGACAAAGAGATAAGCACATAATAGTATCGCACTATGTGTCCTTACATTAAAGATGAAGATCAAATAGAACATGCATTGATTTTACTAATAACATCTAATCGATATTTCAAGTACTTCAGTCTTTATATGAGGGGGGGGGATATATGCTCCACAAGGGGAATTATTGGTGGGTGACAGAGGCTGAAGATGTATTCGTTACTTCCACATCGATATACTTATTTGATGACTATCGTTATCCAGTTCTGTGGAGGCGTAGTATAGAGCGTGTCTCGGACTGCCAATGTACCTGATGGAAACTCCGCCGCGGATAACTTTTTATCCGGACGATCCAGAAGAAATAGCAATCTACTGAAAATATTTATATTCCCAAGAAAATCAGTATATCAAAAATATGACAATTTGATCGATCGACTTCTTTTATGATACGCTACCAACTTATTTGTTTATCCTTATGAGGAAAAGTGGTACCAACATGTTAGGAGGATGGGCATGACCATTTCAAGTTGGGAACCGCTGGTGTGCAAGATTTAGATTATAGCATTACTAATTAGGGGTCAAGGTTCGCATCCTGCATTTTTTTTTTTTAAATAATATTATTATATCGAATTACGCTATCTTTGATCTCTGACATTTCAAAATGCTAAGTAGATCGGATTTTGCTAATCACAACTATACACAGAAATCACATTTCCTACTGTATTATTTGTTTATCGCGAACGATATAATTGCTTAGTCCACTACTGCTCCTTCCTGAATGTTTGGTGGTCGCTACAAAAAAAACTTTTCTTAACTAATCCCAACAGTGATCAATCGCTGTTATCTTAGTTGTGAAGAAGTGATCAAACAATTTGCCTTCTGTTCACAAAGTTGTGGAGCGATTCCTACCAACTGAAGGGTAATCAGATAATTTTGATTATATTGATTCCTACCTACTTCCTGACTTGCATGTGCATTGAAGGCGATTCCTGAATGTTATCGCATGAATTATGGAATTAGTCCTCCAGGTGGTATTCTAGATAAACAGTTTGCCCTGTTAAGAAGAACCGAGGTATATGCAGAAATCCGAGTACTTTCAAGTCCATCCACTTTTAGAGAAAAACAAGTCGGAGTCAATAAGTAGAGGGAAATGCGGCAATATAGTATCAAAGTTAAGTGAGTCTCTCGACAATACAGTCATGTGGGCTCATCAGAAAGCATCCTTCCATTGTGAAGCTATTTTATTTTCCCATTGATTTTCATTGGTATAATATCATGTATTGAACATATTGAAAGACAGCAAGTAAAATGGTTTGGTCACCTTATGAGAATGAACCCAAACCAAATACCAATAAGAGCATATACTAAAAGAACATCCGAGCGTAAAGCCAACGGTAGACCAAGAAAACGGTGGATAGAAAACATCAAGATATCCTTGAACAAACATGGACTAAATGCAACCACGGCGACACATCTGGTCTTGGAACGACAGCTTAAGCTCCCACCCCTACGCTTAACGGCAAGTGTGAATACGACCAACCATCGTTCACCTGGGGATAGACAATAGACAATATCGAGATTTTCATTGGTTGTAGACACAAAATATACGGTGACCGACGAAAATCACGGAAAACGTCATATATCGTTACTTTGGAAGGATTATTCCCGATGAGCCCACCAATAAATGTTGACATGGATTCATGCTCTATGAAGGTCGATGTATGTCACTATCGCTATTGAGAAAGTGCTGCTAAGGGCAATAGTCAGTGCCGAATTCAATTATAAGCTAAACAAGCTATAGCTTAGGGTCCCCACTTTCTTGGGGGCCCCACAATTTTTTAAAAATTTCATTATCTATATAATTCTTAATTGTTAAATGATCCCATATCTCAAATAACTTAGGGCCTTATCAAGTCTACATCCGGCGCTGCGATGCATCACCCACTGCGCCATTGGACTTTATAGACCAAAAAAGGCCACTGGGTGGCAGTCTCCAATGAGGTGGTAATCAGGGATTTAGACTTAGATCGACTACGTCTATCTTGCACGAGGTATTCCGATGCGGGTAAACTTGACTAGCGTAATTAGAACTGCTGTGCCCATCGGGTACTGAACTTTTTCTCCTCTGCGAGCATTATTTCGGTATAGGAAATCTCAACATTAGAGGTGTCATTCACCGATATCGTGAACACCTCGATCAAGTCTGAATCTCTTTTTAGGAGCACCGAGGATTAGAGGCTTGTTCTCGAGATGAACAAAACGTTATCTCCGATTTCCTTTTAAAATTGTCCCGTTATATTTACACGTAGCACTGTCCTCTGGCACTGATCTGCCCTTTCATTGTACTCTATATGTTATCATTACGGAGGCTAGCGCACGACTCTCACTTCTCACTATTCTTCTTTACCTCTAAACATTTCGTGACACTAGCATTTCGTGACACCCCCCCCCCTTTTCCTATAATGTTCGAGCCGGAGTACCTTGTGTCACTGTCGACAGTGCCGCTGTATGTGTTGTCGCAGATATTGCATGCTCTTTTTCGGTAAATTCTCATTCCATCTGTTGCTTCCACATTCACGGGCACGAACACCAAAAGTGTTCTCCAGGAAAACAGCACGAGCAGCGTATTTCTGTTTCCACGAGGAGGTACTTTTGGGATCTTGATTATCTGCTAACCCTGGGTCCGCTGAGAGCAATGCAGTACCCTTATCACCTCACTGATTATGAGCTATATTTCTATGTCAACTCTTTTCCTAGTCTATAACCGTCGACATGTTATTTACATTAATAACTATTAATTCTTCAATTGTCTGTCCTGTTCTATCTACCCTTGCTGATACTTTGATATGATCTGCATTGACAAACATGATGTGACTTTAGTTGGGGGAGGGGGTGTGGCAGGTTATTTTTATTATTGTCTATGGGTCTAATTTAATTATTCTAATATTTTTTATTTATTTTTTTTATTATTTTTTTTTGGTAATTTTTGTTAGCTGGATCACATGAGCTGGGATTGTAGTTATTTGTTTAGCCATACCGTCTGGTACGGCATAAAACTCGATCGTCTCAACATGACTCCCAT
Source organism: Meghimatium bilineatum (assembly GCA_034231615.1). Classification (NCBI taxonomy): domain Eukaryota; kingdom Metazoa; phylum Mollusca; class Gastropoda; order Stylommatophora; family Philomycidae; genus Meghimatium; species Meghimatium bilineatum. The sequence continues at coordinate 37,654,775 of CM067308.1, read as the reverse complement.
TAAAGGTAACAGTTGGTAAAACGAAGATGATGATGCCAGTGTGATGTCATTGATGGGAGCAATGAAATAATATTGTCAAGCAGAGACTCCAAGCAAGAAGAATACTACTGCATTAACACAAAAAACGTATGTTCAAAATCTACATGGTACACTTCAAACCGTGTAGCACATTGCACTTAATGCTCCCGGGTGGAAATCACACAAAGGTTCGTGCTGTTATTTGACAGCGAACGCACACAAAAATCAATATGAAGTCTGCAGAAACGTTTCTAACGGAATAATTTTAGTCCAAAACTGTATTCCCATATAATTCTATAAAGGACCTCACTTACTACTGATATCACTGAAATATTATTTTTGATATTCACTGGTGTCAGTAATTCTAGATAGGTCCATATTTTTCAATAAGGAATTAATAAAATCGTGATCACTAAGCTTATATCCGTGATCATCTGTAATCTAAAATATATAGACTAAACTGGGAATCATTCTTCTAAAGCGATACTTAAAATTTACCTTAGTTTTCATTGGTTGTCGATACAACGGGCCAGCGATAATCACGGGAAAAGTCACGTGAGTTACTTTAGATGGAGGATATGGATGAGTTAGCAGGACTGTATAATTAACGAAAGGCACGCTATATTCATATCTAAAACCCCAACGATTGCTGTTTCCATAGTTATGCAATTTCATTTCCCGTTATCAACAAAATATGGCGTTGGCTAAAATAGGGGTTAAATTTGTATCAAATAGAGTTAACGATATTTTTGTCAATTCGGTACAGTAAAAGTAGAAGTCACCACGTAGTCGAGTTATTTTCCTTGTCTATGTTTGTAGATTTCATGTTCATCATTTAATAATTTAAATATTAATTTATTTTAGGGTTTGGATTATAGTTAGGATTAGGATATTTGTGTTTTATATAACTAACCCTAACCCCAACCCTTAATAAATAAATATTTCAATTATCAAATAACATGAAACTCACATAGTCAAGGGAAATAATTAAACATATGATGGCGTCTACTTATACTGTACCGTCAATTCTATTTGACTTTATTTAAATGATCATATAATACTTTTCTCTCTATTTATTTTTACCTGTCTTTCTTTCACCCTTTCTCTCCTCTCCCTTCCTCTCTCTCTCTCTCTCTCTCTCTTTCTCTCTTTATGCAGTATATTATGGCCCATGATATCATATATCTCTGTGATAACTTGCCAGAAAAACCATGAAGTTAACATATATTATGAAACCATTAGAAATGTATACACGACCGTTGATACCGAAGGGCAGGGGGTGTTGAGACTTGTCAAGCTCATCCCCCTCCCCCTCCGTCATTAACATTTCACATGCCTGCATGCTAATACGACTTTAGGAGAAGGCAGGACTGTAAATACGTTTCGGTAAGTGTGGGAGGGTGGCGAAAGAGAGAAAATTTGCAGTATTTTTTTGCAAAGTGAATCTTTCGTTGCCGTTAAAATATATATGATCTTATTATAGGAGGGAAGGGGGATAGCTTAATTTGAAAATACCGTGTTTCACTAACTTTGCCCTCAAACCAAATGTAATTATCCAAAGCATTCATGGCATTTTTTTTGCTTACGATGCTATTTTTGGTTAGACCCAACAAATTTATACTATATATATTGTTGCATTATGTCCAGTTATTATGCACGAATGCAATCCTTTGATCTTTTTCGGCATACTAATTATTGTGTCTCGAGAAAGAAGTTTCACCACTTCAGATATTACACCAGGTACAATCTAAAAACAAAGAAAACTTGTTACAACAGAAATGACTTGTCCACGTAGGATCCTCGGAGTAACAATAAGAGACAGAATCTGAAACGAAAACATCAGAAGACTAACAAATACAATGCCAATCCTGGATTACATCAGAAGACAAAAGATTAAACAGTTTTCACATTCTTCCAGACTACCATCAGAGAATGTTCCTCCAAAAAAAACATTACGAAACCGTGACCATGGATAGTACTATAAGACCTAACTTGTAAACGTAAACAGGTCTTCATTCGGTGCGCTTTAAGATTATTGTCACGCTTTCCATTGGTAACTATATATATTTTTGGAGTATCCTTTGCTATTTTAGGCATTCGATTCCAATTATATAAATATTGACCAACGGAAAACACGGGAATAATCAAGAAAAAGAATGAATGAAGGCCTAATTACTTCAGAGAACAGGTCTTCTACTGCCGATCGCTCGCGGCTATACAAACACGATGGATACAAAGCCAGGGGCAGACCTTGCAAACGATAGATTACAGAAATAAAAGAGTCAACGAAAACAAATATATATGAAGCACAAAAAAGGTCATCTCCAGAGAACTCTTCTACCCAAAACGCTGCAAGGCATAAAGGGGTAGACCCTATAAATCGAAAAGAAAGGAAATCAATCTTAAACCCCATAAATAATGTGTAAATAACCTCATATAATTGATTGTAAACGCACAATTTTTTGTATGTGAGATGTGTGGTGATAAGTAAACTTTTAATCTATATCACAAATAAACAAAATTGATTTTCATATCAATATTGTAAAATAAAAAAAATATCCGTTACATAAACCTACTACAGTGGAGTCTGGATAAGTAGAACTTGTAGAGATCTAAGGAAATTATTCTACTTATCAGGAATTCTACTTATCCGGACAACACTGAGAATATAGGGCCTACACTACTACAGTGTACCATGCAGTAGAGTTGAGTACAACATAATGAATGTAATTTAATGAAAAAAATATTTTATAAGGTCTATACCATTTTTAATTTACACACAAAATTGCAATTAAATGTGTTATATATTTGCTGAGATACATGATTTAAAAGTAGGGCAAAGCTGGTGAAACGTGATATAGTACTAAATGTTTTGATTTCCTAACAGGAATGAACAGTAGAATCTCAACCTCATTTCTCCCATCAACGGGCTTGAGAGATCACAATTTCGTTTTTAAAAAAATGCTGCACGACTCTCCCTCCCTTCTGCATCTCTGTTGTGACATTAAATTGGTAGCATATCATATCCGGGACGTCGCCATCAACCCAGCATTTGTTGGCTGTGGTTATTTTTTAGGCAATATGTTATGACAAAAAGAATTTTTTTTTTTAAACTTCTCTTTCACTTATCAAATTATAATCTACGGTCCTGCGACTATGTGTTCGTAGTCAATCTACGCCCATGCGACAATGCGATCAATGCGATATATGTTCGTAGCTGTTGGCTTTCGTTTGCATACATAAAGAGTCGTCCACATAACATGTATACAATAGCCATGGGAACAATTGTCTTTCATAGATTTGTGCGCAGTAAACAGTTAATGATACTGTGAAAAGAGAGATGAAGAAACGATGCTGGAAATGATAATGTGAAACAGGAGATGAACAATAGATGATGGGAATGATACTGTCAAGAGAGATGAAGGGAAAATGCTGGAAATGATACTGTGAAACAAGAGATAAAATAAAGATGTTGAAAATGATACTTTGAAACGAGAAATGAAGGAAAGATGTTGAGATGTTAAAAATGATACTTTGAAACGAGGAATGAAGGAAAGATGATGAGATGTTAAAAATGATACTTTGAAACGAGAAATGAAGGAAAGATGTTGAGATGTTAAAAATGATACTTTGAAACGAGAAATGAAGGAAAGATGTTGAGATGTTTAAAATGATACTTTGAAACGAGAAATGAAGGAAAGATGTTGAGATGTTAAAAATGATACTTTGAAACGAGAAATGAAGGAAAGATGTTGAGATGTTAAAAATGATACTTTGAAACGAGAAATGAAGGAAAGATGTTGAGATGTTAAAAATGATACTTTGAAACGAGAAATGAAGGGGAAATGCTGGAAATTAAATTGTACAACACGAGATGAAGGATACATGTTGGAAACTATACTGGGAAACGAGAGATGATGCAAAGCAGCTGGAGATGATATTATGAAAAGAGAAATAAAGGAAAGAGCTGGAAATGATAACGTGAAACAGGAGTGAAACATTTCCCGTAGTCGCAACCTTTGATAACAGTTACCATGTTGTTCCGGCAGAAGTTGTGTTTGAACTAATTACGGGTACGGCGTGGCTAGGCGGAGCAACAAAGAAACCTGTCGCAAGGGCCAGAGTTGCGCCCTGATGTCGACGTCTGTTTCAGCGGCATTAGACTCGAAACACATCGAGTCGGATGGCTGCTGGAACAGAGGGAGGAGCACTTATGGTAATGTGCCACGTGCTGTGAGGCCAGTATTTAATCCGGAATCAAGAACGTGAAACAGGAGATGAACTGATGCTGGAAATGATACTGCCATATGAGAAATAAAAGAAAGATGTTGGAAATGATTCTGCGAAATGAAATAAAGATAAAGTATGGACATGATTTTGTGAAATACGAGATGAGGGAGATATAGTGGGAAAAGATCTTCTGAAACAACAGATGATGGAGAGAGGTTTAAAATGATGCTGGTAAACGAGTGATAAAGGAAAGGTGATGAAAATGACATTGTGAAATATGAGATGAATGAAATATACTGAAAATGCTACTGCGAAACGATATATGAAGGATACTGAAAATAATACTGTGAAACGATAGAGAAACGAAAGATGCGAGAAATGATAATGGGAAATTAGATATGAATGAAAGATGTTGGAAATGATATTGTAAAACACGAAATGAAGAATAGATGATGTTCATGTTAATGTGAAACACGAAATGAAGGATGGATGTATGTTAGAAATGATATTGTGAACCAGAGATCAGGGAAAAGATACTGGAGATGATACTATGAAACTAGAGATAAAGGAAAGGTGCTGGAAATGCATACAGTAAATATTAAGAAGGCCAAGTAATTTTAAAGTAAAAAGCCTTTTGTTCTGAACTCCATGAGGAAAGAGGAACACATACAAAAATATTTCATAGGCATGAAATCTGGATACATATATGAGGATGAAAATAAGGACATGGATTACGTATTACAAGATTGCCTTTGTGTTTGTATGTGACATCCTGATTGATGTGATGCTCCACTTGGCTGAGTGCTCCATTTTCATTACCTTTACTTTCTTGGGAGACTGCGGTCTTGCTTGATTATGGGAGCACCTATTTAGTCTTTGTTTTCAGTCTCTGTTTGCTGAACTAATCATCTCTGAGGTAATTATCTGGCCTCAATGGTACCATTTTCTATGAGCTGGGACAAAATTTAGAGATTTTTTTCAATGATTCCTCATTGATTCGTAATTATTTTATTCATTTACCTATATTCCTAATAACAAAAAGGAACTGAATACACTACTGCACGAGATATATTACCATAATAGTCAAAACACCACCAAACTCTTACCATCCAAATTACCTAACTGAACTGCTCTTTGCTGATGATCAGTGCCCACTCCAAAGTACAAGTGAAGAGTTGCAAGATCACGTAAACCTACTCAACGAAATCTGCCTCAATCACAGCATGGCAACCACTACAGAAGAAAAACAAGAGGTAATGTTTATAAGCAGAGAACACAATACAATCAAATTAAAGACATTGATCAACTATCGAAACAAGTGCAAAAATGTAAACATCTTGGGAGCACATTTACAGACGGAAGAATGTACAAAGAGCTCAAGGCAAGAATACAAAAAGCCAGCTAGGTAAATTATGAAACACAAATGTATCCCGATGGAAACCATAAGGCAAGTTATGCACTCCATCTTCATACTAACATTGTGTTATCAATGTGAGACATGAAGACTAACTAAAAATTAAGAGATGGAGCTTATTAGGTGTGAAATGAAATGCCTAAGAAAAGCAGAAAAATAACAAGAAGAGATCATGTGAGGAATTAGGAGATTATAATAATCTTTGGAACAATGCCTGGGTCAAATATATTGGGGGGAAAATAGAGACTGAAATGGTTTGACTACTTAATGAGAATGAATTCATACTGGCTAGCAGAAAGAACATACGACATGAGAATTGAAACAGCAAGAGGCAGGTGAAGACAAAAAATAAGGGAGATTTGAAGGAGTTACCAACTTTCTGAGTCTTCACGATATTACAGCATATTAAGCGACCAAACGTAGATAGATAAATAGACGCAGTGCTGGGTGAATGGACATGAGACATCACCCCCCCCCCCCCCCCCCCACTTCCAGAAACTCCTTAATCTTCTCTTACATGGAAGATCACAGCTATTTTGTTCCCCAAAATATGTTTTCACATTTATACAAAACAGAATACACAAAAGACAAAAACTATAAAAATATTCAGAACACCGAGCAGAAAGACAACATACTTAACGTAGGAGTAAAACAAATATCGGAGTTCAAATATCTCGGTAGTATACTGTATTTCCACAGAAAATGGAAGCCTTTATAGAGAGATACAGACAAGATATCAAAAGGCAAATTCAGTAACATACCAACTGTCATCATCACTTCTTCATCCCAAGATCGAGATGGAAGTTAAAAGATAAATGACTTACAGTATAGGGCCTATTCCTACCAACACTGTGTTACCAGTGCCAAATCTGGTCTCTCTCATCTTCACATTAGAAAAGGATAGTGCAATGTGAAGTGAAATACTTAAGGAAAGCTGCAAGAGCTACCAGACGTGATAGATTATGAAATGAATCAGGTAAAGAATAGGTATAACACCTTGTACAAAATACATAGAAAGGCAACAGATCAAGTGATTTGGCCACATTATGAGAACGCATCAAAATAAGTTGCTCGTACAGGCATATAACCAAATGAGATCAGGGTCCAAAGCCAGATGAAGACCAAGAAAAAGATGGATAGAAAACGTCAGAACATCTTGAACAAACACGGTCATGGCACAGCTGATGTGACACATCTGGCCGTTTAACACAAGCTCGAGCTCCGATCACCCCTATGCTTAACGTCAAGAGTGGATAATAAACCACCTGGGGAAAGACAGTAGACAATAGACAAAACAGAATAGAGTTACTTACCCTGACAAATATGGCAGAACCAATCCTGTTGAGTAAAAGACGACGTATAAATCATAACAATCTAATATGACTGCTAAATAAAAAGTTCTTCATCTCAGTCTTCATTTCAATAGTCTGGTGAATATATGAGTAATGTTATTTAAAAACGGTATATCTTTGCATACTAGTGTGCTCATTCATGCTTTAATAGGTATATATGTTTTTTTTATAGACCAAGATTAAGAAGTAACAACTCACTCAAGTTTTCTGGGTAGTGTTGTGTGTTGTTAGTGTAGACTCACGAGTCACAGGTGTACACTGTACTTTAAGTCAAGTACAGTACAATAACTATAACTTAGTATGCTGTAAATAAGTATAGGTATTCCAGTATATCGTGGCCTTAATATATCTTTACAAGTGATAAGTGATACATCTCTGTATAATTTTATATGGCGCGTCTTTTTAGGGCAAGTGCAAAAATTATTCTAGTTCTTTACTGTTCTAGTAACACTGGTCAACACCGCTTTTATTTATTTTATATATAGGCCTATACTATGACATCAATACCGTGTACGTGTGCACCACAAAACATAGGAAGAGGTGGCACAAATAAAAAAGCTATTTCTTTCTCAATATGTAAAAGCATAAAGATTTTCTGGCACATCTGTCGTTTCGTCCACCGTTATGGCTTTGCAGTGTTAGATATAAGTTGCGTAAAATTATAGATTTTGGTAATGAGGGGTTAAAAGGGTTATAATTAGTTTATATTTTTTTGGAAAGTGGGAGAAGGGTTAGAATCAGTGTTTAGAATTAATAATTAAATCTCTAATTATGGTGACGTTAATGTAAGAAGTGTGCTAGAACAACGGTGGACGAAACAGCATTTTTACCGATTTTCTTTCTGTAAGTAAAACCATAATTTTTATTTGAATTTTTCATTCGGCACCTCATGAACCCCTTGGCTGCGGAGGTATCCCCTTGGCTTAACTCTTCATGTCCACTGAGCCGCTAATATCTACATTTTGGAGACCCACTATGCCGAAAAGCCGCTCAAATCTACATTTTAATATGAATTTACTATCATGTTCGGCATAGCAGGAAAACCGTACGGAGACAAAGAGTTAAGGAGCGATGAAATGTTATTGTCATAATGTGGACACCTCCTTATGGAGCACTGGTTCATGTGTTTGTGCAATGTATTAATATTTTTATACAGAAATAAATTTAAAGTAAATGTTCAAATACTTTCATTGGCTAGTTCAAGCTGTCTAAAGGTTATCTAAAAATAGAGCTTTTGTAATAGGACACACTTGTAAATGTAATTTCTACTTTTGTGTGTCGACATAACTGGACTTTCTTTGTGTAACCACCTTACCTAGATCTACAAATATGGCGAAGCTTACACTCAATGAATCTGAAATTTATAAACATTTGAAAGGTTTTCTGATAATTCTAGCATTAACTTATCTGATACAGGAGGTGATTTAATTTGCATTGTGATACTAGGAGTGATTCAGAGGATATAGATTCTGATGATATTTGCAGCACGTTTCAAATTCGTGGTCAGACAAGTGATACGGTAAGGTCTGCAATTTTGTTTTTGGGCAATGATGGTGTATAAATTCGAAACATTAATCATGCAGATGTTTTAGGAACCTTTGTATCTGTTTCAAATGATACTACAGAGTGGTCCTGAAGACAGGAAGAAAAAAACAATAAACTAACAAGTTTATTGTGAAGAGATGTGTCCACAGATGTTCAGTGATATACGAAATGTAATGGACAACCAAATATGGACATGGCAGCAGGATGGTGCCAGGGCTCACACAGCAACGGCTTCAGTTCAATTTCTTCAGCAATCTACTCCTGATTTCATTGAACCGGAAAATTGGCCCTCCAAAAGTCCAGACTTAAATGTCATGGATTACTGCATTTGGAGCTTGTTATTAACAGAGCTTCAGAATTGTCGACCTGACATAAAGTCTATTGATGATTTGAAAACGAGCTTGGAAAGGATATCCCACTAGTTACCCTTCAAAACGTCACACGAGCTTGGATTTCTAGGTTAAGACCCTGCTCTGATGTGCACGGAGGACATTTTGAGCATCTATGAGTGTAATATAACATATGCCTTTAAAAAACTTTGTAAAAGTTATTCTTTTAAAAAATAAATAGCTGTTTGACAAATTTTCCGATTTTCTAGCGACCACCCTGTATTAGGCCTATACAACATATTCATGATGAGACATAAATATGCTGACAAGCATATTACTGATAGGAAAATCATTGCATCCGGAATGAAACGGATTATTGTAATTATTTTTTTTAAAAAGAGTGTTTCCTTTTACAAGACAAATGTATATTAAAGGTTTTTACATTTCCACTATAAATAAAGAAGCATTATACTTGTAAATTCATAAATTAGAATATACAGTAATAATACACTCAAATTGTTGAATGTGAGAATGAGCTGGGCGAATTGGTTAGGGGAAAAAAATTCTACAACCCTTAAAATTTACTCACACTGCACTGCCGATTTTACAGATTTACTCGCTTAGCAAATGGTTAATATTCATTTTTTTCTCATCTATGGTACTCTCAGTATTTTTCTATAGTACTTAGTACGAAACAGGTAATGAAGTCTTACTGAATGATGACTAACACACTATCACTGTCTGATGCTCAAGTGAAATAATAAACACAACAATACACAGGATAGAATCGACATTTTGATCAAATGGCCTTTATCAAGATAAGTGCATAACATTACAAGACGATGAGTAGAAATGAATATGACACTAATGTGTCCGAGCGAAATATGGATATGAGATGCCAGAAGTACATAAATATATGCAGAAACGAAATGAACAAAAAGATGGCGTAAATTATGGAACAAAATAAATAAAGACAAAGACCACACCAACCCAGAACTAGACAAAAGAGTGGTAGGAATTGAGTCCAAATGGCTTGAGGGTACCCAACTAAAAATTATTAAGACAAGTTTTAAAAAATTAGAAAATAGAGCATACCTAGATCTATCATCGGTGGTGCAGGATCTGATGGAAGTAACCTGAATACCAAGGTTGCCACCACCGTTAAAGTATGTGGCAACAGGAGTAGGTGTTCTGTGCTTGATGGCATGAAGATGGTTACAAAAGAGGTCACTCAATCTTAAACCAGTTTCACCGATATACTGCTTGCTGCAGCATTTACATATACTCACCTAAATAACATTACGGAATTCACATGTAAATGCCTCATCAACTGTGATAGTGGTCATGGGAAATGAAACGGAGCACATATGAACCACATGTTGGGGTGGGGGCAAAACATTGCAGCTGATTTTTTTTCTTCAAATCTACTGGTTTTTCCGATAACACACATGACTAGGTCAGGTGACAACATTCCAATCTGTCACATAAACATGAGGTAAAGTATTTTTTCACGGCTTTCAATCAAATTTTTTTTCAACTTCTCACTCCTTGTCTGCTGGTATCATACTGTCATGTTTTTTTTTACATGTTTACACTGAAATATATATATTGCATTGTTAAGTTATTAAGCATGTTACCTTGGAAAGGTACTTTGTTTTTTCGATTTGCCATTGATTTCATACTTATTTGTTTTCACCATTAAATGGGGCAAAGTAGTATGTTCATAAATTCTCATTCTACTGTATACACGTAACTTTGTGTTTTCAATGCCTTCGCTAATGTAAGATGGATGGATAAGCTATACATTGATGGCAGTTTGGTCTTTCATAGTTAGTCTAATTGTCAGAATATGAGAAAACATGAAAAGTGCATCATTTTGCCCCCACCCTATAGTGAATTTCTGTTATTACATAAATATTAAAATAGAAAATAGAAACTAAAAACAGAAAATAGTGGAGCGTGTGCCCGTACCGCTAGAACGCCGGCCTCAGATTCCTGAGGTCTCTGGTTCAATCCGCAGTTGGGACAACCAACCAAACACGCAGAAATGAAAGTTTTTTTGGGTTTTATTTTTACATAAATATTTTGTTGGTCAGGACCAAGTTGTTAAATGGGATATGGCTGTAGCTCTTTAGCTTTGATAGACATGACAGCCTTTTAATTAATAACATTTTAATCATTTTAATTACAGAGAAAATAGCTGTGAAACATGCCTCTATCACCAAGAAAGCAGGCTCAGTATGCTGCCCGAAGCACTCCAAGTGTAAGACTGCGGTTTCTAGACAATACATGTGACAGTATGGTGGTACAGGTGCATGACACCTTAGGTAAGATTTCATTAGCCCTCAAACTACTGTGATATTTTTCTGGCTAATGTATATAATACATTATTGTTTATGATCTGTTATTGTTTATAATCTGTTATTTATCCACATTTTATTTTCTTAGTCCAGCTCTGTAGTGGAATGGTACAGAACGTATCTGTGATGGCCAAGGTACAGAGTTCGATCCCCACCACATGTAGTTGTGCATTTGGACCATTCAGAAAGCAATGACAAACTACTGACAATATTTATATTGCCCAGAAAATCACTACAGCTAAAAAATACTGGGTTGAAATCTACGTCCTGAATAGGATACACTACCATGTCAACATTGTTGAATTGTTGATCAGTCTAAATTCTGTTATGTTTATGATGTATCTGATCTTGTGTATTTTCATTTTTAGCACATCGTACAGTGAAATCTCTCAAGAACACATATGTTTTTAGAAAATTTTCCAATTTATAAACACCTTTTGGTACAATGATAGCAGACTAACCCCAGTTGCGCACCAATGAATTTTGTCTTTTGGGTTTGTAATGTGTACAGTTTTGAAAGATTATAAATGGAATTCCACACACTAAATGATGATGTCATCATGGGATAAAATTTTCAGCCGCATGTGTTCCATCTTGCATTCGGGTTAGATCTTAGGGTTAGGGGTTAGGATTAGGGTTGTTTCTTGCTAAACATTTTCTGAAGGTCAATATTTTGCAATGACATGGAGAATTACTTTAAAAGCACTTGTGTGGACCGGTAATCTAGAGCCAATCCAAAACCGTCGCACCAAACCCTAACCGTAACCACTAATCCTAACCCTAAGATCAAACCCTAACGCAAGACAGAGGACATGCGGCTGACAATTTTATCCAACGATGATGCCATCATTTAGTGTGTGAAATTCGGCTTGAACATTGTTCTCTGCCATTTTTTCATTTGTTTACATTTTGTTATAACCTTCATGCATAGTGTGTTACCACTACCAAATGGTGTGACAACGATTTCCTCTCAAATTTTTTCCCGCAAAACATTTTGGGTTGGTCGGCTATCATTGTACCCACATTTCAAAACCGCTGATGTTTTTATTGTTTATTCGGTATAATGTGATTTTATGTTTTTGCATAAATATTTTGTCAGTCCGGACCAAGTTGTTTTAATGGATTTTATTGTATATATTTTTTCAGCAATCTATTCCATCATAAGCAAATACAATGCCTGATGATATAGACAATCATGTAATCTAAATAACTCTATTGCCAGCATTGGTTCTCAGCTCCACAGCTGAAGCTCTTCCGTGCCAATTCTTCAGAATTGCCAGAATCTTCCTCTCACTTTCGCTCTTTTCCCAGGAATTGTCATATTTTCTATACTACATCCTCATTTGCCCAAAATATAATTTCTGCTTCTTGTGATGTTTGTGATAGATTTTCTATGTGCATTGTCCTCATGTAGTACCATACTGGTTTTCTTATATATCATAAATATCTATTCCATAAGACATAATAACAATAAGTTTAAGTGTATATGCATGTTGCTGATTTTTTTTTCAGGAGTAAGTAATGAAGACAAACCAGGACCATCTTCAAGCACAAGTGAAAAGTTTTTGCCTAACTACATGCCCTGTTCAACGGAGAACCACTGTTGTGCACTACTGCATGGTCTGCAAGAGTTACGCAAGTCCAACACTTTATGTGATTACACTCTTATAGCGGATGGACAGGTATGGCATGAAAGAATAGTCAATTGTCACGCTTGTCTAATTATAATGATTCAATGCTAGCACCTTTCAGTCATTTCAGGCAATAGTATTATTGTTTAGTATTAATGTGGAATATAAGCTACAGTCCATGACTGGTGGATGTGACTAAGAACAACAATCTGAACTGACTCAATAAAGTCTTTCATGTTATTCATTCATTCATTTTCCTTTTGCGCTGAAGTTAGCGCAGATGTCAGATCTCTCCAATTCTGTCTGTTCAAAGCTATTCTGTGTAGTTCTTGAATAGTATGAATATTGGTTGTTTTACTTTCTCTAAGTATTGTTCTTCTATTTCTTTTGGTCTACCCCTGGCTCGTTTGCCTATAGGTATCCATTCAAGAGATTGGTGGTGTATTCTGTTGGTGTCTGCGCGTAGGACATGCCGATGTAGGACCAACAGCGTTTTCTGATAACATCTGTGATGAAATTTTGATGTGTCTTTTCTCTGATTTTATCATTCAATTTGAATTCACTCCAATGGGTGTCTCCAACGAAGACATTAGTTCTCGAAACTCATTAATTTCTTTTCTGAAGATAAAGAGCTTTTCCAGCTCTCACATCCATATGATAGCACCATAACATTTCATGTTATGCACAAGGAAATTTAAGACTACTTGTGCCACTGTGTGCTGTTGTGTGTCTTCTCAAACATGCAACCCTTGAGCTATTTCCAGATAGCAGAGCATTAGAGAAACTGATAGACTAATTAAGGATTTTATTTACTAATTCGCTGTTCTCCTAGGGGTTTACTACTTAGTTACCTTAGTTTTACACCCTGCTTCAGGTGTACATCTAAGGAGATTTTGGGGTGGAATTGGCTGTCCCATCCCATATATTGTCTAATGCCACATAGCATTTAAAACCCAATTCTCCTACGTCTTTATACAGTTCTTGATCTTTCATGCAATATGATCCATGGCACTTGTTGCCATGATTCCATATTAATATCTGTAGTATGTTTATCCCATTTGCATGCATCCTTGTGCTGAAGTAAGTGTCAGCCCTGAATCACCAAGAAAGTGGACTCATGCTGCCTGAAGTACTCCAAGTGTATTGCTGCCATTTCTAGACAACACATTCAGTGCATGAATCACAAATGATTGGTTCTAAATATCTGTTAAATCCTTGTAATTTATTTATCTTGAAATGTTCTGTAACACATTGACTGCTGGGAAATCCAAGTATTTCTCAATGCCATGCCAATTTTTTTTTAATGAGATTTGCATGTTATAATTTTAAGAAATCATTTTTAAAATCTACAAATAACATTACCGCTTTAAAACTGAAATGACATTCAGATAAGAATAAGTTTTCTAAAAATTGTATCCCAAGTTTCCATCAAAAATGTTTCATTTCCATTTATTTACGAATGGTTATGTCTAGTAATACCAGTGCCATGCTCCAATTTTCGAAGTGCATGCATATCATTCTCTTCTGGACCTACAGAACTACCTAATATTATCCAATTCTGTAGCTGATTCTAAATCTATTTTATTGCTATTATTTGCTAACTGTCTGAATAAGACTCATTTTCAACAGGATATCATCATCTACATTCTCCAACAGGGTATCATCATCTACATTGCCTATTTTGAAGCATTCAGTGAAAACATAAAAGTTTTTACTGAAAAAACACAATAAATCGTGACGTAGTTGTAGGCTTGATACTATTTAATAGCAACAATGGTGGCTAGTGGTAAAAAGCCTACTACCTTAACATTAAAATGAAAGATTAAGTTATTAGAAGAGATTTAACATAGTGGAAAAAAGAAAGTGGATATAGTTAAATAATATGGTTTTAAAAGATCAACACTTTCTGGCATTTTAAAGCATAAAGATGGCAACAGAAAATTGTTTTCCCGAATATCAAATCAACAGTGACAAACAGTGAACCTGAACATCCATGTCTGAATTTGTTGATACCACTCTTTTAAAATGATGCAATGAGCTTGAGGAACATTTATTGCCTTTGAGCAGGCTATAGAAAGACATTTTTAATAAACCACGAAGTAAAGACAAATCACAAGTCTGTTTTGTTTAATTAATTTATAAATTTTTCATATGATTGTAATGTTTCTGCTTTCTAAAATAATGAAATATTTCCACATTTCTGATATTGTATTGCTAAATATTTACTGTATTTGTTAACTTATGGTATTTCCTAAGTGGTGCACCCCTGAATTAGGTACATGCACATGCAGCAAGTTTAGTAGAGCTAAATTTAGAACATATTTCTTAATTTTTAACTTGTAGCGCATTCCTGTTCATCGTGCTGTAATGGCTGCTTGCAGCGACTACTTCCGGGTCATGTTGACTGGTTTTATGAGAGAAAGTCGAGAAGAGTTTGTGGAACTGAAGGGAGTAACTGCTGGGGGGTTAGCTGTTGTTGTAGACTTTGCCTACACTGGCCGTCTGGAGCTGACCACAGATAATGTGGAAGAGGTGTTATCTGCTGCATCACATCTCCAGGTAAGAAATATTCATTATTTAACTGATAGAATAAGATTCTCAATTTTTACAATATGGACAATTAGATTTTCTTACGGTCAACCTAATCGCCTAGACCACACGATCAGTTGGAAATGCCTGACATCCAAACAAATCTCTAAAAAGAAATAGATAAGACCCTTTCACCCATACAGCTAAAAATAATTGCTATGGTGACTATAAACTCCTTTGGAGAAGACATCATTCTTGCCTATACTGGTAGATGAGCGACAATTAATGCAGGATATGGAAAGTTTTTGTTTGCTCCAGCCAAGAGGGTTCCAATTTAACTAATTATATGTAGATATGAACATATTAAGAATATAGGGAACCTTGAAGCAGTTTCATGTATTTGTAGTTGTGGTTTGATATTCGTGTTCCTAAACAGAATTTAGTTTCTCTATCAGGGAAACAGTTCTGCGCTTGTGTGTTGCCAGGACCCGAAAGGGTAGCAAAGAATAGCAACACTATTTATATTCCATGCATTTTGTAAGAGGCGAATAAGGGGGTTTTAAGATGGACTAGGCTATCCCAAACCAAATAGGATCAAAGTGATCCAGTAGCCATGCTGAAGTCAGTTATGTTGGTCTAAAATGTGCAAATATCACAATAAAACTGTAAACCATGATAAGTTACATTCCATTCTCTGGACTACATCCTGCTAAATTTTCAGGAGTTTTAGAAGAGTGAACACAGAAGGGGAAGGGAAACAGTGATTTAGTAAAATAAAATCCTTCATTAGTCTATCATTTCTCCAAAGCTTCGCTATCAGGAAGCATAAGGGTGATGATAAGATACTTTAGGTTGACTCTGATAGGTAGAGGTGAGTCAATCAATGGAAATGAATAGATTAAAGCTAACTGATACTTTGTAAGTACAGGAAATAAGACAAGACCACAGAATTATGTTTTTATAAATTGAGCTGTATCTGACGCCTTGGCTCTACTTTGTTCATTCAAAACAATGGTAATCTTCTGTTGGGAGAGTAAACTTTTTCATTGCATTCAAATGAAAATAAGTTATGTGGCATTCTTTGACAGTTTAACCTTTAGCATGCTGTGTTGACATACCGGGTGAATCATATCACCGGAAATGTGTCATTTCTTGACAACAAAATATCTGTAACAACAAAAAAGTTATCGTGATTTCAAAACAGCCACCGACGATTGCGTAACATTTCTGAAAACTAATTCCGCGACAGTCAGTGGCAGGAGAGAAATTGCGTAATTGTAAACACAGCATGCCTAAGGTTAAATAACACATTTATATTACGAATAATTTTCTTAGCCCCCCATTAGCACTTATATAGTTATGTCTCGAAAGAATGGAACAGGTGATGGTGCGAAGGGGATTTATGTCTTCACTTTGTCCTGGTTTTATATTGTCTATTGTGTGTAGTATTAGAGAGTAAGACCCCAAAGAAAATATAGGGCTACGTGTGAAATAGGGCATTCAAGTCTGTAAAATCTCTTCGAAAGTGGTTGATGGTGTGAAATAGGGCATTCAAGTCTGTAAAATCTCTTCGAAAGTGGTTGATGGTGTGAAATAGGGCATTCAAGTCTGTAAAATCACTTTAAAAGGGGTTGATGGTGTGAAATAGGGCATTCAAGTCTGTAAAATCTCTATGAAAGGGGTTGATGGTGTGAAATAAGACATACAAGTCTGTAAAATCTCTATGAAAGTGGTTGATGATGTGAAATAAGACATACTAGTCTGTAAAATCTCTATGAAAGTGGTTGATGATGTGAAATAAGACATACTAGTCTGTAAAATCTCTATGAAAGTGGTTGATGATGTGAAATAAGACATACAAGTCTGTAAAATCTCTATGAAAGTGGTTGATGATGTGAAATAAGACATACGTCTGTAAAGTCTCTATGAAAGGGGTTAATGGTGTAAAAAATTTGAGAACCACTGATGTAGAACATTGGTTTTGTCTAATTTGCTCATAGGTTACTTTCATTAATTGTAGCAGAACCAGCTAACTTGTTTATTCATTTATTTCCCTAACACCATGTTCATAGACAAATATTAAAGTGAACATAATGAAATCTCTCCTTCTAGTAAAGATAAACGTAATTTGAGCTATGGAACAGCTTCATAGCACACAGTTTTCCCATAAGTACTCATTTGTCTAGTCTGTGATTGACCGATACCTCCTGACTAGCATCACCTACCGCACTTTCTCAGTAGTGATGGTGCAATTCCTTGACATTTCCAGTAACATGAACCGTGATATCCTACTTCCGGGTGGCTGGGTGAACAACAGGAGTAATTCTTATTTCAAACCACAAATTCACAGATTTGAAACCCAGGTTTGCTGGTCAGTGGGTGAATGATTGAACATCACACTACATTAACTCCCTCCTTATAGTATAGTATTTAACACATACAATATATGATACAAATGTTTATCATAAATAAATGAACATATATTCCATTAGGTAAGTGTGGCTGTAGAACTTTGCAGCAAGTACCTGGAAATGGCACTCACAATCTACAACTGTACAGACATTCTCAACCTGGCACAGATGTATACTTTAACATCAACACAGGCTAAAGCTTTGCAGTATATGATGGACAACTTTGAGGTTTGAACAGCTAACTGGTCTCGTGTGTACCTAATCCTTCTAACAACATGTGTCCACAGCTTTAATATTCTATTTATCTATGTGACGTGTCCTTTGCATAACATTGTCTTACTCTGTAGGACTTCTCTATAAGTCTGGTGGTTCTGTGCAGACTGTCCAGCTTCTTTCAGTGTCATATTCAAAAGGTCTTCGATATCTTTTGTTCATCATAGTCTTAACCATGAGTCCTCTTTCCTGGAGTCTTTCTCTCATTGATTAATCTTTCAACCCAATTCTGTATTTTTTATATGTCCAAAATATGATAATTTGAGTTTTTGGTAGTTTTTAGGAGCCACTCTTCTTCGATATCAGTCATGACTAAATTATATTTTAAATTGTTTAATTTATTATTTTGGAGCTGTTGTAACACAATGGTTAGTGCACTGGCTGCCTAGGTAGGTGGTCCATGGTTTGATATTCAGTACAACTGAAAAACATTGTAGACCACTAATGGCTTATGAGCTACATTCCTACTTGGATGGCTTAGATAGGAATTTTGGCAACCACCAAATGGTATACGTAAATCAAGTCTAAGGTGGCACTTAGAACCTTTTTCTAGCTCTGCAGACTTATCTTTTGTTTGAGTAAAGTTATATTTGGTGCACTGCTATCTAAAAAGTGCACTGCTTAGAAGGAAAGTAGCTGAACACAGTTTCATTCACTCATCACTCATGGTTTGCACACACAAAGATACTCCCATCCATGATCCACCATGAAATATGAGTATGTGTAGGCATAGAGTATTATTGATTGCATTGCACTCGGGTAACACTCACTATATACAACTACTGTACAGATATTCATAACTTCACACAGATGTACACCCTCACATAATACCCCCTCCGAGTAGAAGGATTCTTCAATAGGCATTGCATAAATCTGAAAGCTGAAGTCTCCTGTGTATGAAAGAAAGCATAGAGAAATAGAGAAACCACCCCACTCATCTCATGTGACATCTTCTTTCCAGAATGTGGTCTTCCTTATGGATTCTGTGAACACTCCGTGATTCTGGGGAGTTGACCTGCCGCAGCAAGAGACATGTTTAAGAAATCTGATATATCACTGCCCCATCATCGTCTTGGGCATCCTGTTGCCATTAACTCTGCCTTCAGCTGTTAATCTTTCCATGCTATTATGTCTTTATATGACCAAAAAACACAGCTTTCATGTTCGAATGTTAAGGAGCAATCCCACTTCAACATTTATTGATATTAACACTTCCTGATTTGTCTTTTTAGCTGTCTATGGTATACGTAAAATTCTTCTGTATAAATACTACCCCACTGCACATAGAAAATAAGAGCAAGTTGCTTGTAATTCCTGAGGTTAGTGACTTACAACACACACCCTCACATTAACACAGGCTACCGCAGTATATAAGCATTGCAGTATATAATGGAAAACTTTGAGGTTTAAACGGAACACTGGACTCATGTATGCTTTTTTGGAGATCTCTCTAGCTAGTATGTACAAGTCTCTCTCAACAGAGCATCACATCATCTGTGGAGTGTGTAACTCATAGCACATAAATTCGTAGCTTCAATCATATGGATCTCTTAAAAAATAACTTAATCCTATAGATCTTCCAGAAAATGCGTACCAGCTTCATTTTATAGGAAGGTCAAGGAATATTGCTACCGAGTGTTGAAAGCAACACTAGGCAACAACTGGCCAGACAGCTGAACACATATGGAAACAAACCATGTACTATGATACTGATTCATGATTCAGTGTTTCCTTGTAAGTTTGTTAATTTTATTTAGCTGAAAAAAGTATTCATAACTATATAAAAATGTACATCATTGTTTTTGTCAAAACATTATGTTGTTATTTATATCAATGATACACTTTAATGTATTTTAAAGAAATATTATTTATTTGATGTGTTCAGGCGCTACAAAGACAATAGAACAAGTAGTCAAATAAAGTAGGGAATGTGGATTAGATATTAATGTTCAAAAAGACAAAAATAAAACAATGATAATAAAATTGAGGATAAATCAATACTAAACATAAAAATGCATGGAGAGATTCATCAACAAGTCAGCTGTTTCCTCTATATGTGACACAATCACAAACAATGTTAGGTGCAAAACAAAGTTTAAAAGGAGAATAAGAATAGTCAAAAGTACTTTTAATGACATAAGGAAACTACTAACATTCAGACAAATCACAAGAAAATTAAAAATGAGGATTGTAAAGTGCTATATCTACACTACACAAATATATGGTTCAGAAGAATGGATAATGTACAAATAGCTAGAAGAGAGAATTGATCCCTTTGAAATCTGAATATATAGAAGAATATAAAGAACTTCATGGACAGAGAAGAAAACAAAGAGGTTCTGACAACACTGTATATGAAGGGAAAACAAAGAGGTTCTGACAACACTGTATATGAAGGGAAAAAAAGAAATACTAAAGGAAATTTAAAAACAACAAATATTGGGCATATTAAAAGAACACTTGTTGAGGACTATTTGGTAGAGATAATTGTCGGTAGGCAAGAGATAAACAGAGATAACAAGTAAGAGGACAATAGCTACACCATTTCACACAATATTGACATAGACGTGAAGACAATTCAAAATGTATAATTCATGCAACACATTTATACTAGATCTAAATTGACTGGGCTATACTTGATTGATAGTGTGTATGATATTGATATGAATCAATGTTCTTGTATATATGTAGTTTTCTCATGACACTGGGGTTGGCAAAATTCACAGTCATCACCACTTATGTAATATTATTGTATCAGTATTGATGCCTCCAGTGTTTTAAATTAATTTCTCATCGCTAGAAGTATCAGACAAATGTTTTAGTAAAATGATAGCTTATTTAGCATTTATATGGGCTGTAAATGATCTTTTTATGATAGTATCATTGGTTGTCATGGTAAACAAACTTTTGCCACTTGAAGATGAATTTGTGAAAGTGCAAAATAATTTAATTTTACAGTGAATTTATTGATGTTTACAATACGCCATATAGTTGGAAAGATTGTTCATGTGATTGCTTTAAATTTTCAGCTGTTTAAAAATGTGATTAGTTCTATAATACATGTGCTTTTATTAGTACTATTTGGGTCAAAGAGCATGAGCCCATGGACCGCTGGATCAGCAACCATTAGTACTATTGCAGAGTCTCTGTTGGCGGCTTACTGCCATGGTTGATGACCATCAAACTGCTTGGAGCAGCTTGGCGTAGGCAATGTGTTAATCTTTAGCACACTGCACTAGAACTGTGTTACTGCCTTTTTTTTTTTTTACTTCACCCGTTATTTATGGAGGATATTTGGAAAATGCAATAACTGTTTTTTCCCATGAGGTTTTTGTATAATTATGTATTATGGAAATAAAGGAATGATTCCTGTGTATAATGATGTAAGTTTTATTTGTGTGTGTGTGACATGTGAGGAAATGGTGAAGTTGAAAAATGCACACTAAAAAGATATCATAAGTGACCCACCTATTCTTGTTAAATATATTCAGTTCCTACATTTAAAAAACGTAAATCGTGCACAGGTTTGAAGAATGCATCAAGGAACTTTACAAAGATAGTAGAAATGAAATAGACATACAGTACAGCAACGAATGCCCATGTATATTAACTGCAGATGTGGAAGAAGCTATACAACACTTGAAATACAATAAATCTCCAGGACCAGATAATATTACAAAGGAAGAATTAGAAGTGCTGGGGGATTATGGCATATATATAATCACCAAAATGCTAAATGACATTTATAACAGAGGCGATATTGCATCTGATGATGAAACATGTCAATCTCGCTGACATCAGCTAGACATTATCTTCTAACTTTGAAACATTGTGAAGACAAAAATGATAGTAACCAATCATACTTTTCTTTACACACACACTCGACATGGAACTGCTGTCCCAATCCTCAGCTATCTGGAGCTGAGAAACAATATCTGCATCATAAAACCAAGAAATACTTCATCATCTGAATAAAAAAATATATTCTTAAAAAATGGCTGAAATTTTGGAGGAATTTAACGGAGTGCATACAATATTCCCTAAAACTCTCCTAAGACATGTGCAAGCACAAAATGGATAGGAAGTTAAATTTTGTCTACTTTCAATTCCTTTGTTACCCAGATGAATGATGTGGTTAGTATACAATCCTGATTTCTATGATGAAAGAGGTGCATAGCAACGAGTGACTCTTGTCGACAACAGCAACGCAAAATACAATGAATCTAGTGACTGTAGTTGCCTGCAGCATGCTAAACATTCATAGCACATGTGGAACCTCAATCTAAGAATAAATAAGCCTATATGGATAGGTAGGTAAGTAGATAGGTAGAATAAAATCTTCCTGTTTACAAAAAGCAAAATCTTTTAAACTATTGTAAGAATAAGTATTATATGTTTGAAAGAAACATTGCTGGTCTTAATTTTCAAGCAATCGCCAAATTTTTTCTGTTTGTTGCAGATTGTAAGCTCCTCAGAGCAGTTCAGCAAGTTGACCCACACACAGCTGGCCACCATGCTGCAAGACAACAGCCTGAGGGTGCCATCTGAGTACAGACTGTTTACTATTGTTCTACAGTGGATAGACCATGATAAGACAGAGAGGGCACAGTATCTAGCTGAGTTAATGAGAAATATAAGACTGCCCTTATTAGCTGGAGAAGAGTTAGTTGAGAAGGTTGGTACATAAAATTGCTATTTCTTGAGCTCTTTATGAGGGTTATATTAAAAGCTTTTGCATAGAGTAGAACAGTGCATGCGCAGTTTGAAAGAGATAAAAACAAATGGAGCAGCCAGACTGATTTCAGGACCTACTATATTCTTACACTACAAGTTTTTCAGAAGCTGAATTAAACTCCTTAGCCATTAAGTACTAACAAACAATCAAACCTAACTTCCTTCACCTTTTTTCGTGGTCTTTTTTTTTGTTGCCATGCTCATCTTTGCTTGTGAAGGAGGAACATCATCATCAAGTGAATCATGTATGTGACTAACAAAGCACAAAACACACTAGAGAATTCTGTAGAAATCATCACCGGTCTGTCACATGAAACTCTTTGCATTGACTTTCTGTTAACAGGATTAGATTAATGAATGTCCCTTGCACTGAAACTACATAACAAGAGTCTATTATATTTGTTTATGTGTTCCATAAATATTTATTTTTTGTAAGCTGGACATTAAAATTGCATAGACGATTAGCCACATCCTCATTAAAGTTTGAAGACCTGTTAAGAGTTGCTTTGATGTGTAACCAGGTTGTCAAATGTAAGAGAGGGTGACCAAGGATTGCATAGACATTGGCCACATCCTCATTAAAGAGTTGATAAGAGTTGCTTTGACCTGTAACCAGGTTGGAAAATGTAAGAGGAAAATGACCAAGGATTGCATAGAGGTGAAGGTGGTAGGTCAGAATTGAGATGAACTCTCAAAAGATGGTCGTTGATCAAATGAAGTGAAGAGAGACTTGTTGTTTACACTTCAGGGTGTCATATAGGTAGATAAATGTATATTTAAAACAATATAAAATAGGTTTTACAGAGACTTTACAACAGAACAATTTGATGTTTCAACTAATAAGCCTCATAAGTAATAGTGATCAAAGTTTGTTTTGGCAGACTCTGGTCAAGTAAACAACAGTACATTAAAAGAGGCTCTTCCTTACGGCTACTCTAGCAGAAAGACCTATGGTACTACTAGTTGGAGTGAAGTACACACAATGTGAATGGACAGTTGTGTTTAACATCACAACACATTCCATTTTCCAAAATTTGAGAATAAACGCAGTATAATTTATTTCAGTAGCATTTATGATTAACATAAATGTTTGTACTAAAACACTCTAAGGTAACAGTTATGTATGCTCTAAAATAGTTGATTATAATTGAAAACATATCCTGTATAGGACATTGCTTTTCAACTATTGCTGCATTTCTGGCACCACTAAGACATCCAATCATATCACCAGTACAATGTGGATGGTCGGCATACATCCAATCATATCACCAGTACAATGTGGATGGTCGGCATACATCCAATCATATCACCAGTACAATGTGGATGATCAGTTTTAAACCATGAGCAAGTTTGATTGAGTTATGTTTATGAGCCAATCCCACAAACTTCTATGCTGACCTCTTAAAAATATTCCACACAAATAAATATCCCTTCTCAGCTGAATTCTTGACCACACACTTCTGAACTTTCCTGTGCTCAAAAACTGCAGAGATGAAGCATGGCTGAACGATGGAAACTATTGACCGGCCACCTGGATCTAGAAAAATCAGTGTTGTAGTGGGAACAAGCCGGAAGATGTAGCACTACCAACAGATTGAATGCCTAAGAAAAAAAGAATTTTGAGTCTGTGTATAAAATGTGATAGTTTTACATAATACTAAGTGATGTTGACCACATCATTTCTAACGTACAATTGATCACAGAAAAATATTGGGTAATGCAGCATTACCCATTCACTACAATTATGTAGAAAGGAGCCTTACATTATCAGATTGGGTGACTTCTCCACAGCACAGGTTGGCTATAATGAATCTCCAACACTTTCTGTCTCTTGTCTTGGTGGTACTTAAAAAAAAATTATTTCATTACTACATGTTTTCCTATTAAGGAGTGCAGAGAGGCTTTTTGGCTGTGGAAATAATGGTTGCTTTGCCATAGCTGTCACCATGGCATGTACAAGAAGAATTTTTTTATTGCATTTCCGAAAGAAAAAAATCTTTATCCCAACCGTGGATTGAACCCAGACATAACCGCCGAAGACGGATGTGTTGGGCCATTGGCGCAAATAAAACGGCAACACAACGCATTTCCATTCTCTGGACTATATTCAACTGGAAATCTTGTAGGACCATTGTCCTGTTACAAGAGAAATCCAGTGGGAGTTTGAGAATGAACGCTGAAGAAGAAGAACCCAGACATCAGGCTTCTGAGATCGGCTTTCTAGCCATATGACCACTTGCTGTACACCTTGGTGGTGCACTCTGATAAACTGTAATTTGTCCATTTCTTGATGTTTTCCTCCCACTTGTGTCTGTCTACCTCTTGCTCTATGTGACAGTGCATCAACTTTCCCTCTGTATAATGTAATTTGTTTGCTAAAATGTGTCTACTAACCAAATAGGCAGAGTATCTCTAACAAACAGACGACAATGATAATAACAAAAACAGACAGTACTGTGATAAAGGATGTGGTCATATGTTACCAGAAAATAAATCTAATAAAAACATAAAAATGTTTATATAAAACTGGGACTACTTCTGTTACAAACATATGGCCTTTATCAAGAAACAAACACAACACAAAGAGAAATATTTAATAAAACATAATAAACAAACTAGAACTAATCCTCTAGTATTAATGGAAAAAAATAGATATAATATAACAAAATAGATATAATATAACAGCATTACGTGAAAGAATTTCTTTACCAAAATGTAATGGTGTTACATAGAATAATTTGTTAACTAAAATATAATAGTGTTGCATAAAAGAATTTCTTTACTAAAATTTAATGGTGTTACATAGAATTTCTTTACTAAAATGTAGAGGTGTTACGTAGAAGAATTTCTTTACTAAAATGTAATAGTGTTAGGCCTATGTAAAATAATTTCTTTACTAAACTGTAGTCTTCATGAAGACTTTACTAAAATTAATATTTTTACACAGACATCTTGTATAATGTTCCACCATATTTGTTTATCCATTTTGTTTATATTTGTTATGGTTTTTTTGTTCTTAACTGTTTTTTTTGGTCTTGATAAAGGTCCCAATTGGGCCGACACGTTGACAATTGTATTGGTTTTTTTTGGTTTTATTGTTATTTTCTATATTTTATTATTTTATATTGATAGTTTTCTAGTAACCTATTTACTTTATTTGCATTTACCTCACCTTGTATAATGTTCCTCCTTCTTATCTCCAGAGTAAATGTTGTCAATTATATTTCTCAGGTGAGTAAAGTAGAAATGATGAGAACAAATCAGGAGTGCAGTGACCTACTAACAGAAGCCAAGGATTATCACATAGTCACCAGCAAGCAACCAATGTTACAGTCAAGTCGCACACAAGTTAGGTCAAACCATCCGAGCGTCATCATGTCCCATGCTCAGAACTTAGAGTGCTATACCTTCCATAACAAACATCATGGGTTTTTGAAGGATTCACTCATTCCTTTATTCAATCCTAGTGTGGCTGTACTGGACAACTTTATGTATGCATGTGGTGGAAAATATGACAGCACAGAGAATAATGAAATTGCAACTGCAAGGTGTTTTCGTTTCGATCCAAGGTTTGTCATGATATTGTACTTTATTAGGTAATAAAACAGCAAGTAGTTACTGACCCAAATCACCGCTTGCAAGTGAAACTGCTCACAATCTTCTTTAGTATGCTTCTTGAGATAGTGGAAAGGAATCAGTGGATATCATTTCATAGCTTATTGTGGTATAGTAGTGTACAGTGACCTCACAGCACTAAACATTGATATTTATGTATACAGTGAAACCTTGCTTTTCTTTGACATCTCTTATCATCATTTTCGGTTTTCTCTGAAAAATTTGTCTTGGTTTTCATCAGGTGGCTCAGATTTAATCAGATTTTTAACTGGTCCTTGTGCCAAAATACCAAGAAGGAAAGTGACTCCAGATAGTGTCTTGATACCTCAGGTCCTTATGGTGGGGGATTCCCCTTCCAAACAATAAAATCTCCACTTCTTTAATATATAAAATGTTTGAAAGTTATTTAGTGAGGACCTCATTATTTCAATGCAAAATTCATCCATGTGTTGCCACACCACAAAAGTGGAGTAAGGAGTATCAGCATTGTGTCCTACCATGCATGTCATAAGAGACAACTAAGTAGGTTTTGGGTTGAAGTTTGTCCAATTTCATAGGTCGGTGTTTGCTGAAGTCAGATGTGCCTGGCCAAAAGGTGCAGATATCACAGCATAGCTGTAAACCATAACACAATACATTCCATTCTAAACTACACCAGTGCTAATCTGCAGGAGTATGAGAACAAATGTAGAAGAAGATGAATCATGATCCAGCCTTGGAACAATTTATCTGTCTGGAACAGTGAATATTATATTTTCTGCAGTGTAAAATTTATATATTTGAGATAAATAAATATAATGTCATTCAAATAGTATAACTTTCTTTCATTATTTGACCCCATAAAAAAGGAATAAATTAACTGAAGTATAATTTATTTAAAATAACAATCATAAAATGTGGGTTTCTATGGAAGCTAAGGCTGAAGAATAGTCTGTACTGTTGCCAAGATGTATAAGCTTGGTTTGTCATTGGAAACTATTCAAGAGCTGGTTGGAGTTTCCCCCCATAGCTCAGAGCCTTTCAGCTTACAAGAAATGCCAGGTAAGACTGCATATATAACTTCTTCTGAAACAACTGAATTTTGAGCTGTGTGGACTAGGGAATTGACTATTCTGAGAATTAATCTCTGTTTATTTAGGATTCTTTTTTATCTGTACATTACTGCTAGTTAGGATGTAGTCCAAAGAACGGAATGCGTTATGTTATGTTTCATATTTTGACTATGATATCTTCACCTTTTGTCCTGACACTTTTGTCTATGGCTTTTTAGTAATTTTGACCATTTGTGAACCAACCCCAGCCCCAAAACCTCATTATTTGCCTCTTATGATATGCATGCCAAGTCACAATATTAATATTCTTGTTTACCCTTTCAGACCATGACAACACATGGGAAGATTGGGATTGAATTTAATAACTATGTTACACTAACTTCCTTAATATTTCAAGTCAGATGTTTGTGCTGACTGTTCACAGATTTGATTCTTGGTATGAGCTCCCATCCATGAACGAAGCTCGCAAAGACTTTGTTGTTGTTGCATATAACGGGAAACTGTATGCTGTAGGAGGACAAGATGAGAACATGGTCATGTGCACTGTAGAATGTTACTCTGTAGCCAATGAGGACTGGGATATTTGTGCTTCAATAAGGTATGTCAACCTCTAATGTAAACAAACTTTCCTATGATCTCCATCTTTTTTAATGTTAAGGGGGTATAACCACCTTCTTTAAGGTAGAAGATGAAAATGTAATGTTGACTTTACAAATTAAAACAAAATGAAATTTAACAAATGTTCTCTATCAATTACAAGAAACAAAATGTTAGTTACATAATATAAATGTACATCACTTAAATTACACAGAAATTCATATACTTTTGTCTGTATTCTTTTCTGTATATAAATGAAACATCTAAATTGCTTTGTCTATTTTTCCTGTATTTAGACTTAAAACATATTATCTTGTACATTACAAGTATTTATTTAGTAATGCTAAATATATCCTTTTTCATATTATTTATATGTGTTACAGCAGATCCCTTCCCATTTTTTGTCTGATATTCTGATTATTATTCACCATGTGGTTTCCAAGGCCTGGACTTCTAGTTCAAGGTGCAAAGGCCAGGTTCACTGTCTTCTAAGCGTGTCGTAGGAGGTGGCTAGGGAAAGTTGGGGGATATGCTGATAACCTGTCACCTGTGAAAAAAAGGCATAATTCTCACTGCATGTGATGTCTTAATTTCTTACTTTTGTCAAATGTTCCCCATGAAGAGATGAAGGCCAGTGGAAATTACACCTTTGTCCTGTTGTGGCAGACTCCTGGGTGGCAGGGAATGTTAGATATATCATCACTGAAGATTAGTCAACAAATCTGACAGAAGAATGATGTACTAGCTAGTTAGACATCAGATCATCATCATGGCACTCCGAACAAGTCCATAGCTGCTCTGATCTCATATACTGTATGTCCTTCAGCATGTGATAACTTACTGTTCTGGTTCTGTGTTAACTCTTTTAACTGATTGATAACTCTTCTTTTGATTCATATATGCCACTCTTTCCTTGCAACACCATGCTTCACTCCCAGGTCCTGCAGTCTAGCCATATATATATGGAAGAAGAAATACAGCCCATATCTTCCAACTGGTCTAACTGCATGATTTCATTCAAAATATCAGCATGGTCCATTGAACTGTCACTAGTGAATGTGGTGACACTGGCAAGTCTGTCTGCTCTTTTATTTCCCTCAGCACCCACATGTCCTAGTACAAAAATGAAGGTAACTCTTCAGCACAGATTTTGTCATTGACTGAGTCTTTCAAAGCATACTCATAGAATGTCATTGTCACATTTCCTGGAAAGTGTGATCACCAATTCAAAGTTGTAAACTTGATAGGCTTATATTCCCATTCTTCTCCAGGTTCTTTGTCCTCCTAATGTGAATACCTGTTTAATAACCTCCTCTGTCCTGCCAAGCCATGACCTCCACCTCTTTGATCTGTTTATATTATCAATACCATCATATAGTGGATGGTTCTTGCCAGCACTGGTATAAACAAGAACGGCACATATCCACACTGTGCATCATGGTAGGGTAATCAAGCAAGAAGTTCATTACCACTATTTCTGTATCTCAGGGTCATCCAAAAATGATATGCATAGCTTCATTCTGTATCCTGACAAGTCTATTGGTCTGCATTGGGCTAATGGTCACGATAGCCAAGGCATACTATACCACAGACAGGACTAGCCCTTGATATAGCAGTACAAGAAGTAATTCACAAGATTTGACAGTCA
This sequence comes from Meghimatium bilineatum, assembly GCA_034231615.1. Lineage (NCBI taxonomy): Eukaryota > Metazoa > Mollusca > Gastropoda > Stylommatophora > Philomycidae > Meghimatium > Meghimatium bilineatum. The sequence continues at coordinate 37,625,037 of CM067308.1, read as the reverse complement.
ACACCCTCATCGCTGTCTCAACACCCTCTTCACAATTATGTATTCATTGACCCAGAAGTATATGCTGAACTCCTGGCAGGATGCGAAGATCCTGGGATACTGCAACACTGGAATGCCATCCTTCAGGTACTAAACATGCATCCATATCTCCCGCACAACACAAACCCTGCTTTTGTGACAACAAAACTTATATGAATTTGGGTGATGTCACAGCAGAACTCACATAAGATTTGCCGCCTCAAAGGCATGGTTTGTGTTAGTGTGATTTATCAATGCATGTTTAGTTCCCGAAGGGAGGAGGCATTCCATTGTAGCAGTAATCCACAATCATCACATCCTGCCAGGAAACTTGCAAGTACATCTGGATCAACCCATCGTCATCATTCTTCTGCCAGATCTGTTGACCCATCTGCAGTAATATCACACCAAGCACTCCCCACTACCTAAGAATCTGCACACAAAAAACAAAAATTGAAATTTTTTGCTGACCTCAATCTCTTCATCAAACATGGGGATCATTTGACAGAAGATAAAAGTAAGGCATCAAGACAAGATATGCAGTAACAATGTTTTTTTTCACAGGTTGTCAGCCTATCCCCCAGTTTTCCTGCGACCTGCCTGATAAGATCACAGTTCTATTCTTTGCACCTTGAATTAGAAGTCCAAGCCCCAATTGTCACACTTGTGGTTTATAGTCAATCACCATTATATCAACTTGATCTCAACAAACAATATTTATGTAATAACATAAATTTACTATATACAGTATAAATTATAATGAATAAATATAATTGGGGATTTTGAAAAATGTTTGCTAATTAGAGAAATGTGTTATAAATGTGTATAATAGAGAGAGAATCCACTGTGTATATCTAGGCTGTTTTATTGCAGTCACTCCTGCTATGGTCATGCTGGTGCTTTGTGCAGTGACAAAATTTATATATCTGGGGGCCAAAGGTTTTCTGGATGTGCTAACAACATGAGCTGCTATAGTCCAGATTTGAATATCTGGGAGGAGAAGGCCCCAATGCTTCATGGGAGGTGTAACCATGTAATGATGGAGGTATGTAGAAAAAAGTGATGTTCTGCATTGCATAATGGCAGAGTTTAACATTGAATATAATTAGTGTATGATTCTTTGCGGTCAAAATTAACTCTTATTCTACTGCTCGTCTTGTGAAAGGACATTTGATAGTTTTTTTAAATAACGGTTTGTCTTTTTAAAAGACATTTTCATCTTTCTAAAAGATGCTGGGAGATGTTGCTAAGAAAGTCGTCACCAAAAGAGATTGTAAAAATACTATAGTATATCGTTTGATCACAATTCTAAATCACTGTATTTACTATACAGGACCTATATATCCATATCTATTTCCTATATAGGATCTATATATCTATTTGCTATCAGGTCCCTGCGAAACATAAGGCTGCAGTTGTCGCTCTCCAATGATTCCTGTGTTACCCTCTTCATCTGTGCCCATGAAGTCACAATTAATTTTGTTCTTCCTTCACTGCTCTTCTCAATGTGTTCCTTGGTTCCCTGTACAGTATATGCGTCAATTATTTTATATATTATGCTGTAGTCGACTGAGTGTGTATAGATTCTATTGACCTTAACCTCTTTTATCTTTCTATAAGCTCCAACCTTCACCTTTATTATTTCATTTTTCTTCCGAAGGTACAAAGAAAGCTGTATGTGATTGGTGGCAACATAGAGGACAGTTACGGGTTTCCTGTTCCAATTATTGCTTTAGAATTCTACAATCCAGAAACTAACCAGTGGTCAATTTGCAAAACCACTTGTAACATCAGAGAAGCTGGGGCATGCATGCTGAATGATAAAATCTATATTGTTGGTGGGATAAACGGAGAACATTATTATTCTGACCTGCTTCAGGAGTATGAACCTGTGAAAGACCAGATGACGATAGTTGATAGGTTTCCCACAAGGGTGTATGGTAGGGCATGCTGTATTCTCATGTTACCGAACTACCTGACAGGAATTGGCCCACATTGTTGATAGTGGTTTATGTACTTCTGATTCACATAATTGTAATATTTGAATAAAAAATCATTGATTCTTGATTATTATACAGTGGAACCCCTTTATATTGCATATGTTTATAACACAAGTCTCTATTTAACACCACTTTTACAAATCTCCAATTAGTTTATTTATTACAGATTTATTGTATATAGCGAATTCTGGTTATTACATAAATATTTCGTAGATTCAGACCAATTTATTATAAGAGGGGTTCCACTGTATTAACCCTTGCAATCCTGGCCGATCAGGAAAAACTCTGGGCTTCGTGCCCAGAGCAAGTGGAATAACCCCACAAAAATAAGAGGTGATTGTGCAAGAAAATTAATACAAAATATAATGTGCAATCTTCTTCTGCGCTTGTTCTCAAACTCCTGCAGATTAGCAGGATTTAGTCCAGAGAACAGAGTGTGTTGTGTCATGGTTTACAGCATTGCTGCGATATCTGTGCCTTTCAGCCTGACACATCCAATTTCAGCATGACTTTGGGTCGCTGACCCTATACGGGATGGGACAGGCAACTCCATCTCATAACCTCCTTAGTCACCTCTTACGACATGCATGGAAGGTAAAGTGTTGCTATTCTTTGCTCCCCTCTCGGGATCCGACAACACACGGGCAACAATTTGCAATCAATTTTTATGATTCAAAGTCCAATTAACAGATAAATGGAAGAGGTACTGATCTGTGAACATATCTTTGTGGATGTCATGTAAGACAAGTTTACTTGTCATGTATCATGCGAGAGGGGAAAAAATGAGCACCATTTTCTTGTCAAATTCATTTATTTGTGTCAAAATATTTGCTGATAAATGTTCAAATGAAAAGCAGTTCAGCAGTAGACAACATGATTCTGTAACTTAACCACCCCAAACATATAGCCTAGTTCACATAAAGATAACCATATATGTCTGGTCAAACAGGTTTCCAAAATGAATCTTGTTTTCCCTAAAATTTTGATACTAGGATACACACACATTGGTTTCTTTTGTGTCTACTTCAAAGATTGACTCACATGTAAATAGTGAAAGGTCTATTTATAACCAGTAATTTGGACGAGGCACTTGCAGGACAAGATTTCTCATGAAATTGACCAATATTGAAATACACCAGCTGTGTTGATTATTCTCAGTCATTACTAGATCTATGGTAGGAGGGGCAGCGCACGTCATCACTAGGCCTACACTAAAGATTGACGATGGTTGTTACTTTCACTACCAAATACTGAACTAATTCCTCTTCAACGACTCATTCATTCATGTTCTCTAAGATTCCAGTTAAAATATTACCTACCAACATCTTCTGAAACATACATAAGTACATTCTTACAAAATTTTGATGAAATTTGAAGGTCATATTTGATAACACAGCTCCTATACAACAGTTGTTAAAAACGTACGGAAAAATACACTAGAAGTCTCCATTACCGGTAATCATATCAGTGCTAAATTTAGCATGTCTATTCACAAGGCAACCGTGGTGAATGGTAGTTTAGTACCCAATGTGTATGGTAGGGAGCGGGTGTGGAGTGTATAAATAACGATCGGATGAAAACAGATGGGGGAAGGAGTTCCACTGTATTCAATTTACATATTAGGAAGTGATTGGTTGTTTTGTTGATGTGATATAACAGATAAGGAGACAGGACTGTAGAACCGCGGAAGATTAATGTGGTGGGTCATTGGCACATATAAAATGGTGACAGCGCATTTTCATTCTTTGGACTACATCCTGCAGAAAATCTAGTAGTATCATTGTCCTGCAGGAGAGATCCGTGACAGCGCATTTTCATTCTTTGGACTACATCCTGCAGAAAATCTAGTAGTATCATTGTCCTGCAGGAGAGATCCGAAAAGAGTTTGAGAATGAATGCTGATGAGAAGGAGGACCATAAAGTGATAGAAGATATTGACACAATTGTTTATAAAAAAAAAACAACGAAGTGGCTAACAGAATTATGGATAGTTCTTCCCTTGTGATCAATTTCATTAAGCATCTCGTCCAATATGGATCATATATAGAGTGATTGTTTCTTGTTGGGAACCGATGTCCCCCTATATTTCACCAGTATACGGATTGTGAGCAAAATAACATAGATTGCACAATTTCACTTTGAGTTTTTGCACCTACACATTAATCCGCTGATGGTGGTTCTTTACACATTTCCAGCAAATCCTTCCATCAGCGTAGTAGTAAAATTTCATATTATGTCACTGCGCACACACCTTTTCATTACGGAGAACTGGCAATTGCAACAAGCTTATTGCACCTTTATCATTTGTAGGCACAGTCAGCATCGATGCAGCAGCCATTTTACTTAATGAGAATGAGCTGGCAGACTGACATTACAAACAACTGTACAGTTTCATTCGGCAATGACGTCACAAAAATACTAAGAATTTTCAATCGGATCATAATTTTAAAATTATGAACTCAATAGATTCAATTGTATTGCATTAACACCCTGTTTCAAATTCTTATGCTACTTGAGCCTACTTTTTCAGACTTTGACAGTAGTATGGTCTCTTCTGAAACCTATTTTTTCATGGAACATCCTGCAGATTTGCATCATATATAAAATTCAAAATTCTTGCTGTAACATCAAAAATGTATTATTGCTGCAAAATCTTGAAAGAACCAGAACTCCAAAGAATTATGGATATGAAATTGAAATTCATAATTAAATTCATGAGATAGAGCTGAGAGATAGCCACATCTAGTGTTTTTTCTTGTAAGCTAAACAAAGCCTGTTATGAAATATGAAGTTGAAAAGAATGCTGAACAATTTATTGTGATGCTTAAAATGAGAGAGAAATATCCAGTTTGTTGAAACAAACCTGACACACTGGAAATACAAGGGCTGGGGTAATAGTGGGTAAATATGGAGATAATTGAAATAAATATAACTGATACCAATATTTATAAACAAAACATTAGCAAGCACAAAGATGGACAATGTTTTCACTAGAAAGTCTTTCCTCCTGATAAAGGTTTTTTAGTCTAGACATTGTCTGCCTCTATGTCTCATTATTAATGTTTTGTTTATAGATATTGATAAGATTTATACTTATCTTTTTACCTCCATCCATGCTTAAAATGATATTTGTATTGGCTATGTATAATATAGTGTTAATGTTATTATATAAAATTGTAAATTATTCTCACCATGTCCAGTTTTGTAATATTATTTCCTCATCGACTATACTTATGTCAGTATTTATAGATAATTATTCTGTCAATTTAAACCCAGTCATTAAATACATTAAATACAGTCATTTGGTGTTACATCTTCAGTAATTACTAATACTGATATTTTGCATGTAATTGAACTGATGGGCAAAAAAGAAATGTTTAAAACAAAATTGTGGGTGGTTTTTTTGTGGTTTATTTTTTTTTAATTGTACAAAATATGAATTTATGCAAAACTAAGTTACGTACTTAGAAAACATACTCATTCCCAATCCAATAATTCAACATCAGAATCACAATTCATAATGATTTTACTGAAAAACCAAAGTCTATACCTGATTCACTTTTACAGATGTCATGGATTTTTATATTACAATGACCTAGCCGTCTTTCATGTTCAGTAAAATGTTGGAAAAGGAAGTTATGAACAAGAAAGCTATGATTTGTCAATTCCAGTCATGTGAACACAAACATCATGTTGTTCCCATCACAAATTCAATGCATAGTAACTGGATAATCAGTTCGGCAGCAGTGTTGCGAACCTGGTAATCCAATGGCTAATCCATTAGCTGGAAGCGCAGTTATATTCAGCCTCCTTTACTGCATTTGCAATGGGTTTTCATCTTGTCACATTAGGATTTGGAATTTCTCCAAGAGAATACTTTTTTGGCATTTCAATGTGCTCTAATGCATTTTAGCAAACTTGTTAATGACCATAATCACGTACATCTCAGAGTATCAGTGCTTCATGGAGTATATGTAAACATTGTATATACTGAGAACGAATATCTTCTGGCATTTTCTTCAGTTCTGCTTGTTTCCAAGCATATTAGCATTGTCTTTCCCATGGAACTAGTCAATATAGTCCATAGTGCAAAATGGAAAGACACTTTCTCTATAAAAATCTGCAGAGGTGAGCAGTAGTGTGAAACATAGTAACTGTGTCTCAGCAATTTACTTCGCCTGCTTCCTAACCATCTGTAAAGACTCAAAAAGTCATCATCGTCATACTGGGACTGCAAACCATAGACTAATGTTATTATGAAAGTTCTTGTAGTTGTTTATGTTATTTTCTTTATCTGTGAACATAGACTTCTGTTACTTATGACAGAAATGTGATCACTGTATGTGATTTTTTTAACATTACATTTCTGTATGATTGAGAAAATATGGTTGAATTGTGTGTGTATATATATGTATATATATATATATATATATATGTATGTATATGTATATATGTATGTATGTGTATATATATGTATATATATATTCATGTAAATCATATTTTATGTATCTTATCTTGTCAAAAATAATTCATTTTACTGAACTGAACAGCTGTGATAGGCAATCTAGATTTCCATAACAATGACTTGTTTATTATCTTCCTCAAAGTATAGATCAGTGGTGAGGAAACTTGTTCTCTAGAGCCAATTACAAATCGTGAACATTATGAATGACATTCAGAATCACCACTATGAGATAATATTTAACAAGCTGGAAATTTAAATAGAATCAATTTTGTTTTTGTCAAGGGCACCCTAGAACTGTTGTGCCCCAATCAGTTAATGGAAAAATACACACTAGGTGTGAATTTTCCCCAGAAAGTGTGGATACTTTTTTTTCTTCTTCTATCTGGTGCTATGGGTTTTCACTCTTCTACAATACATGCCAGTCTGTAAAATGTTCATGTCTTCTGTAAATGGGTAAGACTTGCGTATAAGGTGTTTCAGATAGATGGACATGCTTGGAGAAGTTCTTGTCTAGTTTGATGTTCTTATACACTCAGATAAGCAACACTGTTTCATATGGGTGACAGCAATTTCTAGTTAGTTGGACGAGTTGCGTTTAATCATGTCAGATATATCAGATGGTAATTAAGAGCAATATGTTCTGTTCAACTGTAAAATGGTGCTTTGATCTTGTCTTCGCAGTGATTTTAGGTCATCTTTTGGTCTAGGCCCTTTAATTTTAGAATACATGGCATGGCCTGTAATCTCTTGGCCCAACAGTTCAACCAATCTTTATAATTATTTCTTAGTACAGTGGAATCCTGTTATAACGAATTGGTCTGGTCTGACAGATGATGTGCGTTATTACCGAAATGCACTATATATGGTTATGATAATTTGATAATTATTAACGTAAGTTATGCCCAATCAGTTAGTTTCTCTTGTACATTGTTTTTTCATGAATTAATCACTGCCTGTCAACTAAGAATAAATAATCAACTAGCTGCCCCATTGTCATCACTTTTAGTTGTGTGCGACCACAAGTTTCATTCGAACATACCACGTAAGACCTGTGGGCTAATTTAGAAATCATCCTTCTAACTTAACACATAGGGCTTTTTCCATGACTTTCATTGGTTGCTGGCCGATAAAACTACATTAAAAAAGACAAATTCCTCACTTTAAAAGTATGGGCTGATAAAACAATCAGACTATATTTGATATAATAAGAGATAAAATAATCGGGGATTTTGAAAATGTTTATTATAGAGGGAAATTCATTAAAACCAGATTCGTTATAACAGGATTTCACTGTATATGTTTAAAATGTATAGTAGATAACTGCTTTGTTTACTTGTAATTTGTATGAGCCTTCTTTGGCCAGTTGATCCCCTCTCTCATTCTTGTGGATGTCTGAATGTCCTGGGATCCACTGCAGGGTGACAAATTTTAGGTACACATTTCCTCACGTTTGATTAATTTGATGAGATAATAAATTTACCCAGAATTAAAAATTGTCCATTACTGTCCACATCCAGTTCACTACTGAATTATGCTTGCTTCATAAGAAACTATATATATATACTTCAAAAAAAAGGACCACTTTTTGGATGGGCTTTAAGTCAAAAGAAAATAAAACTAACAGTACAGCAGTTCAAAATATAACATGACAAGCTATCAGTTACAATCAACACTATATTATTTCATGACGCTAGTATTAACATGTGTAAAATGGCAACACAGCAATCAACACAACTATCATTTTCAAAATTAACGAGAATAACAATAGTCAACATTGTCAGTACTGTGTGTCCTCCATTATTCTGTTTGTTTCATGCTTTCAGTGACAGGATAAGCTTGCGAATGAAGCATTGGAGCACTGCCTGTTACTGGTGCTGAAGTACCAGAAGCAGTTACAGGAGATGACTGATGTTGCTTATCTCAAATTTCTTCTATGAGATTCATACCTCGACTGTTTGCAGACTAACCCCCATATAACAGCAATATCCTAGCAAATGACATGCATATAGTAGGCTTTCCTCCTGTAGAAGTCACACAGCACTTCATCCGTACAATAATGTTTTACCCACGTTGTGATGGCATGGTACAGAGTATGTCTGTGACTGTCATGTTACTGGGTTCAAATCCCGCCACAGGAAATTGTGCGGCATACTGTTCAGAAAGCAATAGCAAACTACTGAATGTATTTATATTGCCTAGAAAATCACAACAGTGAAAAATACTGGGTTAATGGCTACATCCTGAATGGAATATGCTACCAATTTTAAGTTGGAGGCTTATTCTCAAAGCATTGCAAACTGCTGAGAGATGCAGTCTTCTTGGTATGAAGTAAAGATCTGCCAAAACTTCCCCAAACCATCCAGAAACCGTCATCATAAGAGTAATATATTGGTATTGTCAACGCAGAATCCTCCAACGAACACAAAATGTTTATCTTTAGTAATGTGGATGAGTGTGGGAAAAGTCTTGACCTGTCTTTGATCTTGTCTATCTATGATTTTCTTTTATCTGCTCTGTTTCTTCCACCTCCTACTGTTCCTTCAAGATCATTTTTGACAGAGAATTATGTCAGCATACTTGCCAAAAACCATGCAAGATTTTGTAATTTTACTACTAAAGGTAGTGGTGAATCTGTGAGACTCTAATCCTCTACATAAAAATATACAGGGGCTCTATTGCTCATAATTCGTGGTGATCAAATAATAATAAGCCATAACCCATTAGGGTAGAAGATATGCTAAAAACATGGTGAGCAAAACAAACATTCCAAAATGACACATAGCTCGAATAAATGTAACAACATAAATATATGTATAATCAAACAATACAAACTATATAATACAGCATTGGTATAACATTTGGTATGAAGTTACATCATTCTTCAGACACTATACTAAATTAATTCAGCTGTAACAATACATATCTGACAGACTTGGTGTGTGCAGCAAACTGGTTAAACACATTATATAAATTTTACTGATTTATAACCTAGCACCTGGTCAAATGTCATCTTATGATTCAGCATACAAGTGTGAAAGTAAATTCCCACTGAAAGTTAGACTAGACAAGGCAAGTCTATTTTTATATATGATGTGTACTTGTATACTCACAATAGTTTTTTTTTGCACACACAAACATCCATAAAACCATAACTCGTCATGATTTTAATGGTCCTCTTCAGCGATTTATATTGTTATTGATACGGATGTGTATACAAATCTTAGTGGTCCAATCTTTGATGTCCGTCCATGATTTTCTTTTGATTTCTCTCCTTCAACTTTAGGATTTTTTTGACAGGGTATCATGTTGGCTTATGTGTTTTTGTAGTTTTTCTATTAAAAGTAGTGATTCTTGTAGACCTACAAACCTTTCTGCATATAGAATATGTTTAATCAGTTTGCTGTATTATTAGGAATTTGTCATTTTATTATCATAGCTGATTTTCATTTAGTGCAGTGTCTGAGGAAGGTAGCTTTATAGCCACATTGATTTAAATTTGTTCATTGTGTTATTGTCAAATATTTGATTAGTTTAAAAAGAATTAGCCCTGGAGCTAATTCAAGACTGACCATTCACCCTGAAGACCATGGGTTCAAGTCACAAGTGAGAATTATGGGGAAATATTCTACATGACCCCTGACAACAAGATCGATTTTGAAGACTGAAGATGGAAAATACACTTGGAGCTTCTGTGTGAAAGTTGTCCAATTTAATTTACTTTTACCAGTTCATAAATCAATAAGAGCAATCATAAACACTAAAAATTAATGATAAATCAATAATCAATGAAGTCCTAAATAGTATTTACACATCCTCGAGTTCATAGGCCATGGATTTTCCCATTCCATGCAATTCCCATCTCTAACAAGTCCTTCATAGTCTCTCTTCTCCATTTGTTCTTGTCTTCCCGTTTCCTTTGTTCCATGTCATTGATCTTCTAGTTATATCTTTCACTAGTTTTCTGTGTGTGAAATCCATATCTAATTTCTCTCCTTAATTTGAGTGCCCAAATATCTGTTCTTGACCTGTTCATCTCTTATCTTGTCGGCCACCTAATGTTTAGTATTTCTCTTGAAGCAGTTATTCACAAATGTGTGTAATTTATGCTGTAGTGACTTTGTCATGTTGCAGGTTTATAAACCATACAGAGTACTGCAGCACTGTCTTCAAATTATTATTAAAGATCCTCAAAATGTCAAAGATGGAAATCATCTACGACTTTTTGATCAGTTCTCAACTTCATTATGGCAGTCAAGCCATTCAAGAGACTGTTCTATGGTGAACTGTGTGTAGCTGTATCATTCAAATGGGGGCCCAGAAAAAGCATTTCAAGTACTACTTGAAAATGTTTCTCTTTAGTAGTGCAGGATAGAATCAATAGATGTTATATATGTTCATGATATACTTCAATTATTTATTATTAAAAAGTACTGTAGAAATGTCTTATTATATTTTAATGTATTCATTCACGTCCGTTCTCAAACTCCTGCAGATTAGCAGGATGTAATCTAGAGAACAGAATATATTGTGTTGCCCCTTTACAGTTTGACTGTGATATTGCACCTGACACATACAACTTCAACATGAATTCTTGATCACTTTCACCCTATATGGGATAGAACAGTCAATCCCACTCCCAAAACCTCCTTAGTCATCTCTTATGACATATATAGCAGGTACAAATTGGGCAGGACACGTACATAGCAGGTACAAATTGGGCAGGACACGTACATAGCAGGTACAAATTGGGCAGGACACATACATAGCAGGTACAAATTGGGCAGGACACGTACATAGCAGGTACAAATTGGGCAGGACATGTACATAGCAGGTACAAATTGGGCAGGACATGTACATAGCAGGTACAAATTGGGCAGGACCAAGTGGTCTGCATGAAATATCATCTAATAAAAATAGTTGTTAATGGAACTCCAGACTGTCATCCCACAAGGTAGGAAGAAAGGCAAGAGCTGCTCAAAAACTAAACTCCTCTCACACAAGCCCAGTGTGCCACACTGGGATGCCCAGTGTGCAGTAGACAATTCCCAGAATGGATTGCACCCAGTCACTGTTGACCACACCACAGATATCATCCCAGTTGAGCTGAATAGTCGACTTTGACGGACGAACAGCACATAGCAGGTAAGAGTGTTACTATTCTTTGTTCCCCTTTTTGGTCATAACACATGGGCATAATATATTCAATTAATTGTAATTCAAATACTCTTAAAGCTAATTCTGTTTACCTGTTAACAGAATTCACCATAGTCCAGGCAGATCTGAAATGTGAATGCTGGCTGTACACATTTCTCATCCATCTTCTCAAATAATTCTTACTGTGCAATATATTCTTCTGAGGTTTTCGTTAGCAGGATGCGGTCCGGAGAATGAAATGTATTTTGTCATGGTTTACGGCATAACTGCGATATCTGCCCCTTTCAGCCCAACAAATCAGACTTCAGAATGGTTTTTTTGGGTCAGTTTGATGTACAACATGGGACAACTCCATCCTCAAATCTCCTTAGTTGCCTCTAATCTTCTTCTGCATTCATTCTCAAACTCCTGCACATTAGCATGATATAGTTCAGAGAATGGAATGCATTGTGTCATGGTTTACAGCTTTGCTGCAATATCTGTGCCTTTTGGCACTGCACATCTGACTTCAGCATTAAGCATGAATTAATGACATGATAATATAATTGTGCCCAATTATTTGAAAAGCAACAGTTGCAACTCTTTGTTCACATAAAGTGAAATAAAAATCCTAATTCGGCCTAAGCTAAAACTAGGTTAAAAAAATTTGTTTCTTCTCTTTTCATGAAGTTCTCCCTGTTCTTCAAAACATGTTTTTAAATTTGTCATATTTGTTCATTCTATAGACATGATAAAACTAAATGATATTTTACAAAATTGTGAACATAAAGATTTTTTAATGTCTTTGCTCAGATCATACAGTTGAATCCCTCTATATCGCATTCTTTTATAACATACTTCCCTATATAGCAACACTTTTCAAAATCCACAATTGTATTTATTTTATGTTGTTTGTAATGTATATAGTGAATGTCTGTTATTACATATATATTTTGTCAGTTCTGATCATTTGTTATATAATGGGATTCCACTGTATTATCAGTAGCAACAGAAGTAACATAATGGCTGCAAAGAAATATACATCCTTCAAATTAAAAAGCTGCAGAAAGATATTCAGAATATCATGGACCAAAATAAAAAGGAACAGTGAAGTATTTAACACACACAATAAAAAGCAACAGTGAAGTATTTAACACACACAATAAAAGGCAAGTGAAGTGAAATATTTAACACAAAATAAAAAGCAATAATGAAGTATTTAACACACACAATAAAAAACAACAGTGAAGTATTTAACGCACACAATAAAAAGCAACAGTGAAGTATTTAACACACACAATAAAAAGCAACAGTGAAGTATTTAACACACACAATAAAAAGCAAGTGAAGAGAAATATTTAACACAAAATAAAAAGCAATAGTGAAGTATTTAACACACAAAAATAAAATGTGTTCTTAATACTACCACCTTATGTATGTAATGTTATTAGGAAGCATCTAGGAACTATTAAAAAAATTCAGAAGGTATGAGGTATGATTTGAACCAAGTCTGTTTAGCTGACACCAATTCATCTTACAACTTGAGTTAAGTATGGTAGTTATATAGGTATGTGGTACTAATAGTTGTTTTGAAGGGTCGTGTAGTGCAAAGCAAATTGGTGCTAGCTAAATGAATCTGGATCAAATCTCATCTGCTACCTTATGATTATTGAATGCTCTGCACTACAAGACCTGCGGAAACAAATATTACTACCAAATCCTCCATACGGACACAGCACATCTGAAGAAGACATGCTCCTACCAGTACCTGGCACAGGGAAATTAGAGCGAAAGCTCACAACCCTTGGAGATCAGATACTTAAAAGTAAATACCGCAACAATTGTTTTCATCCCCAGGAATTACAAGCAATTAGCTCTTACTTCCCACAAGAAATAAAAGTATTTCTTTTGAGCTTTATTTCCCAGGATACTAACTCTCAGCGGTGTGAAATACTTTGAGAACAAGTTTCCTACTCAAGAGAGGGTAACCCGCAATAATGAATAACATAAATTTTGTTTAAAAAACATAATGGTCTAAAAAAGTTATTTTAAAAATTGAGAGCAGGGTCCTTAGCAAAAGAGTTACCAGGTAATGTACTATCTTCATTACAGAGTAGTACAGATAGATATTTATGTGATGTGTCACCATTTTGTTCACGCCAATGGCCCAACACATCTGTCTTTGACTGTAGCTTTTATTCAATGATAAACTATTCCTATTCTAGCATCTGCATACATTGGTATTATCCTACTCTAGCATCTACTCTAGCCTGTGGGTACAGATTTTTCAATTTATTTTCCATTTGGTGTTATTATATATATTCCTGCTCTTCTATCAATACCGGTTCTTTCACTGATCCATCTGTATATACGTGTCCATACATCTTTGGGTATGCTTTCTGTATGTGGTTCTTAGTTGTCATTTTTAAAACGTGTATTGGAGTTTTATTTTTGTAATAATGTCTGGTATACTGTACATAATTCATAGGCAGTTTTTCCTGTGCCAGGTTGCTTATATGTTAAAGGTGTTCAGTGGTTTTAGGTTTAATAGATTTGTATTTGTGAGTAATTTTTGAAGCTGTTTTGGGGAGTGTAGAAAGCTACTTCTTTTTAGTCGCTCTTGTGTATGTCTGCTTAGTCTTTGTTATGTGTTGATTCTCCAAACATTTTAACTTTTCATACTGTATAAGGACTTTTTTCATTTCTTCTTTCTTCCACTGATGGTAAGCCTGTGCATGTTTCTATTTCTATAATTGGGTTAGTTTTCATACCTCCTGTTATAATTCTGAGATTGCAGTTTTGTATCTTTGAGATCTTTTGAGTGTTACTTTTGGCTGCAGTGCCTCATGCTGATGTTCCATATTCAAAAGCTGGTCTTTCATACCCTGTGTATGCTCTACTTATAATTTTCCAATTTGCTCCTCGATCTGCTTCAACCAATTTTTTCTTTAGTTTGTTCCTTTCGTGCCACAGGCACAGTGCCATAAGGCAGAGATTTTTATTCTCTGTGTGTTGCGGACTGCTGCCTATACTTTTAGTTCTTGTATGGACTTGAAACCTATTATTTCTCCTTCTTTAAGTATGCCGCTTTTTAGGGTAATTTTGAGTCTTCCTCTTTTTCTTTTCCCTCAGGTGTCCACATGATGGGACATGTTATGTTAAACATATTATATGTTAAATATAATAGCATTTGAAACATATTCTTGGTGTGTTTTATTTCTTAGATCGCTATTTGTGCCAAAATCATTCCATTTTATGTTCAACAATTTTCAAAGCTGTTTAACTTTTGGTCCATTGCCTGTGTTAATTTCCAGCTTTCACTACCACAAGTCAATGATGGAATAACACAGGAGATGAATAGTTTTAACATGTGGTTTCTTCCTATGTCTTTTCTTCTTCTGCGTTTATTCTCAAACTCTTGTAGATTAGCAGGATGTAATCCGAAGAACGGAATGCGTTGTGTCATGGTTTACAGCATTGCTGAGATATCTGCGCCTTTCGGCCTGACACATCCGACTTCAGCATGGCTTTGGGTCACTGACCCTTTATGGGATGGGATAGCCAGCTCCATTCCATAACCTCCTTTGTCGCCTCGTACGACATGCATGGAAGGTAAACAGTGTTGCTATTTTTTGCTCCCCTTTCGGGCCCCGGCAACACACGGGCGCTATGTCTTTTGATTTTCAGATGCTCGTTAGTTTAGTGAATGTGCTAGCTGCAACTACTATGTGTGTATTTATTTATTTCAATGAGTCACAGTCTGCAGACATTCTGCTACCCAAGTAAGTAAAGATGGATACTTTTTTCCAGTATTTTGTTGTTTGCTGAGAATTATTTGGTAAGTTCCATGATTTTTTATTTTTTTAAGGAATGCTGTCCTCATTATACCTTTTGTTTAGCACTTGCCAATGTGCTGTTTCCATGTAAGTCTTGGGTCAAAATTGACTCCTAGATATGTCAGGTCTGATCATTTTAGTATCATTATTTGTATTAGCAATAGAGTAGTAGGTTTATGTAAGACATACTTACAAGATTTACATACTGGGGTAATCCTCCTTAGTTGCCGCATACTTGGCCTGTCTTACTAACTATTCTTTGTTCCCCCATTTGGGCCCCACTAACACATGCATAATGAATGCAATATTAACATATTATTTAAATGAGTAAAAATAAATACGTGAAAAATGAACAACCATACTATTATTGAATATCTGAAACTAAACCAGTACAGTGCAATCAATACAGACATTATGTCACTGAATATTATGACTATATCTAAAAGTGTATTCATAAATATGTTTCGATGAGTTAAAACATGCCTCTACAAGGATATATGTTATGTGATTCACAATTATTTATATACACCTGCCCACATAGGAATAAAAGAAATCTCATCTTCAAACTCTCTAATGATCTACACACACTATCAAATCTATATGTTAGCAATGTCTAATGTTTCCTCATATTGGAATCTTTTATTGCTACAGCCTATACAATTCTCTCTGCACTAAGAAAACATAGTCATGAAGAATATTTTTTTAATAAAAAGTATTAGCATGGATAAATATTAACTCTATTTTATTATATATATATTTTACTATATAAACCCAGCTCTGTGGCGAAGTGATACAGAGTGCGTCTGTGGCAGCCAAGGTACCGAGTTCAATCCCCTGCCACAGGCATTTGAGCATCCGGACCGTTTGGAAAGCAATAGCAAACTACTGAACATATTTATATTGCCTAGGAAATCACTACAGCCAAAAAATGCTAGGTTGATTGCTACACCCTGAATAGGATACACTACCAATTTAAACTATATACAGTGGAATCCCATTATAACAACTTGGTCAGATCCAAAGAAAATGTATATAATAACAGAAATGTGCTATATACAGCACAAACAATACAGAATAAATATAACTGGAGATTTTGATGTGTTAAATAAGGAAATTTGTTATAAAAGGATTCCACTGTGTTTGTGCATATATATATATATATATATATATATATATATATATATATATATATATATATATATATATATATATATATATATATATATATATATATATATATATATCCCAGATCATGTGCCTACCATGTCGTATTTTCCTTTTTAATATATCCCTTGTCTATGTTTATTAGACAACAGATATTTATTTATTAACCCAAACCCTAATTCACACAATTCTCATAACCACTCATACAACCGTCCTAAATGAATAAATTTTTAACTTAATAAACACACATAAACAAATGGATACACATAACCAAGGGAAATGATCAAAAGAAAAACATGGTAGACACCTGATCTGGAATTGGACCATATATATACATATATATATATCTTACTGATATATATATATGAGATTGTTTGACGCCACTGTAATATCTGTATTAATATACGGTTGCAAAACAAAAACTAGAAAGTAACAAAGGCAATGAAGAAGAAATGATATTCATTTGAAAATAGATGTTTTAGAAAGTTCTTAAATATTAGTTTGGAAGAATTCAAGTCAAACAAGCAAATAAGAGAAGACATCAAACAACAATATGTTTCTACAACAATAAGAAAATGGTGTGGTTATACTGGGAACTACTTAAAATAAATTAAAATAGGCTCACTATAAGCAGTAAAATGGGTGCCAGACAGCAAAAGATAGGAAGACCGAGATAAACTTTTTGCGCAAGAATTAAAAAGCATAAGTCTACGGGTCTCAACAATATATAGGAAGTATATACAGCAGCATCACATTACAAAACTGGAAAGCACTTGTTTCTGTCCTATGTACCATATTTGTGGGTGCTGAGGGAACAGAGAGCTGGAGACTAAGCTCTCCCAAGACGGCATAATATCGATGCTATCAAGACACCTAACCATTAAAGAATCAAGAAGTTTAAAGTTCAAGTAATCCTATCACAAGACTCTTGAGTAAACACTAATGAAGTTTAAGTATGTGTAACAGTTATTTCATTCCTATGTGGACCAATATTCAACTATAAAAAAAATAGCTATTTAAAGGAAGAGATAATAAAACAGCAGCACACAAATTAATATTACCAGTAACTATATTGTTACAAAAATATTCTTAGTAATTAAAATTATCACTCATCTCACTAATCCACAAAGATTAACAGCTCATCGAAACTCTATATAAACTCATAAATCAATCATTCCCCAAGTATAAAAAACATTTCCAATGGCTAGGCCAACATGCAGGAGGTCTAAACGATAAAACACACTCATCTTTCCTTCTGATCCAATGACTTGACTTGATGCAACATATGCAGCAGTAGCCAGAAGTGCATAAATATTCCAAGACCGGACAGACACAATGACAATAGTGAGTAATGCAAACCCTGCACAGCTTTGAGTAGCCAATTGTCGCATTCCCGGTGCCAAGAATCGGCAACCAATCAATACTGCTGCCATAATCATGAGATTCAGATTCATCATGACTGGTAGATCCTTGTGACAGAACCCAACAGCCAACAAAGGCATCCCTACCACCTGAATTAAGAAAATAAGGAATATATATACATGTACATACATATATACAGGTTTATCAAATAATATGACATATGTCTTAAAATATTATTCCTATGTTAAACACCATGTCTTCCTGCACTTCTCCTAAAGTTCCACACCTTGTTCTAAAGTTACAAACCTTATTCTAAAGTTACAAACCTTGTCCTTCTCCTCTTCTCCTAAAGTTACAAACCGTATTCTAAAGTTACAAACCTTGTTCTCCTCCACTTCTACTAAAGTTACACACCTTGTTCTCCACTTCTCCTAAAGTTACAAACCTTGTTCTCCTCCACTTCTCCTAAAGTTACACACCTTGTTCTCCACTTCTCCTAAAGTTACAAACCTTGTTCTCCTCCACTTCTCCTAAAGTTACAAACCTTGTTCTCCACTTCTCCTAAAGTTACAAACCTTGTTCTCCTCCACTTCTCCTAAAGTTACACACCTTGTTCTCCACTTCTCCTAAAGTTATAAACCTTGTTCTCCTCTACTTCTCCTAAAGTTACAAACTGTGTTCTCCTCCACTTCTCCTAAAGTTACAAACCTTGTTCTCCTCCACTTCTCCTAAAGTTACACACCTTGTTCTCCTCCACTTCTCCTAAAGTTACAAACCTTGTTCTCCTCCACTTCTAAAGTTACAAACCTTGTTCTCCTCCACTTCTCCTAAAGTTACAAACCTTGTTCTCCTCCACTTCTCCTAAAGTTACAAACCTTGTTCTCCTCCACTTCTCCTAAAGTTACAAACCTAGTTCAAAAGTTACAAACCTTGTTCTCCTCCACTTCTCCTAAAGTTACAAACCTTGTTCTCCTCCACTTCTCCTAAAGTTACAAACCTTGTTCTCCTCCACTTCTCCTAAAGTTATAAACCTTGTCCTCCTCCACTTCTCCTAAAGTTACAAACCTAGTTCTAAAGTTACAAAACCTTGTTCTCCTCCACTTCTCCTAAAGTTACAAACCTTGTTCTCCTCCACTTCTCCTAAAGTTACAAACCTAGTTCTAAAGTTACAAACCTTGTTCTCCTCCACTTCTCCTAAAGTTACAAACCTTGTTCTCCTCCACTTCTAAAGTTACAAACCTTGTTCTCCTCCACTTCTCCTAAGTTACAAACCTTGTTCTCCTCCACTTCTCCTAAAGTTACAAACCTTGTTCTCCTCCACTTCTCCTAAAGTTACAAACCTAGTTCTAAAGTTACAAACCTTGTTCTCCTCCACTTCTCCTAAAGTTACAAACCTAGTTCTAAAGTTACAAACCTTGTTCTCCTCCACTTCTCCTAAAGTTACAAACCTTGTTCTCCTCCACTTCTCCTAAAGTTACAAACCTTGTTCTCCTCCACTTCTCCTAAAGTTACAAACCTTGTTCTCCTCCACTTCTAAAGTTACAAACCTTGTTCTCCTCCACTTCTCCTAAAGTTACAAACCTTGTTCTCCTCCACTTCTCCTAAAGTTACAAACCTTGTTCTCCTCCACTTCTCCTAAAGTTACAAACCTAGTTCTAAAGTTACAAACCTTGTTCTCCTCCACTTCTCCTAAAGTTACAAACCTAGTTCTAAAGTTACAAACCTTGTTCTCCTCCACTTCTCCTAAAGTTACAAACCTTGTTCTCCTCCACTTCTCCTAAAGTTACAAACCTTGTTCTCCTCCACTTCTCCTAAGTTACAAACCTTGTTCTCCTCCACTTCTCCTAAAGTTACAAACCTTGTTCTCCTCCACTTCTCCTAAAGTTACAAACCTTGTTCTAAAGTTACAAACCTTGTTCTCCTCTACTTCTCCTAAAGTTACAAACCTAGTTCTAAAGTTACAAACCTTGTTCTCCTCCACTTCTCCTAAAGTTACAAACCTTGTTCTCCTCCACTTCTCCTTAAGTTACAAACCTTGTTCTCCTCCACTTCTAAAGTTACAAACCTTGTTCTCCTCCACTTCTCCTAAAGTTACAAACCTTGTTCTCCTCCACTTCTAAAGTTACAAACCTTGTTCTCCTCCACTTCTCCTAAAGTTACAAACCTAGTTCTAAAGTTACAAACCTTGTTCTCCTCCACTTCTCCTAAAGTTACAAACCTAGTTCTAAAGTTACAAACCTTGTTCTCCTCCACTTCTCCTAAAGTTACAAACCTTGTTCTCCTCCACTTCTCCTAAAGTTACAAACCTTGTTCTCCTCCACTTCTCCTAAAGTTACAAACCTTGTTCTCCTCCACTTCTCCTAAAGTTACAAACCTTGTTCTCCTCCACTTCTCCTAAAGTTACAAACCTTGTTCTAAAGTTACAAACCTTGTTCTCCTCCACTTCTCCTAAAGTTACAAACCTTGTTCTCCTCCACTTCTCATAAAGTTACAAACCTTGTTCTAAAGTTACAAACCTTGTTCTCCTCCACTTCTCCTAAAGTTACAAACCTTTTTCTAAAGTTACAAACCTTGTTCTCCTCTACTTCTAAAGTTACAAACCTTGTATACAGCTTCACTGCTGTATTTTTATCTCAAATTACCACCAGTTTTCCGGATGTAGTATGGTCTTGATTTACAGTGTAACTGCATTATCTCAAAATGTACCAGTGAGATTTAATCCATTAATCTTGCACCGATTCACCTCTAACTTGAGTCAACGTGTTTTCTAAATTTGACCAATCACTGCATCCCAATGCAATATCTGCGCCTTTCTTCCCAGAACATCCAACTTCAGAACGACTTTTGAGCTAAAAAACCCTATGGCAGTAGTTCTCAACATGGTGGGGGGAGTGTCCATATGCCCCCACCTCCCCTACATGAAGCCACAGCTACAAATTTGAAGGGAGGGGACAGTCCTGACTAGTGATGACAATAGAAAGATGACTATTTCAAGATAATTCGATATATAGTAAAATATCTTGCAGAAAGTCAAAAATATTACAATACTCCTTTTTAGGCTCCAGGGAGGGGGTGGCAATGGCGAAAAATTGTTCAAGAAGGGGATCGTGTGCCAAGAAAAAGGTTGAGAACCCCTGTTCTATGTAATGGGACAGCCAACCCCACCACCCAAACCTCCTTAGTTGCCTTTTATAACATGAATGACAGGTCATAGTCCCTATTTTTTTTTCTTTGATGCCCTGCAGTACATCAGTGACTAATGGTCAATATGAGCATGCTCAAATAAACATGTGTATTTTATCTATAGAATAGTACAAATTGACAGTTATGTTGCCAGGTATGAGTTGACAGGTGTGTTGCCAAGTACTAGTTCACAGGTATGTTTGTCAGCTTTGCTGCTATCAGTTTCATTTTCAATATGCAGACAAAACAACATGTAGACATGCATACATAGGATACATCAGATCCATATTAGACTATAATCTCCCCTTGCAGGCCACATAATCAAAAAGCTCTTGCACACACTTGGACAGAGTACAAAACCAGGCCCTCCACTTCATTTGTGGTGCCATGAGACACCACCAACAGTGGCCTGTGGAATCAATGTGAACATAGAGCCACTAGAAATTAGAAGAGAAAAACTATAGAAGCTGTGGAAAGATACAAGCGACTCCCACAAAACCATCCTAACAAAGAAGTAGTCAACAAATGGACATGTAAAACAAGACTACAACAAAAATCCCCAGTAAAGCTAGCAGAACTAAACAAGAAATATCACCTTCCTGAAGATGTTTTGATAACCCACCAAATGCATGCATTATACTGCCCTCAAATAAACATACACTGGGTCAGCCTTCAAAGCTATATCAATGCAGGATATAGCTCTCTCTCTCTCTCTCTCTGATAAAACATAAATAGATTTATCTGCTCCTTGTGGAGAGTTCTGCAGCAACTATGATGCAGAGATGAAAGCAATATCAGAAACACTTTCATACATCACCACCAAATACAAAAATGATGCAACACATCCAAAAAGCTTAGTAATATTCACAGACTCCTTTGTAATCCAAACAGCAGAGAAAACCATAAGCAATAATACTTTTAGCTACACATATATACCTGTACTTACATCCTATGGCATAAATACTACACTACAATGGATACCAGGCCACACAGGTATCAGTAAGAATGAAAGTGCTGATAAACTGGTAAATAAGGACCCAACCAGGAAATTCCAACAACCTTAGAACATCTCAATACATTATCAGGCACAATTGTAAACAACAATGGATGGACCTCTGGGTCACTGGCTCAAAAGAAAGAGTGCTATATGCAGACAAGTGCCAACCAAATCCACATGACTGCATAAATAGACTACACTGTAAAGATCAAACCACATTATTTAAAACTGAATAACACATGTTTAACAACTTAACAAACACCTACAAAAAATTACAGCATACCATACTGCAACAGACAAGTGGAAGAAAAACACCACCTTATTGAATGCCTTGCACTACAAGACCTACGTAAACAACTGTTATCATCAAACCCCTTCATTACCAACACCCTTTATACAGATACAATGTAGCTGAAGAAGTCATGCACCTACGAACACCTGGCACAAGGAAGAAAGAGTGAAATCTCACAACCCCAGGGATCAGATAAGTAAGTTCAAACTCTGGACACGTAATAAGAGGCTTTTATTAACAGCTTTTGCCTTTCTTCAGACCTTCTACAGGTCTGACCTGTTACTGCTGAAATTAGGAATTATGTGCTTATGGTAAGTTCTGGCTCCAACTTCCCTCCCCTCCCAAAATACAAATCAAATGCAGTCTTGAAGCACCCAAAAATTGCTTTTGGAACACCCAACATTGGCGCCCTGGTCACCCGTGCCTACATTTGGTTATGTCCTATGCCCGGCTTTCTATATACGCACTGAGATGTGTCATAAATAAATTTAATAAATATCAAATGGCAAATGAACCATACAACATATAGTTAAGTAGACTATAGTATATGGAGGAAAATATTCACCTGTGCCAGCCAAGATGTCATTAGATGGTAATCATAAATCTGTCCTTCAGGTCGGGCCTGGGCAAACCTGACCACACCAAGGGCTGCAGCAGTACCTTGAATACCCAGTCCAATGCTTGCAAAGAAGTTCACCCAGAAAATGTTATAAATGAAATAAAGCACAGATACTACAAGTAGTGCATCAGATGCTGATGTTGTGAGTTGTCGAGCCATCGTTTTTTCATAAGATGACCAAAACTTGTATTAATAGTGCTAGGCCTATATCAGCTAAAAATGAGAAATATAAAATGCTACATCTATTATATATATTTATATATATATATTATATGGCTTAGAAACATGGGTAAATTTCACGTTCAAGTAACCGTTGTGCTATAAATAGGGCAATGTTTATATTCCGGACTACCCGACATCATGGATTTACGCGCACTGCCAATGAAATTAATGGATGCCGTGACGTCACACCGCAGAAATGGAGGATCCAAGCGTGCTTCGTGGCTTTGTGAATGAGAATTCTTAGAGAATTAATTATTAATTATAAACACTGATTCTAACCCTTCTCCCCCCCCCCAAAAAAAACAATCTATAAACTAATTCTAATACTTTTAACCCCCCTTTACCAAAATCTATAATTTTATGCCTAACACTGCAAAGTCACAATGGTAGAGGTTAGAAACACTGCGAATCCAGGCCAAAGGTCAAAACAGTTACTTTTCGTCAAATGCGCCAAAACATGGACAATAAACAAATAAATAAACAATTAGAAGATTAGAAGACAGAACTGATGCCTTTGAGATGTTGATATATAGAAGAAAAGGGAAACATCATGGAAAGAGAAGAAAACAAACAAAGAGGTTCTAACAACACGTAATATGAAGAAAGAATTATTAATGGAAATAAAGATCAAGCAAATATAATATTTTCAACATTAAAAGACATAACACCTTGTTGAAGACCTTACTTGAGGGTAAAGTTGTAGGGAGGCGAGCAAGATGTATACAAGTGGGAGAGTAACATAACAAATGACAGATTAGTCTAGTCTAGCAGAGTGCACCACCAAAAAAAGAGACAGAGGATGTTAGAGGTCTGTTGAAGCCAACCTTCAATGCGGAGACGGTACTTGATGGTGATGATGCTAGGCCTATAGTCTAGTATAAATTATAATATTAAAATACATCATAATAAAGTATAAAGTCTTTAACTAGTTTAAAGGAGTCCAGGTTAGACGTATGTAACTTGATGAATAGTCAGAATAGTCACTAACTAAATAAATACTCGGTCATTAAAGTAGTAAGAGACGACTACAGATCTAGGCCTAAAACTACAGTGACCAGTAAAAAACCCAGTAATCTGAGTAAGCTAACCAGGCCTACAGACTCACCAGCTACAACAACCACCACTCACAACGACAAACAACAGACTAGAACTAGAACTGTTGTTACTAGAACAGATGAGATGAGATAGGTCTAAAGTCTAAACTAAACACATCACAATCTTTGTAGTTTGTAGAAGTTCTTATGCAGCTGCAAGAACTTAGAACTTGCTCCCTAAATGAGCACGACGCAAACTCTTTAAGATGACAGTGAAACGAAGTGATGCTACAATTAGACAGGTAGCAATACTTTGATATGTATATTTTCATGCGATCATGTAGTGGGTATTCGTCCATAGAGTGTTGAGTAATAGCCCTTTGAATTTGAGATGTTCAATCTGACTACTGTTACCACTCATGTTTTTAATCACATTCAAGTTTCGAGGAATTAAATGCCAAGCATATATGTATGGCCTTTTTGCTCCTTGCAGACGGTCAACAAAAGAATAATGAGCGTTTTCTCAGGAATGGGACTTTTTCAAGCGATGACGTCACAGCAACAGAAGATTTTGTTTGCGTCTTTCTCTTTTTTCTTCCATATCTTTAAAAATATTTCGGCGAACAATGTTGCCCCCAAACGCAGATTATGTCTCCAGAAAGTCCGAGTTTCGGCCGTGTTTTCCCAGATTTTTGTGTCTAGAAACCTTTCATTGAGAATTTACAGATGTCTTTATCACTTTATACCTCAGCATTGTTTTTCAGTTTTTCAAACTGTAACTTTTCATAGGATGATTTACTCCAGAATATACAGTAATATATAATAATAATAATAATATAACCTATAATTCTATAAGTGCGTGTGTGTGAGTGAGGTGTGCTACATTATAACCATCGGCCCAACATTCCAGTCAAATATCAGAATCCTCGGACATAGGCCTACGGATGATTGTTAGAAAATCAAGTGCTGACTATCCCTTGATGGCATCAAGCTCAGATTTAATTTGCCACATTTTATCCTTTCACTTTCAATTTTCAGGGTGACGAACAAGAGACAGACTTAGAAAAAGATTGACGCAAGACATCAAAGACTACCTTAACACGACAATAACAGAAGCAGGAAGACTGGCACAAGATAGACATAAGTTTCGAAAGACTGTGGTGACTGCTACATCCTGTTCAGGACATGCTACCTGATGATGATAACCCTCAATTGGTACTTACATGATACTCTTTCAAAGTAAATAAAGAAAAATTTAAAATGTGTAGAGGATTGACTTCATTATACTCCGGTTACTCCATATATATCGTCCCTCTCAACGAAGCAATACGGTATCTGCCGAGAGTACCACTAATAGCACGTAACTCCATAGCTTCAAACGATAATCTCCATGGATTTTCGAAAACATCCACTTTGTAAGAAAAGTCGTGAGTAGGATTCAAACCCACGACCTCTCGCGCGCAGAGCGAACAGCTTAACCATTAAAAGTCAACGGTGTCTAGTTATATAAAGGGATAAATTGTTCCAGTGTAAGGGAGCAACTCTAAACAGGAAGTAAGTGGCTGGAGTAACACAGGGCAAATATCTACTCGTTGTTTTATTGTTTTATGTCTTATTTTGTTAAAACTTCTACCTATTTTTGTTCATCTTGATGTCTAGTTACATAGTCAAACCACACAAGCTTACGGCGTTTTACAACTGCCAACAGTACTTTCTGTCAACATGCAAGTTCAATGATATTGTCTACAATGCACGTACATTCCAAGTGTTGATAACACACTTCTCCCTGGAAATAGGCCCCTATAACAAATAGTAATTACGTATTTCAGTATGTGATATTCGGTGCAGCCCTCTCTCCTCTCGGAAACTCCCCAACATATGCGAATAAGGAATAATGCAACTATCATTCAGCAATATTTTACAATAATATAGTATTCAACCATTACATTTTATTTTCAAACTAGAAAACAATCCAAAATTTATTTTAAAAAAATTCAAGTACACTACATCCGACTTTTTGAACGCCCAGTTCTTACGAAAAAAGCCAAAGGGTGGCAACACATAATCTGTCAGACAGAGATGCGATTTGGTATGTTTCCGCTGTAAGTCTAATTATATAAACATAGTGAACTATCATATTAGGTTCAATGTAAAGCAAATATAGGCCTACCACATTACGTGGAGCTGAATGTTATAAGAAACGTTAACATCAAAGAAATTTTTGAAAAAGTCAAAACAAAGCGATAATATCAGTATTTACGAAAATAAAAGAACACAACTGTCCACCATGTATTAAATGAAACAAAAATCGTGTATTTGAGTTTTACAAATAGGCCCTAAGACAAATAAACAGAATCAACGTTTCAACTACAAGGTCTTAAACAATATAAGGACAATTAAACACAGACAACTGGAAAGAAAACTAAACAAACTACATTAAGTGGTATATGTATACTGCCTATGATGTCGAATGTGGTTGTTTATATTTTATTTGGAGAGATCCAAATGGTCAATGTTTATATGTGTGAATCGTAACATAGTTTCAAAATGATTTGTATCATATGAATTATCTGTTACGGCGGGGCCACAACCAGTAGATAAAGGAGATTTTTTTAAAATATGACTTATTAAATATAAGGGGGTGAGGGGGATTGAAACACCCTCATGAAGATAGAACATACCACCTAGCGCTATAAAATTAGTTTTTAAAAAAACTAATTAAACAATCCCCTTAGTGTTCTACAAAATAAAAATCGGTTCTGTGTTGGAACCCGTGTCCTCCTGCTTATTTTAGGATTAATTAATCTAAATATAATATCAATAATTAATTTAGGCCTAAATATTCATTTTTAGAGTTAGAGGTTAGGGTCAGTTATGTTTTACATAACTGCATATACTGCCTTGTTTTACATAATCAGAACACGATTTTGGTATTAGGAGCCAAGTCAAAATGAAAATATCCACACCCCCCCCCCCCTCCCATTTTTCTCAATAATTTTCAAAACTGTCATATAAATTGCACGAAAATGATGGATTATGCCTACTCATAACATTTAGGAGACTACCTTACTTTTTTGGTAATATGAAACATATGACCATGTCTGCATGAGACATATCTACATCCTTGTCTGTCGGTAGTGCCGAATTAACTCACAATATTATGTGATTGTCACTGGTCTTCTGTCAGGGGATCATCCAATGAATAAATTAGATTTCCAACACAGATTACCTGTGTTTTTTGATACAATTAAAAAGAAAGAATGTCTTTTAGAATGTAATTCTAGTGACAAATATGAAAGTAATTGTAGTTAAATAAACTTAATTTCCAATAAAAACTGCCCTTATGTTGCCGGGCCTGAAAGGGAAGCACAGGATAGCTACACTGTTACCTGTCAAACATTTCGTAAGCAGCAACTAGCAACTAAGAGAACTTTGAGGTGGAGTTGGTTGTCACATGAAGGCCGTAGAACAGGGGGTTGGAGTTGGTCAATGCCCTGCCCTTAACAAATCGAAAGATGACGTTTAAGTACTACGAACTTGACCAACAGGCAGCTGAAAGGCCACCCTCCCCCCTTAGTGATTTTCACGAAACGGTCATCAAGAAAAACTGATACACTTAAACACACGAAACACGAAGGACATTTTTTAGGGTGGAAAAAAAATTGCTGGAAAAAACTTGCTGAAATTTCAAGCCTATTTCCGCTAAGACGATATCAACATACCTAAACCTAAAGGTCTCAATTCCTTATGGACTAAGCTACTAAAGATACACTTATTTGTATGCTGTAAATGTCACGTGTGTGCTTCTGCTGTGCAGAGCCGAATTTAGACTAGATAAGGCTCTACGCTATTTGAGATATGGGGCTCTGAATACGTCCTTTATGATGATGATGTTCGTCCGTCGTAATCGACGATGACCAAAAAACTCAACCATAATAATAATAATTAATAAAACATAATAAAGTTAATAGTGCGTTTTTAAATGACTAACAAGTCCAAAGCGCGCACAAAATGTTCTTCTACAGAATTGACAACTGTAGAGGATGTCTATGGGACGTTGAAGTGTTTTTTTTTTAATTTTCTACGTGTCCGCTCCTGTCTTGCATCTTGCCTGGTTTCTTCCGCCGCTAGTGCTCACGTTCTAAGGCTGTAATGCCATGTTGTTCTATCCTGAGCAAGGCTCTCCCAAGAGCTTACGTCAATTTTAAGATGTTTCAGTGATGACGAGAGTGTCCAAAATAAGTAAATAAATGGGTTGAGAAATGACTATCGCTGAAGTTGGTTTACAGTGTGGAAGAGTTGTGCTAATCGTAAACCTCACTCTCCTGAGTTGTATCTTGGTCCAGTGGCAAGACAAAGTCGAGACAACTGGGAGAAAGAATATTACGTCCTTTATATGTAATATATGACAATTGCTCACTCGGACAATTTTTTTTTTTTTGGCTATAGCTTATGTAGCTTATATGTAAATCATGTACTTGTCACTATTGATATACTGGGCACGGGGCTACCAATAAAAGCCAAGGCATACCAAAGAAATACTAAAGAAATCAGTCTTTAGGTCATGTTTACTTTCTGTTAAAGGGTTTCATAGTCTCGTAGACGGTAACGCGATTCCATACTAGATCTAGTCGAGTACGATGTATTAGACCGAGAGACGAAGAAACACAATAAATTCTCCTTCCTACATATTTTTAGCTGAAAATTCAATTGATCAATCAAATCGTAGCATGCTGTACAAGATTTGTGATTTTATTCCTATATTTTTTCTTCACTTGTTCTCCTCCATTTCCTCCCCATGCTGTAATAACCTATGTTATCGTGAACGTTAAGCATGATCTTCATCCCACTGAATAATATTTAATGGTTTGATTTATTGAATACCTCAATTATCCAGAGCATTACATTGATATAATGCCCTGGTCATGCCAGTTTGAACATCTTTTGAGAATGAACGATCAACTTTCCATAAGAGCTTATAGCAAGAAGGAAGAATATGATTAATATTCTTAATCAGCAAGAATATAGAGACAAGTGCAGACCTAGGAAAAGGTGGATAGATAACATCAAGATCGTCCTGAATAAATATGACTACGCCTCATCCAGAGCAACACACCTAGCTCTGGAAAGCAGACATCTCCTTCACAAATACCTACGCTCAACGGTAAGTGTGGAAACTACGACATCTCCTGGGGATAGACAATGCGGAGGTCAGAGGAAATGAGAGAGCCGACTTATTGTCAGGCAATGCGGCGATAGATAGCACAATGCTGAAAAGATATATAGCAGACTTGATTAATGCATTCATAAATTCATTACAAAGTGTAGATATTAAAGAACGTACACTACTAATATGTCAGAAATGGTAGTGTCTAGGGGGTGGGGGCAAAAAAAATGTAGTCTTTCTGAATGTAGTCTTTCATACTACTCGTAGTGACCGCAAAGGCACCTTTTTCCTCCTTGATCGTTTTACCTGCGCACTGAGCTGTAAAGGCCCAAGCACTGCGAACATGCCTAATTACAGATCCATCAGTGTATATAATCACATCCCCCTCTTTGGTATTCTCACTGATTAAAGCCTGCACTTCTTTCTCCACAGCTGTTGGACACCATTCTCTGCATTCCCAAATCAAGAGTCTGTCCTTGCAGTATTTGTCTTTCTCCTTTTTTCTTTCTCTCATCTTATCTGCCTTAACTTCTTATGTTGCTCATTTCTTACATTATGGTTCTCTGATGCAATATTCATTTTTATTGTTTGTATCCTGATGAAGAATTTAAAAAAAATTAGAAACGTAGTTTGTTTCTGTTGATGTCGTTAATGTTTTTCTGCAACATTCTTTACGTATCTCTGTCCCCCCCCCCCCAAATAAGTCAAGTCGTTTGACCCTTAGGCCTAAGGGTATTTACACATCGTTAGGTGCTGGGTAGGGATTTTCCATTTATTTCTAACATCGGATATATTGTCAATGTTATTCTTGCCTCTCTCAAGTCCGTCATTGCCTCTCTTCTCAACTTTCCAGTTTTCTTTTTTCCTGCGTGTTCCATGTCATTGATCTTCCCGTTTATGCAGTAGCAGGGTATATATACGTAGAACACAGGTTTTGATGTTTCACTTTAACACGAAAGTGTTAAATGTTTTCGAGGTGTAAACACGAAAACATACAAATTACAAACCATAATACATTTTCAACTTTTCGAAACGTTAGGTCTTTCTCAAGAATGTATAAAACAAACAGCATATCCATTGCCTTATATTGATTTGCAGTTTATCCAGTATCATTTTTATCGTCTCTGAAAACCTTTATATTAGTTTCTGAGATCGCCCGTGTATTGACGGGGTCCGAAAGGGGAGCAAAGAATAGCAACACTGTTTACCTTCCACGCATGTCGTAAAAGACGACTAAGGAGGTTATGGGATGGAGTCGGCTGTCCCATCCCATATAGTGGCAGTGACCCAAAACCATGCTGAAGTCGGATGTGTCAGTCTGAAAGGCGCAGATATCGCAGAAATGCTGTAAACCATGACACAATGCATTCCGTTCTCCGGACTACATTCTGCCAATCTGCAGGAGTTTGAGAACGAACGCAGAAGAAGTTTCTGGGACTTCCATGGTATGTTTTACTTATTTTTTTTTCTCTATGAAGTTCGTGAGTTGT
Source organism: Meghimatium bilineatum (assembly GCA_034231615.1). Classification (NCBI taxonomy): domain Eukaryota; kingdom Metazoa; phylum Mollusca; class Gastropoda; order Stylommatophora; family Philomycidae; genus Meghimatium; species Meghimatium bilineatum. The sequence continues at coordinate 37,594,055 of CM067308.1, read as the reverse complement.
GTAATATATCCCTACTCAGTCCCGTAGAACAACAACATCTAAGTATAGGAGCATACTACATATTTTCGATAGTAACCAAAGTGTACTAAGTTCGCGGTTCATATGATAGTATCTCACCATAAGATGTAGTATAAATAACCAGAATGTCGGAGAATGTTAGACAAAGTGGAGAGAGCCGAGTAACAAAACAAATAGGCGATAATTAATATATCAAGTAATAATGCTACTGTTAATATACTAATGCATAAAAGGTAGGCCTACTTTTGGTAAAATTTACATTTAAAAATGCCTTGAAAAGTATCTTGTTCCACATTTTCACTACTGAATGCATACTACTGTGTTATACTGTCAAGACACGCATATTGCTGAGCACAATTTTTAAAAGAATTATCTTTGGCGCTTTAAACGTTTATGTTTTGGTTTTAGACTTATCCTGACCTGAATCAGATCTTCAAGTGAGGAGCGTTAAACTAAAACGATTCATCAAACAATTACTACGTGTGACAGATGATTTCTTATGGTTTTGGATATGTATCGATTTCTTGAGGAAAATAAATAGGTACCAACATTTGTATGTAATGTGCGTTACATGTTTTCTGGAAGTGTACATTCAATGTTTTATTACAAAAAATCATTAGACAATACCGGCTTCTCATGTTTTCTTGGTCTGCACTTGGATTGTTTGTTATGACTAGGCCTATGACGAGTATGACGTTGTTTTATGTGACCAGCTCTGCTGTTGTTGGGTGTAAAAGTTGTAACTGTAACAACATATGCACACTGTACAGTGACACATCTGATTGTGAATATTCATAATTCATGTGCTTTCAGAGATTACTCAAAAGATACTAGTATACTTGTAGCTAGTAATGAAATAGTAGTAAGTTATATATTCAATTTTTGTCATTTTGCTCAAGTTCTAGTCTTATCCCTGGAAGTGGTAGTAGAGTGAATAACTACAGATATCACGTGATACAGTTTCAATACTTGGTAAAGTATCAATACAATAGTAATACTACTAGTTACTCACAATTAAACACAACATAGCCTATGATTCATGAATACTGATTCATCTGTCAGTGATGAGTAGGCCTGAGTATATGGATAATGGTACTAACACTAACAGCAGTAGATAGCCGTAAACAGAATATGATATATTGTAGTCAATGTAGAGTTGAAACGAAACTTTAATTAGCCTGTACTTGGACACAATTTTCAAAATAATAAATGCTACAGTTACAGCATTAAAATACTGTAGTTAGAAATACTTAGCCCTAGAAAATTGCAATTCAAGGATACCTCAACCAAGTCTGTATGTCAACCCTGAAAAAAGTTATGCATTTTTTGGATTAATTTGATATCAAAATAGTTTACATAAAACATATAGGAAAATATAAATAAAACTTGTAACCACAAAATGTAGCCAAGCTGATAATTTCTGAATTGTCTTAGTTATTTTCAATAATGCACCACATGACAAACTATACATTTTTGTGCTTGTAAAAACAAGATTTGTTGCTCACATTTCTAGAATTTTCAGATGGACAGAAATAATTGATATTCAAAATGGTGGCTAATTAGCATAATTATAATGAAAATAAATTATATATCTATTACATATAATAAAATACCACAGAAACTATATTTTTTGGTATTCACAAGACGTAGGCCTATCTTTTGATCATATTGCTGTAATTCTCAGATGCGTGTACAACTAATTAATATTTAAAATGGTGGCTAATTTGCATAATTAAAACATTATATATGTTGATGTTTAAGAAAAAAATTACCTGCTATTTTCAGCAACGTCCAGTATCCTTAAAAGTTACATATATAAAAAGAAAAATGGCTAAAGAAGTTAATAAATCAAGTTGTAAACATGTCGAATTATGTCGTCACTAAGTGTCTCAAGAAATTTATAACCTAAGCAAAATTTTCCAAACACGCTAATCCCAGATGTCCAAGCACCTACTTTAATTTAAAGTTAAAAAAACAATAACTAACTTGAATAATTATAATATTAATACTAATTTAGTAATTATAATCATAATATTCCAGTATAGGCCTACTAATCAGTAAGTATTATTATATATACTACTAACATATGCTACTATCTTAGTGTCTGTCATGGGATTATAATCATTAGGCCTTATTTATATATCATAGGCGTAATAATTTATGTGTATAATATAGGTCTAAACTGCTGAAGTCGGATGTAACCAGTGAAACACAATTGCAAGGGTTAATAACAGTTTTAAGCAGAACAATACACAGACTTAACATGGTGATTGACATTTCAACCTAAAAATCTTTATCTTAAAACCGTGAAATTGAAATGTTGATTCTGTGGTTCTAATATTCACTTGCCATATGGTGCACAGTTTTACTGCAGTCTCCCATTCACTGTAATATATAAAAATATAGATTGTGTTAACTTAATAACTATCTCTAAGGGTGCATTTTATACAAGATGGAGATACAATAGGCCTAAAAATATATAGTGTACTTGAATTACTTTGGCATCTGGAGCATTGAACCACCTTTGGACCATTACAAACGTCTGGAAATATAAAACAAGAGAAAGTAAATAGGGCTTATATTTATATCAAACTAGGACTGTTTAACTCCAATGTAATCTGTGACTCTTTGTATACATGAATTTAATTGACATTTTTATGCACCCATTCTAAGTAACAAAATTAAGAGAGTGGTTTAATGTATTCTTTGTGCAATATTTTATTTATTTATAAACCTACAGTAATGTGTTATATATCAAAATATACAGAATTGAATTATATTGAAATATGTGTCTTATCTTGTTTGAAGAGCTGAAATACATAGTATATTAAATGAAAGTTTCTGACACAGTGATAGCAAAATAAAAATTTCAACATTTTTTTATATGCCTAATGTCAGACCTATGACTAGGAGGATCTACCTTTGTATAGCATATTCATTTGTGCAACTATTTGGAAAGTTTCGAATGTTTTTATGCACAAATAAAAGTTTTTGAATGTTTGCTCCACCAAAGACAGATGTGTCAGGCCACTGGCGCATAATAAAAAAATAAAACGGCAATACAATGCATTTCCATTCTCTGGACTACATCGAACTGGGAATCTAGTAGGATCATTGTCCTGCTACAAGAGAGATCTGGTGGGAGTTTGTGAATGAACACTGAAGAAGAATGTTAGCTGACATGCAGTTTTTTTTTACAAACAATGTTTTTCTTCACTTCTTTGCTGATCATTTATGAAATTAAACTAATGATATCATGTCCTGCATATGCGGTTGCGTTTGTGGGCCTCATTAATGACACACTAGACAAACCACCCATGCAACAGAAAACCTTAGTAGATGACATGCCATTATATTGAGGCTCTTTTATGGAAGCTTTGTAGCATGTCATCTATATAATTATACTCCTTCTGAGTAGAAGGCTCCTTCAATAGACATTGCACTAAGCCGAAAGCTGAAGTCTCCTGGGTGTGAAAGAAAGCTCAGAAAAACCACCCTTCTGCACATAGGAAGTAAGAGCTAATCGCTTGAAATTCCTGGGATTCTCAAACAAACAATCATGTACTCCAGAACAGATATATCATAAAAATGGCTGACAAAGTCACAAGGCAAGTCTTTATAATTATTGTGATTGGACGAAATGCTATAGTATTTCTACAATCACCTTTGATGATGACTTTCTTAGCAATGGCTATGAACATCTATTGAATAGACGAACCATTCTATGGCAATGATCAACTGTCTTTTCAATTGTCCAGCCAGTTACTACAAGTTACATATTAGTGTAAAAATTTCAAAATATCAAAGAGGGCATGAAGTTAGGTCTGAACAACATGCAAGAATTACACAGAGCTGTATCACTTTGCTCAAAACAGTATATGACTGGTTACTGCCCTAAGCAGGAGCGTAGACAAATGTATTTTATTTGATTATCAAAGTTGGATTGTCAGGGCATTGGCACAAATAAAACGGCGGAAAACTAAAGCTAAGCTTTTTGCCTGTGTCTTGCCAGGCCTGAAAGGGGAGCAAAGAATAGCAACACTGTTTACCTTCCATGCATGTCGTAAGAGTGTCTAACAAGGTTATGGGTGGAGTAAATTGTCTCATCACATATATGGTAAGTGACCCAGAAGCCATGCTGAAGTCGAATGTAACCACTGACAATACATTCTGTTCTCTAGACTTCATCCTGCTAATATGTAGGAGTTTGAGAACGAATTAAGAACAATAATTATGAAATACCCTTGGGTCACATTCATGCCTGTCAACTAGCACAGATTGTGTTTGTACAGAAAATACTCAGGTTTCATTGAGTATGACTCATATTGATGTTCAGTACTTTCTTTTAGAGAAGTGATTTTTATAGAGCATATGGACAGAGTTGAGGAAAATACAGAATTTTAGTGATCATCATCATTAAGTGCGGTCTCTGATCATAAGTTGGCTGCAACGAATCTTTAACATACTCTGTCTATTTCCTTGGTGGTGAAATCTTCTAGATTGTATTCTATCCATCTCATGTTTTTCTTCCACTTGTATCTCAGTCTGCCTCTTGTTCGCCCAACCTTAACTTTACTTTCAAATAAGTTCTTCAACAAGATGCTATGTATATTTTCTTTATATGTTCAAATGTTATATATTTGGATTTTTTTTATATATATTATTTATATTTTTATATTTTATTTATGAGTCTTTTATTTCCTTTAATACTGGTACTCCTTTTTTTATATCCAGTATTTAATGGTATTATGAGCTAGAATACAGAATGATATCCTTCATGAAATTGACATGAAGCCATAGCACTAAAAGACCTCAAACCTCTATTCTCAGCTATATGTGTAGAGAAATAATGCCCAGACCATTCCTTGATGTTGTCAATCCACAATTTTATCACTTCTGCTCCTTCAACCTTCGTCTTCCTTGCAAAATAAGTTTTAGAAAATGAATCCCATTACAATGTTCAAACTAAGTGTGTTTGTGCTATTTCACTACCACTAAAAGTGACTCTTGATAACCTACAAGTTTGTTTATTTGCTATTGAATGAATATATTTGTCTATGTTCCACATAGTGATTACATAATTTATCTGACCCCACTGAAGCCAGCTCCTTGGTGAGGAACTGAGACTTAAGTAGGCCACCAGCGGATGAAAACAAAGTCTACCCACATTCTTTTACATATGAGCAAAACCACAGTCTGCCCTAGCAAGTAGAGGTGCTAAAAGTAGCCAGCCAAGAGGAACACTATAGCAATCAGAATGCCACAATGGGAATAATTCACTGGTGAACATGTCATAAATTTATTCTTTAGCTGGACAATTCCAGTAGGATAATTTTGTATTTCAGTCCAAATACCCATAAAATTACCAATTGGGAAGACTACAATGAATACTAATTGGAAAGACTTCAAATCAAACGACATACTAAGAGAGGAGACAAAGCAAGAATATGTGATAAACATCATCAGAAAACACAGCTGGATATACATCGTCACATAACTAGAATGAAGGAAGACAGAATTCCACAACAAGCCTAAAGAACATTTATGAATGAATTAAAATCAGCAGGCATAAATGCACAAGACCTGCAATCCCTAGCAACTGACCGACAGGCATGGAGAACTATGACAACCGTCTTATGGGCCAAACTTGGCAAAAGAGGAAATAACTGACTGACCCATAAAATTATGTATTTAACCCAAAAGTATGGTCATAATCTGTAGAAAGAGCACATTACTATAGTGAACTACTAAAGTCAATATAACATATGCAATGAAACCTGAGTGATTTCTGTATTATTTTACAGGTATGGGACAACAAACAAGTAATTTTCATAATTTTCCTGTTATTTCTCTGTTTCATTTGCCTAGTATAGTTATTAACATAATGACAACCTACATTCTTGTTATTAATGATATTCCAGGAACCTGGTGACAGTAAGGCAGTCACCATGTCACTGAAGGTGTTGAACATCATCACCTGTCTTCATTTTCACATTCTTTTGCCAGTCATCTTGTTAGCAGGTAAGGTTGGATAATAATTGTAAAAATAAGTAATTGAAGCATATTCTGTATATAAAGCTCAAATTTCAATATCTCTTTAGTGTAGTAGTTAAGCTGTTCTTGAGATCCAGATGTTGTGGGTTCAAACCTAGCTCATTTCATCTTGTTTGCAAAGTGAATTTTTTTCCAGAGATCTCAAAGGCTTGAAGCTATTGGGTCATGTCCTATGAGTGGTATAAGGGATGAAGTACATAAGGCAAAATTCAAGTACAATCATGTCAATCCTCTATGCCCTTTGAATTTTTTACAACCTGTATATGACATTGCTTTAAAACTATTAAAAATTTTTAGGCTTCATTTATATATTCATTTGCATGAACTTTGCTCCATGAATGGCACAACTTAAATAGCAGTAAAAATCAACCTGTTCCTGCAAGATGAGATTCAGAGACTTTTACAAGCTGCTCTGCCACAGAAGGCAAGCATGGATATGTCCTATTTACAATAGGACTGTTATCTGTTCCATCAAAATTCGAAATTCTCTTTAATTTTTGTGTGTGTCATCGTTCTCTGTTACTGTTTATAAGTGACTTAATTATTAGTTCCTCTTCTATCCTGAACTGTAGAATTATGTCATCATTCTCTGTTACTGTTTATAAGTGACTTAATTATTAGTTCCTCTTCTATCCTGAACTGTAGAATTATGTCATCGTTCTCTGTTACTGTTTATAAGTGACTTAATTATTAGTTCCTCTTCTATCCTGAACTGTAGAATTATGTCATAGTTCTCTGTTACTGTTTATAAGTGACTTAATTATTAGTTCCTCTTCTATCCTGAACTGTAGAATTATGTCATCATTCTCTGTCACTGTTTATAGACTTAATTATTAGTTCCTCTTCTATCCTGAACTGTAGAATTATGTCATCATTCTCTGTTACTGTTTATAAGTGACTTAATTATTAGTTCCTCTTCTATCCTGAACTGTAGAATTATGTCATCGTTCTCTGTTACTGTTTATAAGTGACTTAATTATTAGTTCCTCTTCTATCCTGAACTGTAGAATTATGTCATCGTTCTCTGTTACTGTTTATAAGTGACTTAATTATTAGTTCCTCTTCTATCCTGAAATGTAGAATTATGTCATCATTCTCTGTTACTGTTTATAAGTGACTTAATTATTAGTTCCTCTTCTATCCTGAACTGTAGAATTATGTCATAATTCTCTGTTACTGTTTATAGACTTAATTATTAGTTCCTCTTCTATCCTGAACTGTAGAATTATGTCATAATTCTCTGTTACTGTTTATAAATAACTTAATTATTAGTTCCTCTTCTATCCTGAACTGTAGAATTATGTCATAATTCTCTGTTACTGTTTATAAATAACTTAATTATTAGTTCCTCTTCTATCCTGAACTGTAGAATTATGTCATCATTCTCTGTCACTTTTTATAGCGAAAAAATAGCGGCACTGTAACCTGTCATGCTTATTGTAAAAGACAGCTAAGGAAGTGTCATGGTTGGCAATCCCATAGTGTGTTTGCGGGACACAGAAGCCATGCTCAAATAAAATGTGTCTGAATGAAAGGGACAGATACTGTAAACCATTACTCAACTGGTTCTGTTCTCCAGATTACATTCTGCTAATCTGCAGGAGGCTGAGAACATGTGCAAAAGGAGTCTCGCCATTGTAGTCTGTGGCAAGCGAATCTCTGTAGGTTAAGTTAAGTCTTGAGTTTCAATAAAAACTGCTAATGAATATTTTTGATATATTTATTTTTCAGGGTCCATACTGCGCTACAATGCCTTGTCATTTATGTACCTGGTGTGTCTTCTAGTCACACCTTTGCTTTCATCTCCCACAAAGACTTCTATGCAAGGTAAGCTCTCATCTTTCATTGTCTCTGTCAATGAGAAGTTTCATATTTTATTTCTATGTGTCTAAGAAAATACTGTCATAGAAAAATACATTCATGGTAGCACTTTTATTCTCTGTCTTAATGATGAGGAATGGAGATTACTTACAGACATTTTATGAATTAATATGGTTTATGAGTTTGTTGATACTTACTGTCTTTGAAAACATGTTTTAGTTGATTAAAAAATATCAACTTGTGTCTGCTCTCTCATCATTATTTAGCTGTTTCTTCTGTGTTTATTCTCAAATTCATTCGGTTACCAGGATGAAGTCAGGAGAATGGAATGTGTCGTCATAGTTTACAATGGCTATAATATGTACAACCTTTCAACCTGACAGACATCCAACTTCAGCATGATTTTTTGGTGACTTACACTTATGGATATTACAGCCAGCTCAACTCCACTGCCAAACCGTTTAGTCACCTCTTATGACATGCATGGCTGATTCACAGTGTTTCTTCTTCAGTATATTCTTGGGTGCCAATTGTGGAAAAAAGAATAGCAACACTCATCTTGTGACTAAAGAGAGTTGGTGATGGGGCTGGCTGTCACAACTCATAGGCCAGGTCAAATGTGGCCCAAAGCCATGCTGAAGTCGGATGTGTCTGACCACAAATGTGCAGATATCACATGCAAACTGTAAACCATTACACAACACATTCCATTCTCCAAACTACATCCTCTCACTTGTAGGAGTTAGAAAAAAATAATGCAGATAATAAGAAAAGAACAGTGTTGCTATTCTTTGATCCCCTTTCGGGCTTGAAAACACAGGGATGCAGAAAAGATATTTTATCTACGTTCTTGACTCTTTTCTGTGTTGTCGTTCATCTCCTTCAACTTCTGTTCCACTGTTCTCCTCCATATTATTATGTTCCAGCTACTGTTTAGTTATAAAACTGTTTTATTTTGTCTTTCATAAACATTTAGCAAAAATAGAAAGTGTTTATAGTGAGGTCACCTGACTCTTCAAGAGGGATATAGAGAAATTATAGGAATTGTCATAGGCTCAATGGTAAATAGTTTAGGATGCAGATATAAAATCTCATTTGTTAGACCTGTGTAACAGCTGACACATTGCACACATAATGACCCACTTGCTCACAAATTGTGGCCTGGATGTGATATAGATTACTTCACAGCTAGTAACTGATAATTCCTGTTGTACTTTAGCAGGTTCATACATACTTGTTGCTTTGTCCCATAGTTTATCTACCAGTTAGTAGCCTATTGTTTATGTTGTAAACCACTTTAATGCCAATCATTCTGAGAATGTCATCACATGTGAACAGTAATCTCTAGAGTATGTTGAGTGCATTGTTTGTGATCTCTTATGTCCAATTAAAACATTATTAAAATAGCAAATATGGAAAAATGTCATGTGCCAGGTCTATTGATAACTGGGAACGTATTTTCAGTTTGACTTTACAGGTATTCTTACACAGTCCATTCATTATGTTTAGCATATATAAAACATTTTATTCATTATATGGGGAGTTTATATAACACATTATTTGGAGAGTTTATGTGGCACATTATATGGGGAGTTTATGTAGCACCTTATATGGTGAGTTTATGTAGCACATTATATGGGGAGTTTATGTAGCACATTATATGGAGAGTTTATGTGGCACCTTATATGGAGAGTTTATGTAGCATTATATGGAGATTAGATGTAACACATATGGAGAGTTAATGTAAAACAATTCATTCATTATATGGGAGTTGATGTAGCACATATGGAGAGTTGATGTATCACATATGGAGAGTTGATGTAGCACATATGGAGAGTTGATGTAACACATTATATAGAGAGTTGTTGATGTAGCACATATGGAGAGTTGATGTAGCACATATTGAGAGTTGATGTAGCACATTATATAGAGAGTTGATGTATCATATATGGAGAGTTGATGTAACACATATGGAGAGTAGATGTAACACATTATATAGAGAGTTGATGTAGCACATATGGAGAGTTGATGTAGCACATATGGAGAGTTGATGTAGCACATATGGAGAGTTGATGTAACACATTATATAGAGAGTTGATGTATCATATATGGAGAGTAGATGTAACACATTATATAGAGAGTTGATGTAGCACATATGGAGAGTTGATGTAGCACATATAGAGAGTTGATGTAGCACATATGGAGAGTTGATGTAGCACATATGGAGAGTTGATGTAGCACATATGGAGAGTTGATGTAGCACATATGGAGAGTTGATGTAGCACATATGGAGAGTTGATGTAACACATTATATAGAGAGTTGTTGATGTAGCACATATGGAGAGTTGATGTAGCACATTATATAGAGAGTTGATGTATCATATATGGAGAGTTGATGTAACACATATGGAGAGTAGATGTAACACATTATATAGAGAGTTGATGTAGCACATATGGAGAGTTGATGTAGCACATATGGAGAGTTGATGTAGCACATATGGAGAGTTGATGTAACACATTATATAGAGAGTTGATGTATCATATATGGAGAGTAGATGTAACACATTATATAGAGAGTTGATGTAGCACATATGGAGAGTTGATGTAGCACATATAGAGAGTTGATGTAGCACATATGGAGAGTTGATGTAGCACATATGGAGAGTTGATGTAGCACATATGGAGAGTTGATGTAGCACATATGGAGAGTTGATGTAGCACATATGGAGAGTTGATGTAACACATTATATAGAGAGTTGTTGATGTAGCACATATGGAGAGTTAATGTAGCACATATTGAGAGTTTATGTAGCACATTATATAGAGAGTTGATGTATCATATATGGAGAGTTGATGTAACACATTATATAGAGAGTTGATGAAGCACATATGGAGAGTTGATGTAGCACATATGGAGAGTTGATGTAGGACATATAGAGAGTAGATGTAGCACATATGGAGAGTAGATGTAACACATTATATAGAGAGTTGATGTAGCACATATGGAGAGTTGATGTAGCACATATGGAGAGTTGATGTAGCACATATGGAGAGTTGATGTAGCACATATGGAGAGTTGATGTAACACATTATATAGAGAGTTGATGAAGCACATATGGAGAGTTGATGTAGCACATATGGAGAGTTGATGTAACAATTCATTAATTGTATGGGAAGTTGATGTAACACAGTTCATTAATTGTATGGGAAGTTGATGTAACACAGTTCATTAATTGTATGGGAAGTTGATGTAACAGTTCATTAATTGTATGGGAAGTTGATGTAACAGTTCATTAATTGTATGGGAAGTTGATGTAACAGTTCATTAATTGTATGGTAGGTTGTTGTAGCATAGTTTCATTGAGCTGTATATGCACACCAATTTGCAATGCTCAATTGGATGTGGTATATTCACCAGTCTACATAATTTATAAATTGTACTTATATTTTCATAGCTTGAGATATGTTTGAGTTGTTTGTAGAACTACTGTGTACATTCTGAAAGTTTGATCTTGCTGAGTTAGACTGAATATTTATGGAGAGCATAAATATTGATTCTGTTAAGCTTTCCAGTATTTTTTCACATTTAAACAACTTTGTCCTGCAACATCTGTTGCTGAGTAAAGTTATAAATGAAACATTTACATAAAGTTACAATAAATCTAATCTGTTGAATAATTATAGATGTGCTTGTTCTGGGAGTGTGTCCTTGGGCAGTTAACATGTGAAACTATAGAAATGAAGTTGGAACAAAGAACAAGCATGGATTCATTGTTATTTATTGAAAATCATAACAATGAATTATTCGATACTAAGGAAATAAGGAAATAATCATCCACAACAATGAATACAGAGTAGTAAGATATTATAATGAAGCTTTGGGGGGGGGGGGGCAGTGTTAACCGTAACCAATGGCAACTATAAGACTATAATATGTCGATCAGAAAAACGCAGATATTGCAGCACAGCTGTAAACCGCGGCAATCCAATTCATTCTTCTCTTAACTAGATCCTTCTAACAAGTAGGAGTTTGAGAAAGAAGACAAGATATTGTACCAGGTTTGTGGGTACCTTTTACCTTGCTCTTCTGAACTCTGTATATTTGAATTTTATTCATTCATGAGTTGATTCTTGGGAAAAAATAAGGAACCGTGACCCCCCACCTGCTTAGTCCTGTAGGAGGCAGCAGCAAACTCAAGTCATGTGTGCGAACATGCGCATTTTTCATTAAAGAAACCTTTAACAATCGGAAATCAAGATTGGAGTGATACGTTGCTGTCATAGCAAAAATGTAATATATCACTTGGAAAATTCAGACATGAGACAATAAAAGGTATCATAATAAATTATATTTTGGACAGTCGGGGACCTACCTGATATTGTGCTAAGTCGTTTGTCCTGTGCTCAAAAGAGGTAGCTGTTTCGAAGCCGGCTCGTGACGTCTCATTATCGCTTAAAGCTACGGAAATATGTGCTATGTACGTATGGGGAAACTTGAGTATAATGTCACTCCACTACTTTTGGAACAGTCGCCAAAGATTTCTTGATATGTAAGAAAGGAATCAGAGCACACAAGGCATTTGTCAAAAAATTGCAGTATTGTGGTGGCGACATCTAACATTAAAAAATTGCAGTAATGTGGTGGCAATGTCTAGCATTCAAAAATTGCAGTAATGTGATGGCAATGTCTAGCATTAAAAAATTGCAGTAATGTGATGGCAACATCTACGGTAGCATTAAAAATAAACCAGGTCAAGTACTGATATCCGTTAACATCCTCGGTTATGTAACAAGGTAAACATAAGCCGAGTTATGAACAAGTGTCATAACACACGGTTTCAGATAAGTACTCAACTGCCTAGTCAGTGGCTGACCAGAAACCCCATGAATATCGTGCCGTACAGCTCTTGCTTAGTAGCGATGATATGCTCGACTTTACCAGAGTATGAGCTCTTTAACCGTACTTTATTGCGGTTGGTGAATCATGGTATTCCCCACCAAGAATAACAGTGAACTCGAAACCCGTTCGAACTCGAAACGAAGTTCTTCAGTGCTATTTCATTGCTGAATACCAAGTAGAGTTGTGTTGCATGTCTATAATCTCTCCAGAGTTCGTTCTCAAATCTTGTCCAGTTATCAGGACGTAGTCTGGGAAAAGTAATGCCTTATGTCACGGTACATGTTTAACAGCAAGCGACACATGCGCCTTTCGGCGCAACACATTCGACATCAACTTTGATCATATTTAGAATGTGCAACTAACACATGCCCAACTCATTCTCCACCACTATTAGTCGTCTCTTGCGACATGCCTATCAAGCTCACACACTTCTTAGATAAGGCACTGCTTAATAATCTAATACGTCACTCATTTAGGCTGACGCGACTGATATTTGATCACTTTACATAAACTTTGTGTCGCCAGCCAATGAAATGCACGAAAACAGTCTTCTTCTTCTTCTTCTTCATCGTTCTTCAGTCAGATATCAGGTTACAGCACCAATAGCTTCAATGAATTGTGTGATTCGCTTCAGGTCATCCATGGAACCCCTCAAGTTTGGAAGCAATGCCGTCTCAGTAGGCCATATTTTCTCCCTCTCTTCTTGGTAAAGTTGACAGGCATGAAGAATGTGTTCTGCAGTCTCTGGGCTCAGTCCACAGTTGCACAGGTCTGTCTCACCAATCTTCAGCTTTCGGAAAATGTGACTTCTCAGTCTGTTGTGACCAGTTCGTAGTCTGAAAATGATGGTTTGTTCCTTGCGTGACATTTGGTGGTAGGGGTCATTTGGTTCTGCAGTTGGGTGCATTTGCTTCCACTTTTTCTTATATTCTGCTTTTAACATGGTCTTACTTTCATAGTACGTATTATCATTTTCTATTTGTTCCAGTGATCCCCCTTTTCTTGCCAGGAGATCAGCTTTTTCATTTCCAGGTATGCCACAGTGACCTGGGATCCACTGCAGTACTGTTTCTTTGGTGGTACTGCTGAGGTGTAGTAAGCAGGCCGTAAGTTCATTCATGCTTCTTTTCTTTGGATCTTTCAATGCCTGCAATACTGGTTTTGCATCCGTTAGAAATACTACATGTCTGTTGTGACTCGGCAAGCAATTCATGAGCATTTTGGCTGCCTCTATTATGGCTTCCATTTCTGCTTTGAAATTTGTGGAATGTTTGCCTGTGGGTATGGATTTCTCTATTTCTTTAAGCGAGGCTGTGTGACATCAAGCGCATGCTATTCAGTTCTCTAGGTCTTGAGCAAGCTAGTGTTAATATTATTTGTTACTGACCCGACAGGCAACACATCGGCAAACCCGTAGATACATTCATTCATTCATTAAATGCCGTCTCCGCAACGAAGGTTGGCTGCAACAGACCTCCAACATCCCCTGTCTCTTGCCTTGGTGTGTGCTCTCTGTTAGACTGCAACCTGTCCATCTCGTGACTGTTCTCTCCTACTTGCCTACCTCTTGCTCGCCTCCCCTCAGTTTTACTCTCAAGTAAGGTCTTCAACAAAATGTCATATCTTTTAATATGTCAAAAATATTGTATTTGTATAATATTCATTTCTTTGATCTTTATTTATTTTAGTAGGTCTTTTTCATACAACGTGTTAGAATATCTTTATTCATATTCTTCTTTCCAAGAATTTTCCCTATTCTTCTATATATCCACACCACAAAGGCATCAATTCTTTCTTCTAGTTCTTAGTTCATTGTCCATGTTTCTGAGCCATACATATAGAATAGATGTAACATTTTATAATTGCTATTTTAGGTTATTTGTAATTTGTTTAGATGTCAATATTTTCCTTGTGTCACTGAAATGACTTTTAGCCATTTCTATTATCCCGTAAACTTCTGTTTCACATCTGCCATCATTTGTGATTAAATATCCGCGATATTGGTAATATTCTACTCGTTGTGGTATATCTCCATATGTTTTGTGTTTAGCACAGGTTCTTCTGCTGATTATTATGTTTTTTATTTTGTGAGTATTTATATCTAGTTCATATGCATGCTGTTGCGTCTGTGGATGGCACCACTGGCCCACTAGACAAACCACCCATGCAGCAGAAAACCTTAGTAGATGACATGCCGTTATATTGAGGATCTCTTATGGAAGCTTTGTAGCATGTCATCTATACAATTATAGTCCCTCTCTGAGTAGAAGGCTCCCTCAATAGGCATTGCACTAAGCCGAAAGCTAAAGTCTCCTGGGTATGAAGAAAGCTAAGAAAAACCACCTCACTGCACATAGGAAGTAAGAGTTATTCGCTCGCAATTTCTGGGTTTCTCAAACAAACATGTAGTTCATATACTTTACCGTATTGACTTCATCCGTAGATACGAATGTGTCCGGGAGGGGGGGGGAGGGAGCGGATGGAGAACCTTCCCACTCCTTGGGAAATTAGAACATGACATTCCACCGCAGACGCATGTGTCGGGCCATTCGCATAAATAAAATCGCGACACAATGCATTTCCATTTTCTGGACTACATCCGGCTGGAAATCTAGTATGACCATTGTACTGCTACAAGAAAGATCTGGCTGGAGTTTGAGAAGGAATGACAGGAAGAAGAACATGACATTTAATACTAGGAAGATAGCAAAATATTCGGATTAACTCTTTCCACAGCATAATATTCGTATTAACTCCTTCCACAGAAAAATATTCGGATTAACTCCTTCCACAGCAAAATATATGGATTAACTCCTTCCACAGCAAAATGTTCGGATTAACTCCTTCCACAGCAAAATATATGGATTAACTCCTTCCACAGCAAAATATATGGATTAACTCCTTCCACAGCAAAATATTCGGATTAACTCCGTCTACAGCAAAATATTCGGATTAACTCCTTCCACAGCAAAATATATGGATTAACTCCTTCCACAGCAAAATGTTCGGATTAACTCCTTCCACAGCAAAATATATGGATTAACTCCTTCCACAGCAAAATATATGGATTAACTCCTTCCACGACTTCCCGAAACAAAGAACAGTACAAGCCCCACAAAAACCCAGTGGTAGTTTTTTTTTTAGCTTGACGCACAAACACCCCCGCCCCTCCTTTTTTTCAAAAACATGTCCCCGACCCTGCACATCGGTTTGAATTTCTTGAAACCTACATGTAATATTTGATTTTACCCTAAAATGTAAATTCCAAAACGTGTATTTTTATATTTTCATTAACAATTACTAGTTCGTGAATAAAAACAAGATTTGTGAATCTTTGACAGTTTTCTAATGGCAGTGTGTGTACAAAGTGCAGCTTATTCTATTTGCATGTTTATTTTGTCTGAAGCAGTATCAACATTCAATCAAAAGCCAGACTTTAGAATTAGAGTAAGTGACAACACTACGTATGTCAGATATGTCTACAGAATTCCCCTAACAATACAGGCATGTGGACTTATTTGGAATCATCTTTAAAAATTGACGCAATTTCTCTTTTCTAGTGATATTATTTGGTCATTTTTATGTATACTTTGTGTTGACAGCCAAGGAAAATCACGGCGAAAGTCTAATGGGTCACATTAGAAGGCTGTTTTCCAATGAACCCACATGTCTTACATATCGATTAATCATGATCACGGATACAAGGTTGTATGGAATCATGTTCATATATGACAGCCTAAGGCAATTTTTTATATATCATTCTCTTGTGTTTAATAAGTAAATACACCGATAGGTATTGATAAATATAGCTGATACCGAAAATATTAACCCTTAATGTACATACAAGAACAATACACGAGCACAATGAGGTCTTGGCCTAAATACACAATACTATCCTTGTTGCTGGTGTGTACTGCTGGACTTTTCTGTCTCTCCAAATATAATATGTAGTATACTTTATATACCAGTGTGTGGTTGTCACATTTTCAGTTTGAAAAACGGAACGGGGCAGGTATAGCCTATATGCTGTTTTGCTAGATGATTATTTGAACTGTAGACAAGAGTCCACGTTGGTTCATCATCATCATCAAGCGCTGTCTCCGCAACGAAGGTTGGCTGCAACAGACCTCCAACATCCCCTGTCTCTAATCTTGTTTAGTGGTGCACTCTGCTAGACTGTAACCTGTCCATCTCATGCAGTTACTCTCCCATTTGTGTCTCTGTCTTGCTCCCATTTTGGTTATAGACGTTATAAACTTGGATCATACCCCGGTCCCCCCGCTTCAAGTTCATGTATCTGTTCTTAGGCAATTGTCTTGAGAATACGGTGTAAAGGTAAAGGTAGGTCCCATGGCAGCAACCTGCCGTCGGGAATGAAGGTAACTCTTCATGTATTAAACCGCATCAACTATTAAGTGGGGTGGTCAGTTCCCTTCCTTGCTGTCTTTACCTCCCCTAACTCAAGCGTCCGGTACTCATTTTCAGCTGAGTCGACTGGAGGTGTGTGTGGTCATGTCAAGCGAGAAATCACAACCTGGGTTTATTTTTTTGTCCGGGCGTGATTTCGACATCTGTCATAACAAATGGTAAATGGGTACCGGATTAATCCGGGAAGTAAATGCTGTGAGGGAGAGGAGATGGCTACCGCCCTCATTTGCAGAGCCTCTGAAATGTGAGATCGCTAACATCTCTCACCCCTACGGCATTAATAAATGCTATTAATAAACTTTACTTTATTCATAACGATGCCGGTTTAATATCAGCTAGTCGTCAAATCATCCCCATAGTACTACGTGTAAGTCCATAGATTCTCCGATCTCATATTTAGTATGTCCTTCATCATGTGATAACTGACAGTTCTGGTTATGTATTGGTTGATAACTCTTCATTTGATTTTAAATATGCTGCTCGTTTCTTGCAATACCATGCTTCACTCCCAGGTCCTGAATTATAGCCATAGACACGGAAGAAGAAATACAGCCCATATCTTCCAACTGGTCCAACTCCATGATTGCATTCAACACATGAGCACGGCTCATTGAGCCGCCACTGGCCATGCTAGCAAGTCAGTCTGCTCTTTGATTTCCCCCAACACCCACGTGTCCAGGTACAAAATGAAGTTAACTCTTCAGCACAGATTTGGTCATCGACTAACGCAACTACACATTATATGGAACAAAACAACAACTCACAAACACATGCATATATCACACAATGGCATTGGGTCAAAGGGCATGAGCCCATGGACCGCTGGATCAGCAACCAACCAACTAACGCAACTGACGGCTTAGATAGCATGACTGAATCTTTCGACGCATATTCATAGAATCACACACATGTACAGAAAACAGACACATGTAACACTCTGGGTCTCCAGCCATATCATTGTCTCCCTTTTGCAATCACGTCATCGCCATACTAATAGGTTTAATATAGTAACTAGTAAAGAAACATTTTCATCTTTTTTTTCAACGGCATAAACACATTAAAAAAAATTCATATTACCCACCCATTATTAATTATTCCTGGTTTAATTAAAACAAACGTATAATTCTAAGGTCGTAGTGTAAATTAAAAATAAAAATAAGTTGCAAGTTACATACGTTTAGTTGTCCGGTTGTGTGGCGAAGTATAAAGGACGGCTTAAATACCAGTGCGCATCCGGACCGTTCAGAAAGCAATGACAGCCTACTGAACGTATTCAGATCGTCTACAAAATCACTAGAACCAAAATTTATGTGCTGATAGCCACGCCACGAATAGAACATTCATCACCGAAGACAGATGTGTTGAGCCATTGGCGCAAATAAAACGGTGACAACATATTTCAAGTCTCTTAATTACATAATGCTGGAAATCTAGTAGGACCATTGTTCTGTTACAAGAGAGATCTTGTTTGTAACATCGATTTTGTGTATTTGTGTTTACGTGAAATTTGCATTTGGCATATCCAGCTGAAGTTTGAGAATGAACGCTGAAGAAGAATTAAACATGAAACATTCTACAAACTATAAGGACATATATATATATACACATATATATATATATACACACACACACACACACACACACAGACATATACCATCGGTGATAGAAGACATGTTGGCTAATTGGAAAGCAGCATTCTAAATTAAATCAATTAATTTCTCCTGATGCTCATTCATTGTCCAACACTATGTATATTAACAGTGACTAATGGAAATCACGTGAAAGCTCAAGTAAGTCATTTTAGCAGTCTTTTTAAGGAACAGGTCTTATATTGTCGATGGTCTGGCATAAACATACACAGGGGCGTTAGGAATTTTCTTACTCATGTGCTCATGTATGTGACTCACTCTTGCTAAAAACAATGAGTGCTTAAACCATGTGACGCTAGCTGCAGTCAATTGAAGCTCATGATTAATAATGACTTATGCCCACGCCTCGCGTTGTTTATAAACATACCATTTTGTGAAGTGCACTTTAATAATACTTCATACAGTAAAGGCATTGTTACAGTGTATTAAGATAACTCGAATAGGAGAATGAAAGGGCGACTTCGGTGAATATGGCAAATGAGCACACACACACAAAAATTAGAGTTAGAGTGTAGTTTTACGCAAACACGAAATTGACATTCGAGCAGCATCTTGATAATGTCCTCTTGCTCGAAACGTCGATTTTGTATATTTGTGTTTACGTGGAATTTGCATTTAACCCATTTTTGTTTTGTTTGTTAATTTGTTCCTGCCCTGTGGCGGATTGGCGCAGAAAAAATCTCGGACGGTCAAGGTACCAAGTTCAAACCATGCCGCAGGCAACTGTTCATCCGGATTGTTCATAAAGCAATGGCAACATACTCAACTTATATTGTCTATACAATCACTGCAGCCCAAGAATAATGGGTTGATATGACTAAGATATACTAACAACTTGTTTATATTCATTCAGATAACTATCAAAGAATGTTACTGTAATTAAGCATACTCTGTATAGGATAGGCATGGTTTTTAAACTATTGTTTATTTATTTTTTTGGCTTCACAAGTACAACAAATCGCATTGCCAGTACAGTATGCATAATCGGCTTTCAAACTACGAACATACTCGACCGAGTAGTGTCATTCCTTTTATTCCTTTTTTGTGTGAACTTTGTTTACGATTTGTTTTAGAACGACCTTTATTTTGAATATAACTTGTATCTACCTTACTCTCATGTGTAGTTTTTTTTTCTACTTAGTTTCGGAACTTGTAACACATTTCGCTATTCACATTCACTATTCACATAAATAGATTTTTGTTTATTTCTTTATTCATTCGTCGTTTTCTTTAATCATACTCGTTCTTTTGCTTTTCTTTTTGGTCTTTATTCTTTTCTTGTTGCACTTATGTTCAGTATTCTTTTCTTCTTATCCTCTCGTTTACTATCAATTTTTGCTATACTCTTCCCATAATAATGTGTACGTAATATTACATTTTTGTTCTTGTGAAGACTTTTTAGTCCAAAGGCCGTCTGTTTTTGTGGTCATGATTAGTATTTCGTGTACTTAAATATCGGCAACAGTACTTGCCTATTTTCGTTTTCCTCATATTGCTATGTATTGCCCCAGCCCTCGCATCGCTAGTACGTTTGTTGTTCGCCAACACTGAGAATTTTATCCTTTATTCGACCGAGTTGTGTTACCACCACCGAATTGACAAAATGAATTCATTAATCAATACAAAAGAGAACACATCAAAATTGTATAGTATATTTTTCTTCTTTGATCAGTTTTCTAAGCTCAGAAGTCTAGACATGAAGGTGGGCCCCCTAAAGCCTGCATGAATTTATATGATAAAAGCCTTTTTTCCCGCTCGAAACATCAATTTAATCTTCTATACTTTGCAATACATCAATCTCTTGTATAGAGATAAATACGACTACTAAGCCTTCATGTTCCACTATGACTGGAACATATGACTGCAACTCTCCATCTATTTATATTGTGGGAGGTCTTATTTAGCACTTCTAATGAGGAACCGAATTCTGGAATCTAATCTTCTACTGTTATTCGTCACATACAGTTTGACTACATCAGTGATTTCCAACTTGAGCATGCACATGACTGAACGTATCGTGCATCAACCGAAAGCTGGTGTTTCCCTTAGTATAAAATAAAGTTCACAGAATTATCTCTATTATATATGGAAAAGCACAAAACACATTCATGTGGATAGTAGCACACTTGTATCATTTATGAATATAGTCAGTTTAGACTAAGATTTGGAGTGTGGGTCTTTTCTGATACAGATCGACATTTTCTCTAAAATAGACGTAATAGATTGAGGTGCAACTCTACTGAGAGGGTTTACTCATTCGGAAAAGCTCACGCTTAAGTCAAATGACAACAAAAAACTGTTGTGACTTATATACACGAGTAAATGCAAACAAAATGGCACAAATTAATTTTAAAATCCGTTAACCTTTGCTGGTCGGCGAGCCAACAATGATCGGTTCCCAAATCATCAGTGAAAATCCTTATATACAACTAAGACAACTGTGGGAACCTTTTTTTGCTGAAAGTCATTTGTAAATGTATATCATTCGCGGGCCATTTGTAAATTTATAGCATTCACATGCCATTTTTAAATTATAGAAATCTCTGGTAATTTGTAAATTTATATTCGCGGCCCATACAAAATTATCAAACTCAAAATTAGCTTGCAATATAAGACGTGCCAATGTATTTCGTGAAATATAGCCTACAGTCTTGTTGGCTGATCGGGAATCAGCCTTCTAACATGTCACATTTGACTTTTTCCGTGATATTCATTGGTCATTTTATGTATATTTTGTCTAGACAGCCAGTGATAATCTCGGGGAACGATACATTCTATTATCTACTGTCTATTCCCAAGTGGATGATACACAAGAATATCCACACTTGCCGTTAAGCGTAGTGACTTTAGTTGTCTATCCAAGGCCAGATGTATAGCCTTGGATGCGTTGAATCTGTATTTGTTCATTGGTGTCTTGATGTTATCTATCCATCTTGTTCTAAGTCTTCCTCTGACCCTGTATCCGGATGTTCTTATGTTGTATGTTCTTGTTGGTAGTTGGTTATGGTTTATTCTCATAAGGTGCACAAACCATTTTATTTGTTGTTTCTTGGTGTATTCTGTGCATGGTCTTATACCGTTTCTTATCCTGATTTCATCATTTCTCATTTTGTCTAGTCTGGTCTCTTGTGGCTTTTCTCAGACACTTCATCTCTCATGTAAGTTTTCTCTGCTCGGTTGCTGGCAACACCGCCCATATCTGATATATAATTCATCACGTTAAAGAGACGATTCCAAATTTAGTCTACAGATCTTAAAAATAACGATGGTCACGGCGTGCCTCACGGCGTGCCTCACCATAAGAGGTTAATTTTTTTTTTAAATAGAAAGAGTAGGCGCCAAACCCGAATTTCAGGTGATAGCAGAAAGGAAATAGCTGTTCGCTTCTTCGTCAAGACTGTTTACTAAGCCGGTGTTCAGTGACCTGTGCGACAATAGTCTCACCCGCATGTCGATATTTCATGATCTTCAGATACGAGTAGTGTGTTGCTATCGTGCACCTACTTCTGTTCAAGGTGTGTGCTGTATGCAATGCTTTATTTACATATGCGTCTTTATTGAGTGTGTATGTGTGTGTGCTCATGTGTTGTCATTACAAACCGATAGATAATGGGTGTGTGTGGGAGGGGTTGAGTGTTTGTGGTTTTAAATCGAAAGAAGCCCCCCTCCATTTTCTCCCCTAGTGGTCTTCCCCACGACCCACCCAATAAAAGGACATAAAAATCTCACGAAAAAGTGAGTTTACCCACGCTTTTATTTTTCAATAATGAACCTCCACAATATTCTCGAATACATGTCTACGGCCATGTGTGCTGTTTAGGTCTAAATTATATTTGTGCTTCTGCTTCTCTCTTTCTTCTTCTCTCTCTCTCTCTCGCTTTCTCTCTCTCTCTCTCTCTCTCTCTCTCTCTCTCTCTCAACATTTCCAGCAAGTTCAGATCAGGTCTTTAAATGACGACCATTTTGTTCCCCTCAAACTTGTGAGTAAAATTTTTTTTAATGTACCTCTTATGACAACATCTTTCAAACACGAGGTTTGTCCAATATGGTTATATCCGAGCTGTGACCAACACAAATAAATGAGGTTGTGGTCAAACCACGACTGAATGTATAACTGCCAAACTTATTCATACAATTGTTCTATTGTGTACATATTCATATACTCAAGCCCCTTATACCATAATCCATGCTTATTTTTTTTCATTTCTGTGTCTCTATTTTCTTTCCCTTCAGTTTGTCTTTTATACACAGTTTAAAACAAAATAATATATGCATTGACAATTTTTTAATAAAATATTAAAACTTTAAAAAACTTTTTGAAGTGAATCCTTATTGGCCAGTAGCAAGAGTATACAAGAAAATGGAATCATCCAGAGGCAGAGGAAGACCAAGAATAAGGTGCATTGAAGGAGTTACGAAGTTGTGTGATGTCACAATATACTGCATATCAAGCGACCAAAAGTGCCATAGCCCGAAAACGATCACCATTCTTCTTCTTCACCGTTCATTCTCAATCTCCCGCTGGATCTCTCTTGTAGCAGGACCATGGTCCTACTAGATTTTCCGCAGGATGTAGTCCAGAGAATGGAAATTCGTTGTCTCACTGCTGCGAATCGTACAGCAAAAACAGAGACAAGACAATCAATCGCAAGATAGATTAAAATTTATTTTCTAGACATCAGTAAAATAATGGAAATAGAATAATGAAAAGAGTGGTAATAAATCATGTGCAGACCTTCTATGGATTTTGGTCAAACAGCCTTATAGATGATTAGCTATATCCAAGATATTGATTTCTTCCGTAGACGCTCGTTAACTGACAGTATCCTTTCATCGGCTTGGCTTCGTGTACGTCAGTTATCTCGCCTTGATACCGTGACCAATTCACGGGGTTCTTCATCCTCCTCTGATTGTCCTTACCTTTCATCCCCATAACTCTACTGTCGTGCGTATTTAGCTTAAACATTATTCCCTTCCTTCTCTAGTCTAATCCTCACACTCGTGACGTTTTCCAGGATTTGCCCCTGGTTGCCTTATGGCGTGACAATAATCTCAATGACATCTTGGTTCACAGCCACCTTAGGTCTTCTGTTGCTGACCATTTTGGCACCGTTCGTTGTCCACGCGGTAATTGCTACACATGTCCTTATGTAGTTCTGTTTCATTTCCTAAGGCCACTTTCACTATTGATGAGGCCTTTACATGTGAATCCCGAAATGTCATTTACGTTATCATATGTAAACACTGCGGTAAGCAGTATATCGGTGAAACTGGCTTAAGATTGAGCGACCGCTTCTGTAGCCATCTTCATGCAATCAAACGCCGAAAACCCACTCCTGTCGCCACACACTTCAACGGTGATAGCCATCATGGTTTTCTTGATATGCTAGTCACTGCCATTAGATCCTGCACCACTGATGATAGATTTAGGTACGCTCTTGAAAATCGTTTTATATTTGGGTTTGGTATCCTCAAGCCTTGTAGATTTAATTCCGACCACTCTTTGTTTTAGTTCTCGGTCAGTGTGGTCTTTATTCATTTTGCTCCGTCATTTACGTCATCATTTTGTTAGTTCCGTTTCCACATGTATTTACGTTTTTATTAATTTCCTGTTCCGATCCTTCCGACATCTCGCATCCACATTTCGCTCGGACACGTTAGCGCGTGGCTGTGTCATTCCTACTCGTCGTCTTTTGATGTTATGTGCTTCTCATCTTGATAAAGGCCTTTTGGTAGAAACGTTGATTGCCTACTGTTATTTGTATGATTATGTCGTGTGTATTGGTGTGTGTATTCGTTCATGTTATCTCCTGACATTAATAATGTATTAGCCGTCGTCCAGTAAGACTGCATTACCTCTTGTGTTCTACGTAAGTACTATACACTTTGGTGAAACTTTGACAATTCCTCGGGGTTTCATGGATGTTCTTAAAGGTGCAGATGTGAATCACATCGTTAACAATTTACCGATAGTTTCTTGTTTTTGACCGGCAGTCGCGATACAGTACTCGCTTCAGTAAGTATGATACGTGAAAAAGGATGAAAATTGAATTTGCATTCTTCCACAATGTTTCAAATTGTATTTGACTATATGGCTGTAACCAAAATTCTGAATATTGATGCATTTTGGACTGGGGTTTCAATACGCAGTTCTATTTATGTACTTGAGGAACTCTTCCTCACAACATGTTTCTACTACATCCACATTTTGAAACTGATCTACGCCGCCTGATAATGAAATAATGAGACATGTTGAACCAAAAAAGGAGGAAAGGAAATACTGCTATTTTACAATTATCTCCCAATGTAATCCACTTTAACATTTATACAGGATAAAAAAAAAATATGCTAGAATGGCCTATAGAAGTCGTATTTTGTTACGTTCCCTATATTACTTGTTACCCTTTGGATGTCATTATCAGACTCCTCTTTCATGATAACTTTAGTTTTGGCAATAGAACATAATCATTGGGGGAGGGGATCTGAGAAGTATTGTGGACAGTTAAGAACACACATTTTTTTTTTTGGCTTAAAAATCCTGTTAAAAATGCACTTGCTGCCATTGAGCTGGTGCTTTATCATGCAGTAGGGATCAACAGGCAGGCACTGAATACCGTGCTATGTCACATGCTTAAGTTCATCAGCAACGAATGTAACACAAACCGGAATGAGACTTTCGTTTGTTCAAATCTATCATTAAACTGTTACTGTCGTCTCTCATAACATCAAATTCATCTGCCATTATCCGAACAGCTAAACAGCAATTTGTGTGTATCCATTTTTTGACTTTGACAATTCATTGAAATGAACATAAATTTGACGTCTCGGCCTAACTTCATCTGTAATAGTTTCCACACCTGTTTTGAATCTTGAATACCATCTGAATATCTGTGAACGAGATAAAACATTGATCCCCATAAACTTGTCTCATCAATTCAACTGTCACAATATCACTATTTCCAATTTTAAAACATAATGTGATGTTTGCTTTTAGCTCCATGCTGCAACAATGCATTTCCCACTAGTCAAACAAAATAGAAAGCTATTTGTCGTCTGCTGTTGAAATTTGGCCAGATTATGGATGAATATTGGAAGTTTGGCCTGATTGCGTTGATTCATAGTTGGCGTTTTTGTCTGGATCAGACTAAAATCAATCTCATTATTTAATTGTCGGACGGTGTGAGATCCAATCTAGCACACTGATGAGTCAAGTCATGAAATCATTCCTTCTTCTTCTGCATTCGTTCCCAAACTCCTGCAGATTAGCACGATGTAGTCCGAAGAACGCAGTGCGATGTGTCATAGTTTAAAGATTAGCAGCGATATCGGCGTCATTTTGCCGGATACATCAAGTTGCTGCATGGATTCTATGACACTTTCAACCTAGCATTGTTAATCAACCTAGCATTGTTAACAAAGGCTTTGTCTACCTAGGCTTAAAAAGTCTGTTTGCGGCGAAATACTGGGAAGAAGTTGGCAGGTAACTCAACGGGTACATAGGCGCTAACAGCAGAGCTGTATGGACAGCATAGGGCACAGTTAGATACATAGTACGCTCTGGCCATCCACTGCACCTGATTTTCTCCCAGTTGTCTCGACTTTGTCTTGCCACTGGACCAAGATAAAACTCAGGAGAGAGAGTGTGGTTGACGATTAGCGCAACTCTTCCACACTATAAACCAACTTCAGCGCTAGTCATTTCTCAACCCATTTATTTACTTATCTTTACTAATTTGTCATCCTTGAAACATCTTAACATTGACGTAGGCGCTTGGGAGAGCCTCGCTCAGGATAGAACAGCATGGCGTTACAGCATTAGAACGGGAGCACTAGCGGCAGAGGAATTCAGACAAGAAACTGCAAGACAGAAGCGGACACGTAGAAAAGAAAAAACATCTCAACGTCACACAGATACCTTCTATTGTTGTCAATTCTGTGAAAGAACATTTTGTGCGCGCATTGGACTTGCTAGTCATTTAAAAACGCACTATTAACTCTATTATTTTATTATTTATTGTTATTATTATTATGGTTGAGTTTTTGGTCATCGTCGATCACGACGGACGAACATCATCATCATCATGACACTTTGATACTATATGAGATGAGATATCCAACTCCATCCCAAAACCTTAATCGTCGCTTACAACGTGTATGGAAGGTAAATAGTGTTTCTATTCTTTGCTCTCCTTTCGGACTTGGAAGCACACGGACGGAAAGTTTCATTGATAATTTTCTGATGATTCCTGCAGTGAAATTGTAAAGACTATCATTAGGTAGTTTCACTTTCTAAGAATATAGAAATGCTACAATTTTGTACATCCAATGTTCCGCAGACATTGTGGAAGCTCGGAAATAATCCTGCCATGAATTATGATTATGTGCTTCGATTGATTTCGTGAACTTTCTAGATGCAAATCAATTTATCGATTTTAGAATCCAATATGTTGACTATGCAAATATCATCCTGATTCATGGATCAATGTTGTCGATATATAAAAGTCAGAGATTCCAAGATCCCACTCAAAACTACTTTCAAAAGAGAAGCATGACTCAACAAAGAATCGTCATTGAAAACCACCTTATTTCCGCGTGCACCTTCGTAGACAGTCTTAATCATTATCCAGAATCTAGACATAACTGGTACAAAAAAAAACATAAGTTCAGTGAGTGGGCTTTGACTTTATTCATGACAGAAAAAAGACTACACTGTGAGAGTAGTACATGCGATAACGTATATTCTTTGCCACAATGTGTTGCCACGACACACAACGTATGACCATAACATTGACTCTGGTAGTAGTCGTGGTGGCGATGACGGCAGTTGAGAACGCACGCAGAGGAGTTAGCAGTAGTCCCAAAATTCTATACTACTTACGACACTTGTTTGTTGAATAATTTTCTCCAGTTGCCAGAATTTAACAGTTTGATGACCAGAATTTGACCATTTGATGGCAACATTTCAAATTTTTGGCAATTATTTTATGCCATTGGCAACGAAATTTATTTATTGTGAATTTTATATCTTTGGTCATTCTGAAATGGTTTTTTTTAAAGTTAGGAGCTTGACCACTCTTGTTGGGACTAATTTAATTGAAATTTCACTAGTTAATTTTAAATATCTGCCAGCCCTGATTTTTTTCTGTCATGGCTGGTGATGTAACCAATCTGCATTCAAGTTTTTACTCTCGATCCCCACGCCATGTGTTACAATCTTACTGCAGCTGCCGGTTGGTGTCATCTGCTGATATTTTGGATTGGGAAGTGTTGCTAGTTTCGGTTGATTGACACAATGTGACTAGCGCATGATGCTACGATTTGGGCCGTAACTGACCCTAGATGAAACTTTGCTATCCTTTTCTTTCAATCTTGAGTCATGTCACAGATTAAAGGGTTGGTTCTCATTCATCAATCTAGACACGTGTCTTCAACAGACTTCATCACAATGAAGATAATGGGGGTTGTTACATCACAGTGCGCTCGTGTGTTGCCGGGCCCGAAAGGGGAACAAATAATAGCAATAATTTTTACCTTCCACGCATGTCGTAAAAGGCAACTAAGGAGGTTATGGGATGGAGTTGGCTGTCCCATCCCATATAGGGTCAGTGACCCAAAGCCATGCTGAAGTCGGATGTGTCAGGCCGAAAAGCGCAGATATCTCTGCAATGCTGTAAACCATGACACAACGCATTCTGTTCTCCGGACTACATCCTGCTAATCTGCAGGAGTTTGAGAACGAACGAAGAAGTTACATCACAACCAACTCCTTAGTTGTCTGAAACGACATTCATGGAAATAGCAATGTTACTTTTCTTGCTTTCCGTTCAAACCTCGTTAACACACTGGCGATGACTAATGATAGAGATTATCCCCATACTCTATGATTTAAAAACACTATTTTAAAACAGACTATGACATTTACTCTCGCTAATCGCATTCAGTCATCAATTTTTGTAAATTTTCGTTAAAAGAATGGTTTATTACGGGGTAATGTGTCCACACACATTCCAACCTTAAAATATTATACTTGATTTCATACAGGTTCCGTGATGCGGAGATAAAAAAAAAAAGACGCAGCGTCTGCTACCGATCATTCGATCTGCGTGCAACGCATTGAGATCTCCCTTCTCCAATGGTCTTCCAGGGTAGGAAGTAGGGGGACTCTCAGTGCGTTGCACGCAGATCTATGAATACTGGTTGGTGTATGAATACTGGTTGGTGTGCGCCTTTATTAAAAGTTCGTTTCTTTAAATAATGTATGGTTTATTTTGTTAACAGCGTGGACAAATTATTCCGTAAAGTACCAGAAAATGAAAACAAACTCTCGCATGTCGAATACTTTCAAACTTATTGTTGTAAGATGCTACATTTAATTTCCAAAGTGGCTTACCAGACTTCACTGCTACTGTAAGCTAACGTTTATATATATCTGTCAGAAAGTATATATATCTATACCTTCTTCAATTATGTACACTAGTTCACGATTGATTTGGACTATAACGTTTGCTTTTGTTAAAATATTTTAGCTTATATTCATTTTAATACGATGAAATAGCTTTCCTGTCTCAACAAAAATTTCCACTTCAACAGTCCCTGTTTAGAAGAACCTAGTTAGACCTAGACTTGAACTAGAGATTATTTCATGTATCTACAAAGTATCGAAACTGCAAATGTTAAACACTTTTATTTTTCCAGTTGCAGCATACGGCTGTAAAACATGTACCCGAAGTAAAACAGCGGCAAAGAAGATCAATGCATTTGAGATGAAATGCTGCAGAAAGATGCTTAGAATGTCATGGAAGGAAGAAAAAAAAAGAGAAACTCAGATATTATAAACACATTGAAGATGCCAGAGTGTTGGTTACTAAACTCAATAACAAAAAGAAAACTACACCTGTTTGGTCATATAAAGATTCTTATAACTGCGTAGAAAGACAAATAATGGAGGGAAGATCACCTGGGAGGAGGAGAAAGAGCAGACCAAGAAGACGATGGACTGACGACATTAAAGATAACATGAATATGTCGTTTGAAAATTCAAGCCGCATGTTCCAAGATAGAGATGGGTTCAATGAGTTCATTGGGAAGACGTTCTGGAGAGAATACTTCACACAACACACAAAGTATCTTTAATTAATCATATTTGAGCCATCTAATTGGTTCACTATTTCATAAAGTTCCAGTGCCCTACTTTCACCCTCTGACCCTTCAGTGCGTATCTGAAGTGTCTCCTCGTCCCCTAGAGTTGATACCGCCACTTAAGATACCTGAGTCTAGTCATACATGCTTGTTACATGTCACGATATCGCACGTTTTATCAAGGTTTGTCATTGATCTCTCAATTTTCTCTACCATTGTCCTTCCTCTCACATACCCCCACATATTTATTAAATAGTTGCAACATCTATCTTACACTTGAGATCTATTCTTTGTAGGGTATATTGAAATCAGAGGTAGGCAAAATATGGCTCAATGGCCAAATTCGACCAGCCAAACCACTTTCACTGGTCAGCTAGGCTGTTTCACATATACTTACCACATATAGTTACCGTTCTCATCAATCCCCCTCTCCCCCGTTAAGAAAATAGTAAATATTGATGCTCAAGGTTTAAAAACAATAAGAAATCGAGAATAAGAGCTGTTTGCTTGTTTTTGGCACCATTCTATAAGAGAAACAATCAGTCCAACACGTCGTCTCATCTCATTAAGGTCAGGTTAAACCCCCCTAATAGAAATTTGTTGCATAAGCTGGAAGCAGTGTTTTCAATTGATACATAAGGTGTTAAAGATTCAGGAAAACAACTTTTTGGTGTGAAATGAGCATAATTTTGAAAATTTCGCTGAAAATAATGTTTTATGTGACAAAATTGTGAAATCTATGTGAATGTCATTAGGTTTCATTCTCAAAAACTAACATAGATAGCTTAATGAAATTGGATATACACATAAAGGATAATGGTACCTTTTAGATGAACCATTTAAGTCTTTGATCAGAGATGTGGTTCAAATGTTATACTATGTTATGTGGAAAAATAATTTAAAAAAAAAATTAAGCAAGGGGTATGGGTTAACATAAATGCATACAGTATTCAATCTGTTGCCATGTCAGTGCTCCAGATTGTGTGCATGATAGTTTCCTGTGTGCCAAGTTTGGATAGAATATGTTAAAAATTTTGAGATATCTTCTGAAAACATTGGAAAAATTAGTTTTCAACCTCCGATTGAAATGGTACACTTGTTTCCACAAGTTAAACACGGCGCTCAACATTCTAAATATTTATATTAAAAAAACTATATATGTATATATATATATATGTACGTGCGGGTGTGCGTTTTTTGTTTTAAATTTGTTTGTTTGTTATTTTTACGTTGATATATTTTCCGTATATTGTTCATGACTGTGTGTGTATGTTTCTAACTTTTATTCCACACTTTTTTTTTGCTTATAATGAGCCGTGTTCTTATTCATGTATCAAGTTTTTGTTGTAATATATGTCGTTTTCATGTTTCATAATCTCTTCTCCCCCCCCCCCCCATTTTATTTGGTCATGAAATCGTTTCGAACATCATCCAGTTCTTTCAAACGTTTCTTTCCTTCTTTCTTTTTTTTTTCATTCTGCTGCTGGTTAGCATGATGTAATCAGGAGAACGGAATATATTGTGTCATGGTTTACAGCTTGGCCGCGATATCTGCGAATTACGACTTTATGCAACATCAGCACGATGTTTGGGTAACTTCGACCTATGGAGTGGGACAACTATCTCCACCTCCTTAGTCGCCTCTTATTACATGCACAGCAGCTCAAAGCAGTGGCGTGGGTCAATGGCGCCCGGGGAGGAATAATAATTTTACGCTCTTGTGACATAAAAAAAAATATGTCAGTGATTGTGAAAGACTGGACGAAAATAAATTTGCCACCCTCCCGATGACGCCGCCCGGGGCGGTCCGCACCTGCCCCCCCCCTCGCTTCGTCACTGGCTCAAAGTGTTACTGTTCTTTGCTTCCTTTTTGGACCCCATCATTACTCGTGCAGTTTCTCTTCCTGTCCTTCAACCTTATATTCAGTTGCAGCTCACATATCTATTTCATCACATGACACATTAGCTACCGGCATGCTTGGTTGTAGAGAATTTGCTGTTAAAGAAAACCTTGGTTCCAATCCAAAGCACGTGTCAGTTCCACCCGTTTGTAGTGTAAAAAAGAATGCTGTGTTAACAAATCAGTCGGTACTCAAGACCTTAGCGTAGAGCGTGGGATATGTTTTCTTGTGTGAAAAAAGGTTAACCTCACCGGGTGTTGTACTAGAGGGCACTAGTAATCCCCGTCACCATTGACCTAGTTTGATTATTCGTAATATATTTTTTGAGATCATGTGTGAGTAGTTCTTACATCAAGCCCTTCTCCAGAATGGTCTTGCGTGCTGATATCAAACAGTCACTTATCTTGGCTGATACGACTGATCATTGGTGACAGTGTATCTTTTTGTGTCGTCAGGAAATGAAAGCACGGCAGAAGTCGGATCAGCCACGATAAGCAACGCTGTGTGGGAGCAGCGCGCAGGTTTATTCTGGAGAAGGGCTTAGATATACACATGAGTTCATGTGACCAAAAGTGATGACTGTATGTCACTAGCTACCTAAGAAAATCGCTACCGCACTCATGCGTATATTTACA
This sequence comes from Meghimatium bilineatum, assembly GCA_034231615.1. Classification (NCBI taxonomy): domain Eukaryota; kingdom Metazoa; phylum Mollusca; class Gastropoda; order Stylommatophora; family Philomycidae; genus Meghimatium; species Meghimatium bilineatum. Next base: position 37,561,510 of record CM067308.1, on the reverse strand, counting down.
AAAAATGATCTTAGGACCAGAAAAGGATAAATCCTCAGTGTTAGAGAACAACCTAAAGTACTCAAGACGTTAGTGCTGGTACAACACACAGTAATAAGGGGAGGACAAAAAATAGATATGCAGGTAGTATTGCAGAAAAATACAAAACGTAATAACAAAATCATCACGTTTCGGCTAAAAAATCTTGATCAGTGTTTGAATGAAACGGCATCACTGTGAAAGAAAATCTTTCATATAATAAAGACGGGGTTGTCGTACCTATAATAATGTGGTTTGCATGTATCAAATAAATCATAAATCAATGTCGTATCGTGTTCTACCAACACCTTCTTACTCATATGTTTCACTAACATTCACCCATCGTTATGTTTCCCCAACACACGCTCACATGTGCCTTTCCTATTTATAATCTTTATTTGTAATCAGCAACCCATGTTGACTTACACAGTCATTCACAAATGGTTGGCAACTTCCTTCTGATTCAGGTTCCGTATAGTGGCATATGTTTTATTGTTGCACTGTTCTTCTGAAGATGGTTCGTTGTGTATACTTGAATTGAGATAGACTCCACCTGCAATATCTAATCTAACAGTTCAAAAAAGTAGAGAAGAATCCTTTACTTACAGGTATGATTGACGTTTAAAAACAGTCTTGCTCACAACATTTGTAGGGAGGACAAGAGCTACATGTATCTCAGAAACATCAATAAATCAACACTTCACAAGCATTCCACACAAGTTACTCACTTTTGAGCTCAGTTGCATCCCTGGACATTACACAAAAATCCCACCTAGATTTCCTTGTCTTTACAAAAAAAACCCGGCTGTCATTTACATAAGCTAAATCAAAACTGGTTTATTTCTATTGTGTCACTTACGTATTGTCAATTTAAGCAAAACAAAAAGGAACATAATTCTGTCATGTCTTCCTTGTCAAAATCAATCCCCGATTATCTCAGACTAGAACATTTACTGTCACAGGGGCAAAAAAAAAAACAAGAAATTAATATTACAAAGTCATAATGTAGGAGAGGAGAAAAAAAAGATGATAAGAGATATACTATGATAAAGAGAAAATGAGAGAAAGAGAAAAGGTGAAAAAGACAAAAGACAAAAGCAGCAAGAATACAGGAGAGAGAGAGAGAGAGAGAGAGATAGATAGAGAGATTAAAAGGAAGAGCACAGATCAGGTATTATAAAAAAAGAACAATCGAATTAATATCAAAGAAAAAAACTACTTAATCTGCAATCTCACATATTTTTATATTATTTAGATTTTTCTTCTTTTATTGTATTTATTAAAAAATCTCTTCTGTTCTTGCCGTATTTGTCTTTTTTTCTCTTGTCTTTTTCTCATCTTATTTTGCTCCCATCTTTCGTCATGATTTTCTGTTTTTAATATTCATTTCTCATTGTTTGTTTTTGTCCCGATGAAGACGTTTTAGTCGAAAAGTCGTTTGTCTATGTGGATGTCGGTCGGATGTTTTGTATTTGCTGCAACACTACCTACATATCTTTTTTTCCCCTCCGGCCTAGAACCGGCTACAGTTTGGTTTGTTTTTCCCTCTGATTACTTGTTTTCAAGCCCCTAGTTTGATAATTAAAACTATGTTTCTGTGTGTGCAGAAATGCTGCATATAGAGAATATAGATGACACAAGGTAAGGAACTGATGACAGTTGTTAGTTGCTGATACTGCAGTCAAATTGTTTACATTCTTGGATTCCTTTTCAAACTCCTGCAGATTAACATAATGTTGATGTAGAACAGATTGGGTAGTACCATGGTTTAAAGCTTAGGCGCGATATCTGTTCCTTTCGGCCAAACGCATTCGACTTTAGCACGGTTTCCTTTTCACTTTGTCCATCCATGGGACGGGACAGCCAACTGCATGTCCAGAAACTTTCTTAGTCTCCTTTTTTCGACATGCTTGGCAGATAACAGTATCGCTATTCTATGTTCCCCTGTCGGACTCCTGCAACACACTGGCGACTGTTGAAAAGTATTAAAAAAGTAATAAATGTTGACAAAACACATCCGTTAATAAATGTTGACAAAATACATAAGTTAATAAACGTTGACAAAACACGTAACTTAATAAATGTTGACAAAACACGTGCTAATAAATGTTGACAAAACACATCCGTTAATAAATGTTGACCAAACACATAAGTTAATGAATGTTGACAAAACACATAAGTTAATAAATGTTGACAAAACACATAAGTTAATAAATGTTGACAACACACGTGCTAATAAATGTTGACAAAACACATCCGTTAATAAATGTTGACCAAACACATAAGTTAATGAATGTTGACAAAACACATAAGTTAATAAATGTTGACAAAACACATAAGTTAATAAATGTTGACAACACACATGTTAATAAATGTTGACAAAACATACTATGTTGTGTATGAAATGAAGGTCTGGAGAAACTTCCGCATATCACGAAAACATACACAGCTCTGTCGCTTGTAATTCGCGATGATATAAACAAATATCCAGAGAAGAGAAACCTCCAATGACGTTAGCTGTAACATTGATTACCGCTGAGCCGTGAAAGAATTAATTAGGACTTCATTCGCTCCTTTTTAAAAAAATTGTTGTTGTGATTTTGGTTGGTCACTACTTATCGTATATATATGCTTGGAGTCGCCTTGGCTATTTTTGGCATGCAGCTTCAAGTATATAAGTGACCAACTAAAATCACGAAAATTAATAAAGAACGTCACGAATGAAATCCTAATTAATTGTGTACAGATGTCGTATATACTGTCGGCGGTCTCGGTTAAAGCATGTACAAATGTATACATGTTTACATATTCTCGCCTGTAAATCAAATTATTGGTAGAGGTGTATCTCGTAACTGCTAGCAATTAAAACCAAGAAACAGAAATGCAACTTATTCTCCTAGATGTAGTTATTCGTAGATGTAGATGTAGTTAAAAATTCAACATGAAAATTCAACAAAAGAAAGAAATATCACAATCTCCATCGATGATAAACACCTTAAACAGGTAAATTAGTTCACTTAGGAAGTTCACTTATCGAGGGAAGGGAAAACAGCAAAGAGATACAAAATAGATGCAACAAAACATACCAGACCTAGGACAGATGGCACGTATTTTCTAGAACAAAAATGTAAACAGAGACACTAAAGTTGCATTGTACAAGACTATTATTATTCCATCACTATGCTACCAGTGCCAAACCTGGACAATGACAGCACAAGACAACAAAAAAAAGTGACAACAGAAATGACATGTCTATGAAGAATACTCCGAGTGTCATTAAGAGATAGAATTAGAAACGATAACATCAGACAGATAAACAAAACAATACCAGTATTGGAACACATCGAAAAGACAACAGATCAAGTGGTTTTCACACACTTCCAGACTACCAACAGATAGCATGCCACAAATGGCCATGGCACATAGACAAAACGGTTATAAATCGAGAGGCAGACCATGTAAAAGATGGATCACAGAAATAAATCAAAGAAGCCACAGGAACAAGCTTACAAACAGCACACAAGAAGGCTATCTCCAGAGAACTCTTCCACCCCTGACGCCGCAAAGCAAACAAGAGATACATCGTATTAAAATTCCATATCTGAAATTGATTTCACAGAACTCAAGCTTAGGGTTGCCACATTGTCCATTTTATGGTCACATTTCTCAAACTTGTCAATTTTTAAAGGCTTACTTGCCATGTAATGTATTGTAGACATTATTTTTTGTTGTTGTGTGTCTCAAGTTTTTGTCCTTTTTGAAAATATATCCGCTTTCCTTATATTCTTGTTTCAATTTGACTACACATTGTGTGACATGTTCTTTTGTCGGTATTAACTAATTTTAAAAACATCATATGTTCTATTTACCTATCAGAATCAGGAGCCCATGTTTTAAAAAGGTATTTGATTATACTTTCGCCAGTGTGTTACCGGGGCCTGAAAGGGGAGCAAAGAATAGCAACACTGTTTACCTTTTATGCATTTCGTAAGAGGCGACTAAGGAAGTTATGGGATGGAGTTGGCTGTCCTATCCCACATAGGGTCAGTGATCCAAAGCCATGCTGAAGTCGGATGTGTCATGCCGAAAGGCAACGAACGCAGAAGAGCAGAAGAAGAAGAAGATAAAACTTTTCTTAGAATTTCAAATTGGAGATTGTGGTGCGATAATGAGAACTGATACAGAAGAGCGATGAGAACAGAAGTTTTCGTGATAGCAAAAAACTCTATAGAATAGTTGAGACAATAATTTAACTGAAAATTTAGTTTCATTTATAGTGAACAGTAAGATGTATAATTTATTATGCACAAAGCTTCTAAGCACCTTCATTGCTTTTATGTCTAAAAAAAGCTCACTCTAAAAATGACAATAGAACTAATATTAAGTTATCAACGCTGTGTATTTGAATTTGTGCAATGAATTTGTTGATAATTGGTTATAGGTAATACGAGTTTATAGAAAGGTAGTATTCATTAAAATTCACCATGTTTTTAGTAGTTTAGAATTTCTTTTAAAATGGGTCCCTTTTTTAAACACTTGTACTATAAACAGTTCCAAACATATGGCAACCCTGCGCAAGCTCCTTGTTATATTATGTTGTGTGTATGCAGTTTAGTAGTATGGCCATAAACAGTTATAATAACTATGTGACAATCCTAACGATAGAGAGCGATTCGATGAATGAAAATGCCGAGGTAGTGACGAAAACGAAGTTGAAGTGTGTGTCAAAATGGTATTCTGCGCCAACATGTATACTGTTGTATTTGTCTATTATTATGTCACCACGCTCTTGATCTTAAGTAATGTATATGTCATAGCATAACTACCCACACGTAAAACGTGGGAGGCGTACCATGGCTTTGATATTCAGAACTGACTTCTCGTCTCGATATGTCTTATTTAGTGTGCAGTTCAGGAAAGCGGTGACCCTTAACACCAGATAAATGTAGTTAATGCTTTAATTATTTTTAAGAATTACTATACACTTGAAGTGTGTGAGCTGTGCACGATAGAAGAAGCATCAGTTAATTAGTCGTCAGATGATAATCATTACATTCCGGACACGTCTATAGGCATTCCAAACTTTTATGAGTGTATCACTAGTACACGTTTACCGACTGTTCCAATTCTTTGTTAGTTGACGGACATTCTTACGAGCATACATCAGCATTAATTTCTAGCAGCGTCGCATTTTATGCCCGATTCCTTTAATCTGGTATATTTATATATGGGTGGAATCATCACCCTCACTAATTTCGGTTGCCCGTAATGTTTCTCATAAAGAGTTGAATATATGAGTACTATCAGTTGATCTATCGTCCGACATGGTAGCAGCGCACGCAATCCCTAATGCATGGTTACTTGGAAAACTCGCATGACCAAGCACACAGATAAATATAACGCATTCTAACTTCTACCTCTCCACTGCCTCAAGCCATTGTTGTTAAACACAGCTGACTTGTATTTTTCAATCATGCTCATCGACTCACAATATGCCTTGATTTCAACCGACAGAGATCAGTGACATAATAACCATGATCATTGACGGTTGAAATCAAGCAGAATTAAAAACTATCCAAGCAGAACATTTAATATAGATACTGTATTTAGAAAAATAGATACAACGGAATTTTCTCAGAATACAATTACACTGAAGACCCTCCCCCCGGTGTTAGCTAACTGCTGATACATTATTGTATAAGAAACATTAAAACCACACATGGCTATTCAGGATGTAAAGTGTTTTGTGTTGCTCTCTTGTGCGATTTCTAGTTTTAGCAGATAACCATTCTAAAAGCATCTACGTGTGGTGCATCCGGGTATGAGCTAGTTTTGAAGCTTGTGCGAACCACCGGACTAAAGCTTTACAGAATCGATTACATCAGGAAAAACTATTTATAATATTTACCTTTCACTCTCCAAAACTGCAAGTACATTGTCCCAAAACTGACATAGAAAACATGTTGTCCTAGTACATGACACGAAAGACTCGCAAAATCTACATTTAATATCAGTGGGAACATATGTGGAGTAGGAATTAAGGTACCAGACGAGAGGCGTGACCGATAGACAGTATATGAGACCTGCATGGACCTCTTTTCTTTGGCCTGTTCGGTCTCACCATCAGCACCGCGAAGACTTTAGTAATGTATCAACCAGCGCCAGGTGTCCCCTACACAGAGCCAGTGATCACAGTAAAGGGACAAAAACGTAATACTGCCAATAAGTTTCTATATCTCGGCAGCACACTATCACAAACTGCGACAATTGATGAGGATGTTGTCCTGCGTATTGCTCGTAACAGTGCAGCATTCGGGAGCCTTCGTGCCAACGTTTGGATCAGGCGTGGTCTCAGTCTGACAACTAAGTTGGACGTGTACCGCACAGTGGTTCTACGAACACTGCTTTATGCTGCGTCATCCTGGACTGTCATATGCGAGACACGCTAGATAGCTTAACTCTTTTCATCTTCGGTGCCTACGAAACCTCATGGGAGTACGTTGGCAGGATCGTGTATCAGATACGAAAATTGTTCAGATTCCCGTATGCAAAGCATACATGCAGTGATAACTAGGTCCCAACTCCGATGGACTGGCCACATAATCCGTATGCCAGACAAGCGTCTTCCAAAGAGATTATTCTATGGGGAGTTGTGCGAAGGTAAACGTTCAAGTGAAGGGCAGAAAAAGCGCTTCAAGGATCACATAAAAAGCTCTCTCAAGAACTGCAGCATCTATCCTAGCTCCTGGGAGACTGCAGCACTTGATCGCTCAGCCTGGCACACCCAGATCACTGCTGGCATCACGAAATTTGAAAAAGAAAGAACACTGCGGGCAATCCACAAGCGCAAGAAGCGGAAGGACAAATCCGTAAATTCTCCTACCCCGAACCTTCAGCACTCCTGCATGCACTGCAATAGAACTTTCCGTGCACGAATCGGACTCATCGGGCATCTACGAACTCACAAACTAAATTAGTTAATTACCAATTTTAATGATTATATATATATATATATATATATATATATATATATATATATATATATATATATATATATAAATAGTTTTCATCGCATTTAATATTTTTTCATGCCATGCTCATCTTCGCTTGCAAAGGAGGAACACCATCATATGAGTCCTGTCAACTAAAACTTAAACATGAACTAGTTTCCGACGCGTGACATCTATTGGTTGGCCTTGGCTATTTTTGGCATGCGAAAAGTATGTAAATAGCGACAAATCACAATCCCAACAATAATTAAAAAAACGTAACGAACGGGTTCCAAATTAATTCGGCTAGAAAGCCTGTAGTACAGTCGATAGCCACACGAGAAGCCTGTTCAGCTGACACCGAGTCGCATTGCAACTGGTCAACACTCACCAAATTCCATCAACCCACATCCCTTAAAAGAAAGAAAAAGGTAAAAGAATAGTCAAGATATTCAACGTGTATATTCCAAGGTACTATGAATAGAAACCGCTAGATCAAGATACAGCACACATATTGCACAGATATGTAAACCCTTAAAAGGGGGGGGGCACTATTTATTCACATATCAGAAAGGAAATGTTCAAACCGGCCCGTCGACCTAAAAAAGGTTGCTCACATTCGATTTAAACAAACCTAGACACTTAAGATGTTCGTGCTTCGCGGATCGTTAGACGTTCTTGTTGTGAGGTAACAAATATAAATAACATAAAATTTAGTTGTTTCAGATTTAACATTGGTAGATGAGTAATATTATACAAGAAACATCGAGGAATGACTGAAACAAATCCGAAGGTAGCAGACGAGAATTGAACCAGGTTCGTACAACGGACACCAATTAACTACACGGAAAAGTTTGTAGGGGTATCCATAAATTGCCTCAACAACAGGAGTTGCTACTTTTTGACCGACCCCCCCCCCTCCCCCCATAATTATTCAATAATTCTTCTTCTTCATCGTTCATTCTCAAACTCCTGCTGGATCTCCCTTGTAGCAAGACCATTGTCCTACTAGATTTCTAGCAGGATGTAGTCCAGAGAATGGAAATGTGTTGTGTCGCCGTTTTATTTGCGCAAATGGCCCGACATATCCGTCTTCGGCGGGATTTTATCAAATCTCTCCCCCCCCCATTGTTGACGTAATATATGCACAGCCTTGATTGACACATCGCATTCCGTTTTCTAGACTACGTCCTGATAGTTGCATGAGTTTGAAAACGAACGTAGAACTTAAAATAATCGTCTGAAAAGAACCATAACCACCGCCACCGCCTCTACCTTCCGTTTACGTAATTGTAATATATGAAAAGATAAAAACAGATTTCCAGCAATTTGTAGTCCTAATTGCACTCGTAAGTGTGCGCGCATATTGGAACATCATTGGCGGAGTGATTTGCCCTGCGGGACGATGAAAGATATATTTTGCCGTATTGAGCGGTTTCTATCCTCGTATGGCAAGCATAAGCCGAGGCAAGATAATTATAAACAATCCTGGGTTGATACTAACGTTCTTGACAGGAGATCGAAATGAGTTCAATGAAGCGCGATATATGACTTCCGTTAGATATCTCATAGCTTTCTGTTTATCCACTTTTTCGTAGAGTAGTCATGGGAAGCTTGATTGAGTTCTCGTCCTATCATGCAATCGGATTGCATGGTAAAATGTTTTCTAATATCGCAGCTTTACTGTAAGCTATCAGCATAACGTACTAAAGTTTCAATAGCGTGGCGATCGCAACCATGCGGTCATATAGACTTATGTGGTCAGCAGTGACCAACATTTGTATCACTAAATTATTGCAGGCTTTCATGTGATAGGAAACTACATGATTGGATAAAAGTGCAGTGCGCTCTCAAGATTGCGTGAGATGGGTGTAAAGATTGGAACAGCCCGTAAAGAGAAACATAAAAGATATATCAAGAGACTGATTAATCAGCATCGAACAGGAACTGTCAGCCACTACACTCCGATGGATTTATTGAGATCAGAACACATATGGAATTGTCTGACGTGCGTTGATGATAACCTGCAGTGATAACTTATAATTCATGTTAGTGAATGTCTACATACAAAGTGGTAGAACATGACTTCTACACGCACACATAGTAGGAGACTACATCTCAAAGCACTGCATACCGCTGACAGTTGGGTTGTCTACTGGGAATGAATGAAAGCTCGGAAGATTCTCCCCATTATATATATGACACAAGAGCTGCATCGCTCATATTTCGTAGAATCGAAATGAACCAGACATGTTACAATGACTCAAATTATAAAGTGAAAGCTATAGGACAACAAATATTAAGGAAATGAGTACCAGGTCTCCTGGAAAAGTAAAGGTAGCAGGCGTGGTGCTGACCATATGATCCCTAGGTATGCTGTTGATCAATGAAAAATACAGCTCTGACACCGCATTCCCCAATATGCCTCACAGGTGTGCGAAAGGAAACTTTAATTAATTAGCATGCCGGTTTCCGTGTCAGAGAAGTCAGTTGGAGAAAATCACTGTGCGCGAGCGTGGTCGTAGTTCGACAGCATTAAATTGTGTGCTGTTTCACGTAACGCCGGCAATGCTACTGAAACGTATAGGCGTTGCCTAAAACATTAATCTAGACTTTAAAGGCAATATCCTGTACACGATAGACATACTGTATTTCATATATATATCATCAAGTGCCGTGCCGGTTGGCGTAGGCGGTCATGGCTCTCCACATCTCTCTGTCCACAGTATTATGTGTCAAGGTCGTTGTTGTTTCCTTGTCGTGCCAGGCTGTCAACTGTCTAATATTTTCTCATGTTTTCGCCCTCTGTCTCTGTTGCCTTCAGTTTTGCCTGTTGTGACTATGTTCTCTAAACCTGCCTGTCTCATGAAGTGATAAAAAAAAGAAGATTGCCTTTTTCTTATATTGTTGATTAAGGTCCGTTTCGCATGTGACTCTTTAAACACCTCTATATTAGTTTTTCTTGCAATCCATGGTATTCTCAGCATTCTTCTGTAGAACCACATCTCTGTTGCCTTTAATTTCCCACTTTCCAGTTTGTTTATTGTCCAAGACTCGCTCCCATATGTTAGTATAGGGGTTTTATGGCACTGCAGAACTCTCTTTCTCACCTCTAATGACAAGGTTATATTACACAGTATATTTTTCATTTTTCTGAATGTTGTTCTTGCCTGTCCTATTCTGCATCTTATATATATATATAGTGTTCAAATTCCATTGTAATAACTTGGTCGGACCGATGAAATACGTATGTAATAACAGCAATTCGCTATGTACATTAGGGGGCTGTCCTTAAGTGGCGTAAATAATTTTATCCCAAAATTTTCTTCTCTCCCGCCCCTCTTGCGCTGTGAAAACTTTCAATTATTCGGGACAATCCTTATGCCAACAACAATTCGTCATCACTACAAAAATTGTGAGCTGAAAAGTACGGAAAAAAACATGTTTTCTTTCTTCAGATTTTTAGAAAAATAAATAATTTGCAAATTCAAACAATTTTATCAGTTGTATAAAAACAATATAAACAATTTTACAGGTTTACAAAGTAATATAAATAGTATATATTGTTGACGTCAACTTTTGTCAACCTTCCCCTTGTCACTAACTGTCAAACCTTTTTCAGATCCTCTCCCCCTAATTGTTGACGTAAAGAATTTTGGTTAAATATGAAAAATACAGCTCTGACACTGCATTCCCTATTGGAAACTACATGTTTGGTGAAAAATTGGTTAAATAGGGAAATATATTATAAACGTATTCGCTATAGAGGGATTCTATAATACACATACAATGTGCAGAGAAAGAGAGAGAGAGAGAGAGAGAGAGACAATACCATAGAAAGCACTAATGAGTTATAATGTTTGATTTTCACTCTACGACTGACAAGGCTAAATATACATTTGAAAAGCAACATCAGTGAGAATCAAACATTCCTAACTCATTAGTGCTTTCTATTGTGTCGTATGTTGTGAAAGTTGGACACTCACTGCGTAGTAGATATGGAGAGACTGTTACAGACCTTCCAATGCAAATGTTACAGACACATTCTGTGCATTTCATATAGAGAACATAATACACATATATACGTAAGAAATGAAACACAGATGACTACAGATTCACAAAAACTATTACTTTCAATAGTGAAACGACGAAAACTTTTTTTGTAATCATGTATATATCGACATGATTTCTTATTTCTTGTTAAAAACTATACTACAGGGAAAAGTCGAAGGTGGAAAAAGCAGGGGATGGAGGGGGATAAAGCAGGGAAGGGAGGGGATAAAGCAGGGGAGGGGGGATAAAGAAAAACAAGGACTGGACAGGTTGGGATTTTTTCCTCACTCATCGGCATCCCTGAAGATAGAAATTGATGGAGGACTATGTGTGCTGATGCATTCAATGTAGTACACCTACGCCCCTGACGGGTTATTAATCTATGAATATATATATATATATATATATATATACACACTGTGGGTAGATGGATGAGTGGATGAGAAAATTAGTAAAAGAATGAGAAGTATGAATGTCACCTTCCTAATCCGTAACGTGCACATACTATCTGTTAACCTTGGGTATCAGCTGCATCTAACATCATTATTAGCCCTCTTGTTTCACTTGCCACTGCTTCCAAAATGATGTCAGACGAGAGAGTGAGGTCGACGCATTGCGCAATTGGTTCGCGATTAGTTCAAATCTTCATCGTAAGTCTCCAATCCAACGAAGTAATACGAAGATGCTAAAAGAGGAAAGAAAAGATCAATTTGCTCACGGTATGAGCATGGAATGTGTGTGCTCTGTTACAGCGGTTCTCCACATTTTTTGTGTCCGTGAACCCTTTTGGGCCGGTTTCTTCTTCTGCATTCGTTCGCAATCTCCTGCAGAGTAGCAGGATGTAGCTCAGAGAAAGGAATGTTTTGTGTCAGGATTTATATCTTGCTGCGATTATGCGCCTTTCACCTGACACATCTGACTAAAGCATGCTTCTGGGTCACTTTGATCCTATATGGGCTGGGACAGTCACCTTCAACCTTATAACTTTCTTTAGTCGTCTCTTACAACATGCATGGAAGGTAAACAGTATTGCTATTCTTTGCTTTACTTTCGGGCCTCCCAGCAACACACGCTTGACTGCTTATTACTATATTTATTTTGTCTTATTAAACAATGTTAGCATTGGCGCAAATAAAAATACGACACAACGTATTTCCATTCTCTGGACTACATCGTCCTGGAAATCTAGTAGGACCATAGTCCTTCTACAAGGGAGATTCAGCAGGAGTTTGAGAATGAACGCTGAAGAAGAAAACAGTGTTAAAATAATTATCTTCATGTGCCACCCCTCCCCAGTTGTGTCTGGTGCCCCCAATTACACAGTTTCATATGTGGTATCTCTGGGGTTCCATATGGCTAATTATGAGAACTAGTCTGCTAGACAATAGTCAAACCGCCGTGATAATTCAAGATCTTGCCAGCTATAAAATCTACATAGAGGTAATAATTGAAACAGACACTATCCACATCTGTGTTGCATACAGTCGTGTCATGAAAGCTAAACTACATTCATACAACTTGTATCAGGAATGTCTATTTATTCACATTTTACTCCCTGTGTAACAGTTAGTTAGTTTGTTCCTTTGGTGCCAAGGGCGGCACATAGGACAGAAGTCATGTTTCTCTGCAACAAGTCTTGCGTCGTAATACCTAATCGACACTGTATCGGACGCATACATCATCTACCAAGTCATGCACAACACCGAGTTATTTCTTAGCATATAAATCGAAGAAGTCATCATTATGAACAACAGACGAACGAAATATTTTCTATATGTATGGGTCACCGTCATGTTCACTATATGATTTTAGTACTTCTAACGGCGTCAGACTTAATACAGATCTCGCAGTGCATAATCTCATACACCTTAGCATTACGCGGTTTCTCAAATCCCAGTAATAGTTCATGCCAGAATTTTAATCAGAAAATTAGAAAACAGATTGCGGAGAGACTACCAAAGATTAATCAGATGGTACCAATTACCATTAGAGAAAAAAAAAACCCCCATCTAATCATCCACACTCTTGTCTATTTATTGTCCATTACTGACATCCGTAAGTTAGAATCGTTGTTATATAGTTATATTGAAGTACTCTAGTCTTCACCTCTAATGACAGGGATATGTCACATAGTATACGCTTCAATTTTGGAATGTTATCTCTGCGGCGCATGGCTGAGAGGTTAGAGCGTTCGTCTCACACTAGTGAGGTCTAGAGTTCGATCCCCGGTAATGACTACTTTTTTTTTGTCGGAGGGTTAAATTAAAAAAACAAAACAACTCACCCTGTACATGACGTGGCGACTGCAAGAGCATGCGGTCTTTATAACACAGCTACACAATCCCTCCCCGTAACTCCTTAACAGGAAATATACAATATTTGACAGTGTGACATGTAGCTCTATTATACTTCTTATCAGCTTTGAACTTCTTCCAAATGATGTTATCTTTGCTCCAATATATTTGATTGGTGTGGACCTGTTTTAGTATTAAGTAATTTTCTTTGATCTTGCACGCTGGAGGATCTTATTTCGTACAACCATAACTTCTGACCATTGTTATTTAATATAAGAGCTTTCTCATGACTTAATTCTACCGCTACATTAATCAGCTCTTCTAGATCATTTCTCGCTTTTGACAATCATATCAATTGTTAATCATAACTGTGTCGTCACAATAGTAACGTATATTCTTCCCCTTTTATTTTATACTTAAGTCGTTTTATTGTTATACAATGTACTACTATTGCCTTATTGTTAGTGCGGCCATAAAGGGGAGCAAGAAACAGTTAAATTAAAGTCTTTATGCTGTATGCCAGGCATATTGTAGGAGAAGATTCAGGAGGTTGGGTTGACGACTTCATCCGTGATCTTTGCTGTGATGAAGTCTGATGAAATCATACGCCTAAAAACTCGGTCCTTTATCTGTAACATGCTTCAAGATTGCAAAATAATTGCGTCATATTCCTTTCTGGAGTGCCACCTCATGGCATTCAATTATACAACGACATTAAGTAACTCTGAAGTTCTCATCTCATGACATTACATTCTACAGCCACATTGAGTAACTCTGGAGTTCCCATCTCATGACATTACATCATACAGCCACATTGAGTAACTCTGAAGTTCTCATCTCATCTCATGACATTACATCATACAACCACATTGAGTAACTCTGAAGTTCTCATCTCATGACATTACATTCTACAGCCACATTGAGTAACTCTGAAGTTCTCATCTCATGACATTACATCATACAACCACATTGAGTAACTCTGAAGTTTTCATCTCATGACATTACATCCTACAGCCACATTGAGTAACTCTGTAGTTCCCATCTCATGACATTACATCCTACAGCCACATTGAGTAACTTTGTAGTTCCCATCTCATGACATTACACCATACAGCCACATTGAGTAACTTTGTAGTTCCCATCTCATGACATTACATCATACAGCCACATTGAGTAACTTTGTAGTTCCCATCTCATGACATTACATCATACAGCCACATTGAGTAACTCTAGTTCCCATCTCATGACATTACATTCTACAGCCACATTGAGTAACTCTGAAGTTCTCATCTCATGACATTACATCCTACAGCCACATTGAGTAACTCTGAAGTTCTCATCTCATGACATTACTTCCTACAGCCACATTCAGTAACTCTGTAGTTCCCATCTCATGACATTACATCATACAACCACATTGAGTAACTCTGAAGTTTTCATCTCATGATATTACATCCTACAGCCACATTCAGTAACTCTGAAGTTCCCATCTCATGACATTACATCCTACAGCCACATTCAGTAACTCTGTAGTTCCCATCTCATGACATTACATCCTACAGCCACATTGAGTAACTCTGAAGTTCCCATCTCATGACATTACATTCTACAGCTACATTGAGTAACTCTGTAGTTCCTATCTCATGACATTACATTCTACAGCCACATTGAGTAACTCTGCAGTTCCCATCTCATGACATTACATTCTACAACCACATTGAGTAACTCTGAAGTTCTCATCTCATGACATTACATCCTACAGCCACATTGAGTAACTCTAGTTCCCATCTCATGACATTAAATTCTACAGCCACATTGAGTAACTCTGAAGTTCTCATCTCATGACATTCCATTCTACAGCCACATTGAGTAACTCTGAAGTTCTTATCTCATGACATTATATTCTACAGCCACATTGAGTAACTCTGAAGTTCTCATCTCATCTCATGACATTACATCATACAACCACATTGAGTAACTCTGAAGTTCTCATCTCATGACATTACATTCTACAGCCACATTGAGTAACTCTGAAGTTCCCATCTTATGACATTACATTCTACAGCCACATTGAGTAACTCTGAAGTTCCCATCTCATGACATTACACCCTACAGCCACATTGAGTAACTCTGAAGTTCCCATCTTATGACATTACACCCTACAGCCACATTGAGTAACTCTGAAGTTCCCATCTTATGACATTACACCCTACAGCCACATTGAGTAACTCTGAAGTTCCCATCTCATGACATTACACCCTACAGCCACATTGCGTGAAACAGTTATCTATAGGAAACTGGCAAAAAACTCTTTCTTCTTTAGATCTTAGATCTCTCCATCATCTTCATGTACTACTATATATTTGATTAGTACTCATTCCTACTAGTTAATGTACTCTTTACGGGAGCTTGTTTACCATAACTATACAATATAATGGAATATGTATGTATGCAATTTTTTATATATTTTTTTTTTCAAACATGGAAACTCCATTTGTGAATATGATCCATTTATTTGACTCATTTAATTAGTTATTGTTCATAACTGTTTCTTTCCCTGTATTCCAATCTGGCAAAATGAAACCGACGTGTTTACCCAAATTCAACCTCTTTTGCTATAAACGAGTAACAAAGCAGAAATTATAAAACAGATCGCGGTTTCCTGTTATAGCTCTATGCTCACTTTCCTGATACGTGTCTTTAAATCTCGTCAAACAATGCCTCGTTTCTCATTCATTACTGCGTCACATTAATCAGTGCATTTCTCCCATTTTTGTGTAACATTGTATTTGATGTGCTTCTTTTGCTATTGAGACCGTTTGAGTGCAGCGAAATGAAACGAGGCCTTTGATATAATCATGTGTCACAAATGTGCAGACGTCAAAACCACTTTACTGACCGTTGTCAACGTTAACTGATAATTATAATCGATGTTAATTCATTATTTTGCGCCATATTATTCGTTTAAGAAGTTTCTACTTTCGTCTTCCTGGCATAAAATTGGAAGGCGCAGAAGATGACCGTAATTGTAGTCGGGTTTCCCCATATTTGCTGCTTCTCTCTCTCTCTCTTTGAGCCTGCCAAGAACATCGCTCAAATGATATCTCTCCTTAACTCAAGCTATAATTTAGAGGGCTCACCGAATAATGCACTTGTATACAAGATGTCGCGGTTAAATCTCTAACCCACTACATCTTAACCACAAAACAAATGTATTGATCACCTTGCTACAGACAGTAAACTAACATTGATCACAATGAACTGTCCATAAATTACGTCAAACATTTTTGTCGAATTTGTGATCCCTTCCCACCTTCTGTCAATAACTACAAAATGTAGGAACCCTCTTTCTGAATTATGTTATTAAAAAAACAACACTACAACAACCAGTCTCTGTAAACATGCTATCTTAGTATAACAGTAAAGAAAAAAAAATTACATGATTTTTTTCATATTCTTAGAAGTTTTAAATTCAGACACCTTAATAGGTATATAAAAACCTGTATTTTCGACGTAAACATTTGTAAAACCCACCGTTTCCCTTGTCAAAAATACTGTCAAATTTTGCATACTTCCCACTTCCCCAATTGTTGAAATATATTATAGATATTCCCCAAGCTTATGGTGTTCAGTACCCAGTACAGTAAATTATATGGTCACCAAGCTGAGGTTGGGAAATATTCACTTTCATGGCATTAGATACTATATTAGTGCGCTGTCGATTAACTTTTCATCTTGCTGAAAAGGGACTGAGCACGAAGGGGTCGATCTGGGTTCAGAAACCTCGATCATATTCACTTTTCCTACTTTAAAAACACTTTATTAGTAATAAACATATCACATAATGATGTAAATGTATGAGATGATAGAGACATTACAGGTACTTATTTAGTTTAAGGCAGTGATATGCAACCTTTTGAGGTTTGGGGACTGGATTGGATATTTTTTCGCGATGGCGAGACCAACGACTTTAAAAAAAAAGTGCTGATAATATTCTGGGAATCGTATGGTTTGCCGCGTTTAAAGCATCTTTTATCAACCATTAAAGAAAGCTGGCGGCGAGCAACTATGTTTTCAGCTAGTACCTAATGATAACAGTTTGACTTAATAATTTCCTCGTTATGACTACTCAGCATATTGTTTTACAGTTGGGGTTAGAGAGCTTATGATCTATGGTATTTTATGAGCTCAGGTGCTCTGGAATATAGTAATTTTAAATCAGCCTGGCGAGCCAGGAAACAGATGCTTGGAGGGCAGCATTTGGCACGCTTTCGGTTAATTAGAACATTCTTGACCAACCATTTTCCCCGACACCTTAAAAAATGTCATTTATTTATTTGACTATTGCGCTTTATGCTTTACCTAAATAAGTCTTGTTGCTTGTAGTCTCAAATATAATCTCAAGACTCCTCGATTAGGGATTTATATTAATTCCATTTCTTCAGTATTGCCCACGTATGACACTGATAACACAGTGTTGGTATAAATATCGAATTCATGATTTACCACACTTTGGTTTTATTTAGGATTGATGTTTAAAGAGGTGGTAAGTTGATAATTCTCGAATTGCCCCTCTAAAAATGCACACAGACAAAGCTTGAAACAGACTAATGAAGGTTTTCTAAACACTGGAAATAGGCTTGCAGACAGATTGTGTGAATAACTGTACAGCATGAAAACCATTTGAGAACTTCAGCTACTTCTCTATCTAACACAGAGATTCCACTACCATTTACTGATGGATCGACTTAAACATCTTACATTGAAATCGTTCCCATAAGATTCGGGCTGGTGCTGATGATTTCAGTTCTATGCAACACGCGATCGCCAATTGGATTATGATACTACATTGGACGAATCTGTAGTTTTGATACTAGCGATCTGGGTGTCAATGGAGGATGAATTAGGCTTATGAAAAATTAGCAGCAATGAAAACGATAAGTATTTCACTTTTCACTATCTGCTGAAAGAGACTGGGCAATTTTGGGTCTTCTTAGAGTGCGATGGCATATACTTCTGTGCCTTAAACTTCCCTATCAATAGCATAATTTCAAAAGCGATCAATTTTAGTATCATTATTTGATGATACAGACATCTGGGAGTATTTCTTCTCTGGTTTACCATTTCGATTCCAGCTCTGCTTGGCAAGGTATTCAAGGTGAATTATTCTTCTATTCAGTTGTTTTTGTTAACCCTTAGCCACGTAGAGTAAACTCACATTTTCGCGCAGCTTTTTCACTGGAAATACATAACCATTCGTTTACTTTTTTAAAAATCCTATATGTGTTAATTTTCATTGTATAAACTGCGTAGGAGACATTCATCTGTTTGGGAATGTATGCTCTTTCTAATGTACAATAAGATGAATATAAAATTAAGAACACATGCAAAAGGTTATGCAATTATAACAGAATAGCATAAACACACCAAAAAAAATGAGAAAAATATTTCTACTTACTACACTATGAAATATATCCGCAGCATCGGGGATGTAAATAAATCTATTATATTAACAGTATATCCGTATGTTAATATTTACAGAAAGTTTCATGCAATCAAGTATTTATGGTGATTATGCAGATGCCATTCTTGGGCGTTCCTATATAATTATATATTGATTAACTGGGGACGTCCCAGCCTGCTTATTTATTTAAATTTGTGTTGTCCGAAATACATCTATTCTATATTAATTAATGGCTCAGAAACATGGACACTAAATAAACAATTAGAAGACAAAATAGATGCCTATGAGATGTGGGTATATGGAAGAATAGGGAGAACATCATGGAAAGAAAAGAAAACAAATAAAGAGATACTAAAAACACTTAATATGAAGAAGGAACTACTAAGAGAAATAAAGATCAGGCAGATAAAATACTTTAGATGCATTAAAAGACATAACACCTTATTGAAGACCTTACTTAAGGGTAAAGTCAAAGGGAAGCGAGCAAGAGGTAGGCAGAGATACAAGTGGGAGAGTAACATTACACGATGGACATGTTACAGTCTAGCAGAGTGCACCACCAAGACAAGAGACAGGAGATGTTGGAGATACGTTGCAGCCAACCTTCGTTGTGCAAACGGCACTTAATGTTGTTGATGATGATGTCCGAAATGTTGTACACAATATCCCTAATAACACGATGATTCCTCATTGTTGTCACTCTATATCAAGCGATGAATAGATAATTTGTGAGACTTATACATCATGAAATCTTCTTTGAAAAGTATTAGTCTACTACTAAACCATTAAAAAAATCTTATATGAGCAGCGATAGAAGCACTATCAAAGAAATAAAGACTAGACTTGAAATAGCCTCGGCTGCAATGTTCAGATTAAATACCGTATGGAAAAACAAAATAGTTATAGCAGTGAAAATAAACCTATATAATTCGCTAATAATACCTAGTCTTTTGTACAGAGAGTTGGACAATTACAGCAGACATGGAGATGAGAATTCAAGCTTTTGAAAACAAATGCTACAAACAAATATTAAGTAAACATTGTATAGAACAAAAAAACAACCACAACATATACGTGTGAAGCATTATAAATGCTCTTGCAGACCAACAAGAACATCTCATGGTAGTGGTGAGGCGTCGCAAACGTGTGTGGTGTAGCCACGTGAAGAGGCACGATTCTCTATCCAAAAATGTCGCGCAGGAACAGTTGAGGAAGAAGAAGAGAATGTCAGAGGAAAGTATGGATTGATAATATTAAAGATTGGACAGGATCAAGATTCTCCACACTCAAACAAAGAACTGATAACAGAGAGGCATGGCGACATTTTTATGTTGATGTTTTCAGAGTGACACCCATACGACCCTGAAAGGTTATTGATTTGATGATGGATTTTTTATAGAAATCCTATAGGACACCACTTGTTTCCTTTTATATTTGTTAAATTTACTGGTAAAGAATCGATTGAATCGGTGAAGGATTGATTGAATTGTTCAAATACCAATATCCATGGTTCACTTTACCTTCAGCTTGGTTTTTAAAACGTGGATCGGATTTTAAATGTTTTAACTTTTATATTGACCAAATCAAATGGGATAATAATTCCCATTTCACTTTTTTAAAGCGGAAAATGGTGCCGTGAATTTCTCTTCTACCGTCTGCATGTAAGTCTCTAGGTACGGGGCTCGATTATGACATCACTATAGCACTGGGTTTTTTGTTGTTTTTTTTTTTCGGGATTTTTTTTCCAATATAAGGTAGTGTTCAATTCCTCACAAGTTGTTTCCCTCGTCTCTCCAGCTAAGAATAATTATCAGGCCGTAATGAAATGGCAAAAATTTGGAAACGTGACAGTTACTTTGCAAGTGAGCTGCCACGAACACTTTCCATTAACTCAAGTGGACCGGGCATCACTGGAACCCCATAGTACATAGACTTCAATTGCAACCAGTTTTTCAATTACAGAATAATGTGATGATTTGTTATTTAATATAACGTGTTTAACGATTATCGCTGCGTAACATTATGATCCATACTTCGTCCATCACAAGTAATGACCATTTGTTATATCCACTCATCATTATCATCATCATCAGGTGCCATGCCGACCGGCGTATGCGGTCATGTCTCTCCACAGCTCTCTGTCCACAGTATTATCTATCAAGGTCGTTGTTGTTTCCTTGCAGTGTCAGGTTGTCAAACTGTATAATATGTTCTCACGTTGTCGCCCTCTGTCTCTGTTACCTTCAATTTTGCCTGTTGTGACTATGTTCTCTATAACACCAAAGTGAAACAAGCCAAAGAATTTAAATATCTAGGCAGCATTTTTTCCGAAGATAGAAGACTAGACGAAGAAATAGAAACAAGGTGCCAGAAAGCAAACACAGTGACTTACCAACCTTCACCATTACTTCTTCATCCAAAGATCAAGATGGAAATTAAAAAACAAATAATATCTACCATTTTTAAACCAACACTGCTACCAATGTCAAACATGGTCTTTAACAGCTTCGTAGCAAAGAAAAATCGTCACATGTGAAATGAAGTGTCTGATAAAAGCTGCAATAGTTACCAAACTAGATAAAATAAGAAATGAAGAAATTATGAAAAGAGTTGGTATAATATCATGTATCGAACATATCGAGAGACAGCAAGTAAAATTGGTTCGGTCACCTTATGAGAATGAAGCCAAACCAAATACCAATAAGAGCATATTAATACAAGAATATCCGGGCTAAGGCCAAAGTTAAACCAAGAAAACGGTGGATAGAAAACATCAAGATAGCTTTGAACAAATATGAACTAAATGCAAACACGGCGACACATCTGGCCTTGGAACGACAGCTTAAGCTCCCACCCCTACGCTTAATGGCAAGTGTGAATGCGATCAACAATCATTCACCTGGGGAAAGACAATAGACTATGTTCTCTAAACCTGCCTGTCTCATTATATCCACTACTTAAAATTTAGTTACTGAAGTGGTGGGAAAATAGGCGAACGAACCAAATCCTGCCTGACAAGCCATTGTTTTCTGGTTTGCCATGCGGATCAATAAAATACTTGCCCAGAGCTCAGGAAATGATAGTTGGAGCTCCAAGAACTAAAAAAATCATTTCATATCCATACCACATGAAAGAAGTTCAATTCGGCCCGCTAATCCAAAAGGATGACCACCTCTGAGTTAGAGGTTTAACTCTGTCTAGAGTTCGTATATGGCTGTTAAGTCCCAAAGTTCAATGGACAGGTTGGGCGTGGGATTTCACTTTAGTTGGTGATTGATCTGCCAGTTTCTAGCCAGTCTCTGATTTGAGCAGCTATTACAGCCATTTTTATTTTTTACAAGATGCGCCACATTTTTTGTATTGCAGATAAATTGTATTTTTTAATCTTGGACTACACATAACTCATTTAACAAACTTGAAGTGTTCTTTCTAAATGACTTCCGTCACTGTCCATTTCAGTTAGATTTTCACCTTTGTGGACTAAGAAATGATCATGCTACTGAATGCCCCGCGTGCGCGGGTAAATGCAGCTGATGGCTATTGTACTGCGCCGGTCCCATAAACGGAGCAGCTGCGAACTAGACCGCATGAGTATCACCATCACTTAGACCGACAGTTAAACTTACCCCACTGCAGATTCTTTGTTGACAGGGTTCCCTTCCACTCCCCGAGCAAATAGCAGCTTATTAACAAACATCAATGTTATTAGCATATCCTAATATTTATCAGTAACGCAGACACGGCTGGAAGCATCGTGCGCTTCCAAGTACTTTACTAGAAAAGCCACGTCCAAAATCGATATCTATAACTTGAGCATTGATGCGAATCGTTTGTACGATCTTTCAATTAGAAATGTTGTCTACAGCAACGTTACGTGTGTGCGTGTATTCGTGCCTGCGTGAGTGTGAGACACACATATTTCTTCGAAATCTCGAAATATAGTTTGTTAACATCTGCTATTGTTAACAGTTGGTATTGTCTAAAAATCACACACCGAATCAGTATAATCTACTTTCTGCATCTGAGGAGCAGCAACACAGACACAAACACATATACTACATAATTGTCCCAGTTTCCTCATAGGAAAGGGGGAACCCGGGGGGGGGGTGTGTTTTCAGAGCTTTTGTATTTCCTATTGACCGTCATAGCGTAGAGCTGATGCACACCTGTCGTCTGTTGCATGTACACTTTATTAGGTACGTTGATTAGGTATGTTCGCACACCGGACACGCCCATAGGTGCTCAAATCTTCGCTTCATTAAATCTCTCAGAGTATAATGGTTGATGGTCCCGGTTCTATGTTGGTTCACTACTCTTTTTTAAATCTTAGTCAGTTGTTCTCTACGGGCTACGTCCATCATCATTCCCAATTCGCGCATTCTCGATATTGAGTCATGCTCATTCATCTCAATATTCTCAGATCGCGAGGACTCACAAAGAACAATGAGTATGTCTGTTTGGTCCATAGGCTGACCAACTGTTGTGGTGGCGAGGCTAGCTAATTGGTTTGACCGTTCGTTTCCTTCCACGCCCGCGTGTCTATGGACAAAGATAAGCGTGAGTTTTCGTAGTGATATCCGCATTTTAGCTCTCTCTAAGGGCTCCACCCACCCCTACGTATATCAACTGTTTTGACTTTCTGAATCATATTATTCATTGAGTCACTTAGTATATACGCATGGGAATAGGCTTGCGATTCCAGCCAGTTGAGTGCCTGCGTTATGGCAAATACTTCCTTTGTTAGATTACTTGTTGTTGCGGTAAAGGCATCACTAGCTTCGTGTACTGTTCTTCATTTTTATCTGGCATTAAAGGCCCATGCGCATCGGTGGTGACGGATGACCAACACGTTCATGTAAATCAAATCACAACATCTGTGTCATCGACATGCTCACAGATGTGTGCCTTGACCTCAGTATCCACGCTCATGGGGTTGTGTTCACTTAACTCTCTATTGAATGCAATGACAGACTTAACTGCCTCTTGAAAGACTAAAGGAATAGGTACCCATTCATTACCAGGAATTTTGCCTTCTGGGACGCAGATATGTTTAACGGTATTCTCGACACGACCCATCCACGATTTACCTATTTTAAGCCTGCTTCCCTTCACACGAGAGAGCTCACTGTGTAGTGGGTGGTCTATGCCAGAACTGACTATGAGGTATGCGCGGGCACGCCACATACCAATTCTTTGAGATATGCTTCGAAAATCAAGGAGAAATCTTATAGCCACACAGAGTGTGTCCCTTGTGTAGCCGCGGATCATCGCTTCATTTTGAAATCTCTCCAGCTTCTCAATCTGTGTGTGACTGGCGGTGATAGTGGCCCTGCATATTCAATGATAGAGAGGACAAGAGCCTCATAAGATTACGAGCTGTGATTGTTTAGTCTATGTTGCCATCACTCTCAGAGCTGAAAGTCCTTTGCTGGCCTTTGCGATATCATCAATGTGTTCCCGAAAACACAGACTACGATAACATCGCACGCCCAGGTATTGTAAGGATGAGGTCCTGATTACATCGTACCCTCTCATCTCCACCGTCGATGTCGCGGACTTTACGGTGTGATTGTTAAGAGAGAACCATGTCCACGTAGCCTTTTCTTGGTTGATCAGTGCTCCTGAATCATCACACCAGAAGGAGATACGGTCTAGCTCATTCTGCAGTGATGCGGAAATTTCTGTTATATTCTTTCCCTGTCTGTATATCAGGATATCATCAGTAAATACAGTGTTCTACCTCTTCCATCGAGCTGCTGCTGTGTGATTGCCACGGCGTAGACATTGAATAATACGGGTGAGAGGGGGGATCCCTGTGGAAGACCTGGGCGTATTGTTATGGGTTTAGATGTCCAGCAAGAGTCACCTTCCTCTCGAGCAACACCGCTGATTTCCATCTGATGATAAAAGGGTCAATATTAAAGAGTAAGAACATGATGAGGTACTCGAACGGCACTCTGTTATACGCGTCCTCCAATTCAATCGCGACAGTACGCGTTTCCAGACCTGCATGGAGGCCCTCGATTAGGTCGTAGGCGAAAACAGCGACATTGCGCCATTTTTCTTTCTGACGTGCGAAGCCGCCGAGCGTTCCCGAAAAAAATGCGACCCTCTTCCAGGTCTCGAGCAAGTTATGTAAACTTAATACAGCTGCTGAACGAATATATATGAATCGATAGAATAATTAAGTAATATGCCATTACACATTAGTTTGGATTTCTGAATCAAGGTTTACGCACTATGGGCAAACCCATAGGAGCTCAATATCTCCCAATGTACGACCCAAGTAAACATTCTTATGGTGTACTGACTCACACTTCTCTGACTCACATATTCCTTAACCACCCATTATGTGCCCTAATCATCTCACTTCGGGGGTTAATTTCATATTACTGTAATAGCAATATCGTATCTTCTAATTTTGCATCCTCATTTAGAAAGTGTCGGTATCGTGAATTTCATTTCTTGTTCATAATTAATTACCGAAGTATTTATACCTTCGCCACTTAAGTCTTTTGTCGCCAGACCATTTAAAACAATATAAATACTCGTCCACTTTTTTTGAATTTGTATTGTGCTTTGTTTCTTGATAAAGGCCTATAGACCGTAAAGTAGAAAAAATAGTTGTTCTTTTGTTTCTTCATTTACATGTATTGTTTGTAACCATTTATTAGCTTGTCAGTAAAAACAACATTCTATTACTTTTAACTGTTACACTTCTTATTTGTGTCACTACTGCTTTCTACTCTTCGACGGATACCCTCTGACATGTTGGTTATTATACACTTTCTGCTCCTGTTTTTCATGAATTTTTATTCATATAATTTATACTGTTGTTCTTTATAACACTAATGTCACAGAATTAACACAGATATTTGTCACAGAATTAACACACATATTTGTCTTTGTATTCATTGAAGCGATACCGTCGTCATGCCGTGTTCCTGGTAGGGATATGCACAAGATATTCAAAACATTTATTTCTAAATATTTTCTCTTGGCATTCTTGATGGCCCCAAGACAGTATATTACCTCCACCGTAACGCCAGTTGGTCAACACATGACTAACTAAATACATGGCCTGTGTGTAGCGTCAGTACCTTAGACCACTCCAACTATTGTTGTGTTTTCATTGGTCATTTATTTCTACTAAGCTATTTCTATTTTTGCTTGTCAAAGCATACTGGATGGAGTGTTATGTTATGTTTTATTCCTCCAGGGCCATAGGCGGCGCATAGGGCAGAAACCATCTCTTTCCATTTCTGTCTTTTTGGTGCCAGGTCTTGCGTTATTTGCGTTCATTGTCATGCCTTCTCTATTAATGGTTCTTCGTAGATTTTCTCTAGGTCTCCCTCTTCTTCTTACTCCGTGTGGCACCCAATATAGTGACTGATGGGGAATTCTTAGGCTGTTCATTCTGAGAACATGACCGATGTACGTCTAACGCCTTTGTCTAATGAAGAAAGATATATAGGTTTGTTTGCTTTCCTCTCTTATAGTAGTGATAGATTTAAAGTTACTCTACTTAACATTCAGAATGGTACATAACTGGCTGGAGTGGCTTAAGATAGTTATGCAGTACACAGACCTGTATAAAGTAGGTCACTATCAACACTGGTTATAAGACTTAGGGTGTGGTGCAAACGGTTCTGCGTTGTTCTCGTGCAAGACCAGGGTTAGCAGATAACCAAGATAATAAAAACACCACCCCGTGGTGCACCATGAAAACAGGTTGCTTCGAAGTTCGTGCGAAGAAATCTGGTTAACGCTTTACGAATCGTGCCCGGGAAGTGCAGATTGCGATAAATAAAGATTGAATGTTTTATGCAGAAGTAATTGCAGTTGGTTAAACGGCGTATAAATTTCAAAGGGGTTTCAGAAGTGAAGCTAACTATCTCAAAATCAGGAACAAATATAATACCGCCTCATTGATATGACTGAATAATGTATCTATTGGGAGATGGTGAGATATTGTTTTTGGTTAACTTCCTCCTTCCGTTGTTCAAGAACAAAATCTTTGAATGGCACCTCTAGACCCTCACAGGCAAAACACTGTTGCAACGCAGTGTAAAACAATGGCTGGCTTGCGCTGATGGGCTGTCATGTCACAAGGCTCACAACATCGAGAATAGTAAGCAAGTATATTAAGTACAGGCAGAAGAGCCAGGGGTAGACCAAAGGAAACACTCAGAACAACAATACTTTTAAAGCAATTAAAACAAACAATATTCATACTATTCAAGAACTGCACAGAATAACTTTGAACAGACGAAATTGGAGAGATCTGACATCTGCCCTATGCGCTAACTTCAGCGCTAAAGGAAAATGAATGAATATTGAGTACATATGAAGGTAGCACGGCGCTAGGCTAGTATCATATGCTAGTGCGAAAAAACGAAAAATGAAAGTCATAACTGAATGTTCAAGCTCGAGAACAAGCTTCTAGATATCTCTCGGAAGCACGTTCCATGGAAAAACAAAAGGAAGTCATATGGTCCCAGACTGCTGAAAATGTGTGTAGTCTCGCAGACTTGGATTAGGCGTTAACGTTGTCGGTGAGTGAAACCTCGGCTATTTTTGAACCAACCCTAGCCCAACTAGCGTTTTCTGTACCGGAACCAGACTGACAGATGAGCAAACTTTCAGAACCCGATAAAACTGGAGACAATGGACTGTATTTACAAAAGATAAGTTCATTGACAGCGGAACACATAACATGAGATAAACGTAGTCGACCCAAATATAAATCACTGCTTATCGTCTCCACTCCCGGAGACTCACACAGGGACATGTTTTGGTCTGCAAAGTCCAAGGGCACAGTGGCGTAGAGCTGATAAACATCTGTCGTCTGGCGACAGATAGGAAGGCTGCTACAAGCTAGGGTAACTTACCCAAATTTAAGGCATGCTAAAAACGAATGTGCTTGATCTATATCACTCACATCAAATGGTAGCACAGCTCTTCACGCTCCCCGGCGGAAGACACACGAAAATTCGTGCTTAACAGACATTGAAGATACTGTGTTCCTCGGTGGTCGTGGTGACAGAATTACCTAATCCTTGACATCGGAAGTTGTGGGGACAGGGCAGGTTTACCTGAATCGCAATTTCCATATTTTTAGATAGTCAAATCTTATAACGCCCGTGTGTTACTAGGGCCCGAAAAGGGAGCAAAGAATAGTAACACTGTTTACCTTCCATGCATGTCGTAAGATACGACTACGGAAGTTTTGGTGTGCAGTTTACTGTCCGATCCCATATAGAGCCAAAGTGACCCAGAAACCATGCTGAAGTCTGATGTATCAGGCTGAAAGTAGCGGATATCGCAGCAAAGCTATAAACTATGACTCAACGTATTCCGTTCTCCGGGTTACATCCTGCTAATCTGCAAGAATTTGAGAACGAATGCAGAAGAAAACCTGATGATATAACTATATTGAACTAACGTCCGCGGTTGAAAGAATAATACATCACAATGAGTGGTATTTTTTATTGAAAGAAAAATAAAGAGACGATTCCGGTACTTCCGTTTGTGCAAATTTTACATTAGGAAGCTAAGGATTCCCTTTATACTCTACTTGCAAACAGTAAATAAAGACTACTGTACCACTACCGCTATGCTTCCATTTTTCCATAGATAACCGACTATTTTTGTGACGCTGCGGCATGTCCTTTTTTTAAATTTAGATGCCAATGGAGCCGTACGCCAGATACACGCACACAAGTACACACACTAGAAGCAATACCCGGCGTTGCCCGGGTGAGCATTAAAAATAAGAGCCCTATATTATCCATGCTTTCCACGTTAGAAACTTGTACCTATAAAAGATGTACGATTATTGGCTTAGTATTTCCTTCAAATTGTGTATGAATTTGTTAAATTAATTTTGAATTATTTTTTTTTAAAACACAGTGCTCAACTAAGATAATTTTTTTTAAACATGTATACATACATATATTCTGTTCTATGGAGAATGGCTTGCATTTATTATTTTTTCTTTCGTTCTCTGACATGTGCATATATCTGAATTTTTTTCTCATCTATAAACTTGACTGTGTTTTGTAACTCGTACAGATGTCCGTAGAGTTTTACTTCCACACTTGTTCCGCTGGTCCAGGTGGCTTGTAGTTAACATCACTCAAACATGTTTGGCTTAGTGTTTTGTTATCGACATTAAGGGCCTATGAATAAAAACAAGCCTTCATACGTGATACTTTCTGCACATTTCGTTGGTCTCTGTGTATACATTTTGTGTTGTCTGACAACACCGACCCACATAATGCACGGATATAATCGAAAATATGACATAGGAAGGGTTGTTTTTTTTGCCTGTACTGTCGACCAGGGCCGTAGATATGTCTTCAGTAAGGAAAAGGGGAATAACCCGAAAAAAATCATTCGCTTATTTTCGCGTGTAACGCCCTTTGTTTCATTTGCAAAAATAAAGGTAGTGGGGGTTTAATTCTTCTTTGGACTAAATTCCTAGTACTAAAAGTCATGTTATGATTTTCTAAGGGTGGGGTTATTTCCCCACATATCTACTGACTTGATATCGATGTCTACGGTTTAGTTTATAGGTGCACACCATTTTTATCAAACCTGTATCTTTCCCTTCCTTATGAAATATCACCGAAGCTGCAGCAAATAACAAGTTAGAGATCTCTAGTAACATTCGCGTTTTGGGAGTTCGCCTCCCTTGACAGCACCCAAGGTTATTGCTACTGGTTAAATGGCGTCATAATTCCAAAGGTGTTCCAGGAGTGACGCTTGCTATCTCAGAACTAGAAATAAATCAAATGCCGCCTCTTAGATATGACTTATAATAATGTATCTATGGGAAGATGTTGGTTAGTTTCCTTCTCAAATGTTACGCACGATATATGAGCAAGAAAGAGATGCGTAAATTCCCCCAAAAAGTACAACTATTTCGTGTGAAATGGTGCAGGTGAATATTAGGGTAAGGAAAGATTATCAGGGCCGTAGATATGATTTTAGTAAACAAAAGTGGGTGTTTAAGGGAGTCTATGGAAATGCTTCTAATCTCTTTACTATTTGTTTCAGGAAATCAATAATGTTTATTAGTTGTCTTACCTTCCGCATGGATTTTGGGGAAGGGTATTTACTGCCGTGTTCCATGTTTTGTATTCCCATCAGTGTTATGATGTCCTGTTTACAAGGAGAGGGGGGAAGTTGAAGCTCTTTAAACTCACGACTTTCTCATATCTAAGATCTTGAGTGATACACATCCTGGGTGAGAAGATGTTTCAGATATTTTATTTGGAAGAGGCTTGCTGGTCTTGAGTGATACACATCCTGGGTGAGAAGATGTTTAAGATATTTTATTTGTAAGAGGCTTGTTGGTCTTGTGATACACATCCTGGGTGAGAAGATGTTTCAGATATTTTATTTGGAAGAGGCTTGCTGGTCTTGAGTGATACACATCCTGGGTGAGAAGATGTTTAAGATATTTTATTTGTAAGAGGCTTGCTGGTCTTGAGTGATACACATCCTGGGTGAGAAGATGTTTCAGATATTTTATTTGGAAGAGGCTTGCTGCTCTTGGTGTTTTATTTTGTATATTGCTATTTTTTGGGAGGATCATGTGCAATGTAAACAGTCATTTTGTAGAGTTTCACAACCGTTTGTTTTCGTATTTCGGTCCTCTAATATCACCGTCATTGCTTATATTTCCATGTTTTTGCTGCATGTTTTTGTTTTTCCGTTCCTACTCAAACTCCTGCTAGATCTCTCTAATAGCAGGACAATGGTCATACTAGATTTTCACCATGATGTAGTCCAGAGATGTGAAATGCATTCTATAACCCTTTTATTTTTGTCAATGGCATCACACATCCGACTTTGACTACTGTAACCAATACTTTTAGTGTATTTACCACTTTCACTCAACGCTGGACGTCTGTAGCTATATCGCTAATAGACAAGCATTATGAGAGAACTGGTTCCCATACTTATGCCCTGGTCACCAATTTTGAAATTAACCATGGTCAAACATGCTTGACCACCATGGTCAAACATGCTTGACCACCATGGTCAAACATGCTTGACCACCATGGTCAAACATGCTTGACTTTTTTTTTCCGCTGTCTTGTATACTATCGACATAGCCACACAAGCTAACATTACTCGGTGTTTTCATCGAATATGTAAAAGATTTCTCAAGAAGAAATAGGAGACAACGAGAAAGAGGATTCTGGACAGTTTAACCTCTTGACATGGACATAAGATAATAATGACAATAATGTTATAAGCACTGCTCATTAAAGTATGTAGGGAGTAATCATTGTTTATGGCAGCTGGTGCATTAATAGCATACAGTTTTTTGAGTGTTTGTTTTTTAAGTAATGCTGTCACATGCCTTACATGTAGCAAGAAGAGAATAAGGAGATGTGGGTGGTTTTGGTTGTCAACTTCATCCTGTGAATGGTGAAAGTGACCCAACAATGTCAAGTTGAATCCAGATATAAAAGGTACATATATCACAGCCAAGCTGTAAATCATGACACAATTTATTCCCTTCTCTGGATTGCACCCTGCGTTGCAGGAGTTTTATAACAAACGTAGGAGACCTTTTTTGTTTCTTTTTTTTTCATCTGTAGTTCAACATAATGCCATTAATTGATGTATTGTTTCTTTCCAACAGGACTTACTGGCATCTTCCTGAAAAGCCTTATACCCATCAGCCTCCTCCCAATTTTGGGGCATATTATTTTTCATATCACTCTTGTGGCCATTGCAAATGACAAAGAGCCATATGGTTATATGTTCACAAACTGTGAGTATTGTTTTTTTAAATTAATAGTTATGTAAAGATATGTAACATATTTAGTTATTAGTCAGATCATCATCAGAGAGCACAGAACATGTCCGTAGGTGTTTCGATCTCCCTTTGAGCATATCTGCCATTGCACGATAACTGACAGTTACAGTTCTCTGTTGGTTGAGAAACATTCTTCTAAACAAACAGTAACACAGATTCCTTTTGACTTGGCATTTCAAGCTCAGTTCCTTTAATATGGAAACATGCAAAAAGGAATCATCACGCTCAATAATTTCATTTACCCATGCTGTTTCTCATAAGGATATGTCCATCCATTCTATTGCTCTACCTCCCAACACCTTAGCAGATTATGCCAGTCGCTATGCTCTCTCTTTGTTTTGAACACCCACATGATCAGGCATGTAAATGAATGTGGTGCTTTTCATCTTCAACCTATCCACTGCCTTAAATCATTGTTCATGAATGCAGCACACTTTTTGAAATTGTATTTTTATTATGCTCATCAACTCACTGATGATGTAGACATGAGTTATCTTCTTTGTGATCTGCGTTCAAGGTCTTGGTCACTGCCATATTCTCTTTTGTCATGCTGCTTGTAGTCACAGCAAAAACACCACTCTCCTCTCTGATCACCTTCTCTACACACTGAGCTGTGGAGACCTGAGCACTATGCACGTGTGTAGCAACCAAACCATCTGTGTATATCAGGGCTATTCAATTGGCAGCCCGCGGGCTAAATCCGGCCCGCGGATGCCTAGTAAGTGTCCCGCGGATCATTGCTAAAACAGTGAAATAAAGTTATAAAAAAACTAAATAGGCTATATAAAATCATTCAATGTGTTTTTATTTTATAAATCTATGAGAAAAATAAAAATACTTCTAGCATTTTACATCTGTCTGAGTAAAAGTGACCAGCTCGACACATTTTTTAGGCTGGAATTCGGACCTTTGGCCCGTGGTGATCCCCATTTTTTACATTTTGGCCCCTGAGCAAATATAGTTGAATAGCCCTGGTGTATATTATCCTTTCATCTTCACTAAAATTCACACTGATCAATGCTTGCATCTGCCTCTACAGCAGTAGGGCAATACTTTTTTTCATTCTCTTTTGAGATTTATTATTACATTGAGGAGGTCTGGCAATCTACACACTTATTCATTCAGCCATGTCCTCTTAACACTTTGCATGCTTTCCTCAGCACACCCCATCCACTACATTCACCTCTTTAGTCTACCATCTTACAATTTCTGGATTTCAAAATGTAGTAGCTGTTCTTATTTGTAGGTACCGGTAGAGACTCATGCTCACCGTAACTCTTTTGTCACTGCTATGTACAAGCAAAGGGAAGGAGGGGGTCTGCTGGATCGCTTTTATGGAATATATGTTGTTACTTTTTATTGTTTAAAGTATAAAATCTATACTTCAGTATACTTGGGGGGGGGGGGGGGCCTCAGAACAAGTTCTCCCTAGCTGAAGTGATAATCCTATTACTTTCTTATATTCCTTATTTTAGACAAAATAGTTATTATATTGACACATTGGTTATTCATCTTCTGCGTTCGTTCTCAAACTCCTGCAGATTAGCACGATGTAGTCCGGAGAACGGAATGCTTTGTGTCATGGTTTACAGCATTGCTGCGATATCTGTGCCTTTTGGCCGGACACATCCGACTTTAGCATGGCTTTGGGTCACTGACCCTATATGGGATGGGACAGCCAACTCCATCCCATAATCTCTTTAGTCATCTCTTACGACATACAAGGAAGGTAAACAGTGTTGCTAATCTTTGCTCTCCTCTCGGGCCCTGACAATACACAGGAGACACACATTGGTTATTATAAACTCAACAGGTAAAGGTTGAAATGAGGTAATAAAGTTTTGCTAATTATATGAAACACACATAGGCACACACACAAATCGACGTTTCGACCGAAAGGCCGTTATCAAGGATCACAAACACATAAATCACAGACGACAAGTAGGGATGACACAACTTGTGTTCACATGTCTAGTAAATTGGCAGAAATGATAGAAATGAGGTCAAAGGTGACACAATCAGGAAATGTACAGAAATAGGAAGTATACAAAAACAGAACTGAATATATGTTAAAACAAGACCTTAGAAATGTCGGAACAATCAGATATTATGCATATGACAAGCGCTCATTCATACCCAAAGGTTTCAGAGTGCCAAATTCATATTTATAGTGGTTCTCCAGCGCCAGACAGGTTTGTTCGTCAGAGAAGCATGCTTTGATGGCCGTCACCTGAATATCCTGAATATTTTATTATAGACTCAATTGTTGTTATATATATACACAACAGTTATTATAAGGGCACAATGATTATTATGTAGACACAATGGATACAAAGCCAGAGGCAGATCTTGAAAAAAATCACTACATTAATTAATAAAATAAACCACAGAAACAATTATATATGAAACAGATAGCAAAGCTATCTACTGATCACCTTCTAATCCCTGATGCTGCTTATTTATAATCTCTTATTTGGTTTATTCTACTTGTTTAAAATTGGGGATCTCTGTGGTATAGTGGACATGCCAATTTCCTCATGTTCATGAGATTACAGGTTCAATATCGCACTTACAAAACATCTTGCTTACAAGTGTATCTCTTCTGGGGTCCCTGGGATTGTCGCTAGAGCTACAGAATTGTGAATTTTGAGGATTACTCTCATGCGGTGTACTGCTCTGTTCAGAGGAAATGAGCACACATGGGGAAATCTATGCAGTGAAATCTATGCCCTTTGAGCCCTTTTGGATTCTTTTGCGTGTAATGTGCATATGCAATATTGTTTTTTGTAGCTCCTAGTAATTTGGGTTGACCACTGAGGTATAGGACCTGATGCAGCACCATCACAAATGGCCATGCTGTGCTATGATACAAAGAGGCGGCCGCATCAGGTGACACTGTAAGGAGGCAGCAAAATCAAATAGAAGTAGAAGCAGCGAAGTCAGAATACAATTTGAACCATTAATTAATTTAAAAAACATTTAACAGACGGAATGTTGAAGATGTGCATCATACTGAGAAAATCTACATTATGTCAACATACAACAGGTGTCGTAATGTGTAACAGATATAGGAATATTACCTTTAAGTTTGTAATATTTAGTTTCCTGTTTGCTACTCTGCATCTATTTCATAGTAGCCTCTGTCTTCATAACCTTTACTTGCTAAGACAGGCTGTGATAATTTTCAAGTTTAGAAGGACCTGACCTGTCTGTATTTTTACCTATGCCCTATCACCATGTAGGACATTATCATCAGGTACCATGTCGGCTGGCGTAGGCGATCATGGCTCTCCACTGCTCTCTATCTCCAGTATTATGTATCAAAGTTGTAGTTGTTTTGCCATACCAAATTGTCAAACTGTCTATTTTATCACGTTGTCGCCCTGTCTCTGTTGCCTTCAATCTTGCCTGTACTTCACTCTGGAAGACCCTTCTTTAGAAAAACATCTAGTTTCCTATTGTCTTACCATAATGGAGATGGGAGAGGGGGAATTTAACCATGTTTTAAAAAAAATTTATTATTATATAGTTCTAGATATCATGTTATTCTTATTCTCCTGCATTCATTCTCAAACTCCCATAGATTAGCAGGATGTAGTCAGAAATGGAAATGTGTCGTGTCAGTTTACAGTACAGCTGTTATATCTGCATCTTTTGGCCTGACTTCAGCATGGTATCTGGGTCACTTTGATATTCTATGGGATGGGTCTGGCAATTCTACCCCTCAAACTTTCTTAGTCACCTCTTATGACATGCATTCCAGGTAACATTTTGGTTATACTTTGCTCCCCTTTAAAAAATTAGCAACTCAAAACGATATCATGTTCCTATGGAAGGGGGTTGTTTGAACTCTACATTCATACACACATACACCCGTCTCAATAACCCATCTCAATCTATGGGCTTGTCTCCATGCGAAAGAGTTGTTCTCAATGAGAAATAAGTTCCTAAATATAAAAATAAAAACCAAAATTTGATACCAGCTGTTACACATTTATACAATTATTTTATTACACATTAGGATACATACCTTAAAATGCTGGTATATTATTTACCTATTATTATTTGTCTAATAGGTTCAAGTACTGAGAAATTGGTGCGCCAAATTGGCTATCAGAGGTAAGAAAGTAGCTTCCCTTCAATAATTTTATTTATCTGGTGCAATGGGAACTAAAAATACTGTCAAAATCTTTCTTTATAACCTTGATTGGAAACCCTGTATAGCATACCTGTGAATAACTATTTTGTATTCAAGATCAAAATACAGCTACAGTTCTGTAGGTTTACCCACAAAATCTGTCTATATTCTGTATAAACAGTACTTCATTAAAAAATACTAAAGATCAATATAGACATTCAATGAAGCCCTAGGAAACAGAGTAGTGTAATGATAAATCATTTACACAGCAAACCCAGGTTTTGAATCCACATTTTATTCATGGTTTTGAAGTAAAAATTGCTCCTGAGGTTCACTCAGCCATCAGGAAGTTGAATATCAGGGCTCTTGCTCTGTGAAAGTCAAGGAATAGTGCCATAGCAACTGAGCAAATTTAGTAGATGATGTTAGTCAACAGTTTCTGGTCAATTACTGATTAGCAGCTGAGAACTTATTGGAAACTGTGTGCTATGACACTAGGTCATAACTCATCTTACCTTTACCTAGTGAAGCCTGAAAATATCTGTACAAAATACAGAAAATATGTGCCTAGTTAACAGGAGGTATGGGATATGGCTTGGACAACATGACAGCAGACATAATAAAAACTCTAAATGAGTTTGGTGTAGATACTATCACAGAAATTTGCAATGACATATACGAAACAGGCCATATACCTGAAGACCTAACATCATCAATATTCATACCACTACCTAAGAATCCCAGGGCTTGCTGTGGACTGTACAGAATATAGAACAATAAGTCTAATGAGCCATCTAACTAAAATACTTCTCAAGATAGTACTTGAAAGAATTAAGAACAAGATAGACATGGAGGTCGGTGAAGAACAATTCGGTTTTAGGAAAAACAAAGGAACCATAGAAGCTATACTGAGTATCCGGCTAGTGATAGATAAATATATAGAAGTCCAAAAAAGTATATATTTGCTTCATAGACTACAGCAAGGCCTTTGACAGAGTCCAACATGAAAAATTAATCAAATGTCTTCAAGAAATAGGCATAGATGGAAAAGACATCAGACTAATTAGAAATATATATTGGGAACAAACTGCATCAATAAGGTGTGAAAACAGCTACTCTCCATACATAGAAATAAGAAGAGGGGTAAGACAAGGATGCATTTATAATAAAGCCTATTTAATATCTACACAGAGAATATCTTTAAAAATATAGAAGAAATACCAGGACTCAAGATCAATGGAAAAATAATAAACAACCTTAGATATGCAGATGACACTGTTCTTTTGGCAGAAAGTGAACATGAACTACAAAGACTAATAGATCAAGTCAATAAATCAACTAATGAATATGAACTGGATATAAATATTCAAAAAAACAAAAACCATGATAATCAGCAAAGACACAAAAGAACAGGAGGTAAACATAAACATACATGGAGAGAAACTACAACAAGTAAAACAGTATCAATATCTTGGACACATAGTCACAAATGATGGCAGATGTGAAACAGAAGTTAAAAGGAGAATAGGAATCGCTAAAAGTACCTTCAATGACATGAGGAAATTATTAACTCAATTCATACGTAAGCCCGTTATAATGGGACAGAGACGGCACCCTTTCAGGACGTAAGCCCGTTATAATGGGACTCCATATATACCCTCCAAATTGCCTTGTTTTGTTTGTAAATGACACGTACTATTGTTCTTACAATTCTTATATTGTTATATTGTATAAGAATTTCACATTCAATTATCTTTCTTTTGATACCTTAAATGACTTTCCATAGCTAATACTTTGTCTTCAGGAAGCTAGCGCCTGAATCATGATGGGGTCTAAAAAATAGCCTAAAATTAATTATGTCTAAACCCCGGGTATAATTACGTGTTGAAAGAGTTAATATCTAAACAAATTACAAACAAGTTTAAAATGAGAATTATAAAATGCTACATCTATTCCATATTAATGTATGGCTCAGAAACATGGACACTAAATAAACAATTAGAAGACAAAATTGATGCCTTTGAGATGTGGGTATATAGAAGAATAGGGAGAACATCATGGAAAGAGAAGAAAACAAATAAAGAGGTGCTAAAGACACTTAATATGAAGAAAGAACTACTAAGAGAAATAAAGATCAGGCAAATAAAACACTTTGGATACATTAAAAGACATGACACCTTATTGAAGACCTTACTTGAGGGTAAAGTCAAAAGGAAGTGGCAAGAGGTAGGCAGAGATACAAGTGGGAGAGTAACATCACACGATGGACAGGTTACAGTCTAGCAGAGTGCACCACCAAGACAAGAGACAGGAGATGTTGGAGATACGTTGCAGACAACCTTCATTGCGGAGATGGCACTTGATGATGATGATGATGGGATATGACCTGTTTGAAAAAATACAGCCCGAGGCCATATCCAACCCTACCAAACCATTTTTTTTCTGGCCATCCATAATGATCTAAAAGTAGTATATGTGCTGCCTCTGAGCACACAAAACACCACTTGAAATCCTCTTCTAGGGACTAAACACATCTTTTTTGACCCTATACCACATGAAAAAAAATATCAATCAAGCTCACAGGCCCAAAATGGTTACTCATCTCTGAGATAGAATAATTGTTGGAGGTTTTAGCATCAAAGTTGTTCAATGATCAGTTTTTCTAATCATATCTTGGTTCCCATATGTCAAACTTCAAATCTAGAGTCAACAGTAAAAAAGTAGTTTATGTGTGACTTTTCATTGTTCGTGAATGAAATACTAGTTTTAGAAAAATGACGATGATAATGCAATGATTCCTTTAGTGTGAGCAGGCTGCTTGACAGCCCATATTCTTTCAGACAAAAGCACAGATTGCTCTCTGTTGTGTAACCAAGATGACCCCCAGACTCGGTTTCCCAAAAGACACGGTTGTGTAAGTGGGAGTTTATGGAAGTATGTTTAGTTCCTGGATGGAAGCATTCAAGTGCTACAGTATCCCAGGATCATCATGTTCTGTCATGTGCACAGTACACACTTCTGATCCAACTAATCTAATCACTCTTCTGTCAGATTTGTTGACCCGTCCACAGTGATAGCACATCTTGCATTCTCTATCACGTGCCTAGCTGAAAAAGACACTGGTGCAGTTTCCTTTTTTTATGCACCCCTTCATCATCCTTGAGGATCATTAGATAGAAGAAAAACAATAAGAAATTGAAACAAGACAAGCAGTGGCAATGATGATTTATTTACAGGTGACAGGTTGTCAGCCTAACCTCCAAGTTTCCATAGTCACCTGCAATATGCCTGGAAAGAAGGCAGTGGACCCATTATCTGCACATTGAACTAGAAACCCAGGGCCTGGTTGTCACAAGAGCTGGAAAAACTGTTAGAATCCAATAAAGGCTTCTACTCTTGCATGTGCTCAGTCTCTTTAGTTTTTTTTATATAACATCTTTAGAAAACTTATTTTGTAACTCTGGTAGTGATTCCAATGTTTTCTTCTGTTAACCATCTTTTTTTTAAAGCTTTCCCTCAAGTATAATCACAGATTTTTCCTCTTGTTTTTCAATTTGAGTGTGAGTTGTGCTGCAATTTATAGCACAGCTGCAGTATTAGCATCATTCATAGTCACATATCCATTTTCACCTACAACTCCATCATATTTAGCTAGATCAATTCAGATATTGACCATATCAGGAATCAAACTGAATCAACCGCACTATTTTTGTTGAGTAGTAGGTTCTGATTCATGAAACAAATTTTGGGTTAGCCTATGTCAATGTCAGTTAGCTGGATTTATCCAGCAGTGGTCTCATATTTTAACTTAGATCTAACTTAGTCAATTATGTAGCGAAGCACTGTGTGAAGTTTATGCTGTTATTCTATCTATCTATCTATTCAATAAACTCTTTGTTGTCTTTCAGCATCAGGGGTAGAAGATTTTTCTGGGGACTGTGCTGAGTATATTATGGAGTTTGCCGCCTCTTTTATTTTGGTGGTCCATCGTTTTCGTGGTCGACCTCTAGGTCTGCGTTCACTGTATCTGTGTAGCATAGCTTGCTTTGGTAATGCTGTCTGATGGTATTCTGCTAATGTGTGCAAACCATTTTATTTGTTGTCTCTTAATATATTCCAAGATTGGAGTGGTACTGGTTCTTTGTCAAATGTCTTAATTTCTCACTCTGTCTCTTAGCGATATTCCTAGGATTCTGTGCAAGCATGCCATTTCAGCTGTCACAAGTTTATGTTTATCTTGTGCTATCGTTTGTATAATATTTGTTTTGAATAGTGTTATTTTGGTGTTTAAATCTACATTTTTGTTTCTGAGGATTAGTGTCATTTGTCCTAGGGCTTGGTATGCTTTACTACATCTATTGTGTATTTCTATGCTGCTCCTGCCGTCTGTTGTTATATTACTTCCTAGGTGTGTGAATTCTGTCACTTGTTTAAGTCTGTTTCCAATATATTTTTGGTGTTTCTTTATTTTCTTCCTATCTTCATTACTTCTGTCTTCTCTATATTTATCTTCTTGTTATAGGTTTGGTATGTTTGGTGTAATCTGTTTATTTGTCTTTGTAGTTGCTCTTCTGATGATTCTACTAGTACTTGGTCGTCTGCAAATAGCAATTCGTTTATACTATCCTTCAAATTGTTTTCTTCTGTTGTCTTTGCTATATTGCAAATGTGATCTATGTATGTTATAAACAATACGGAGATAGTACACATCCCTGTCTCACTCCCGATTGAATTTGGAAATGATCCAATATACCTGTGCTTGTTTTTACTGCGCATTGACTATTGCTCTGACATAGACTTATCA
This sequence comes from Meghimatium bilineatum, assembly GCA_034231615.1. Taxonomy (NCBI): domain Eukaryota; kingdom Metazoa; phylum Mollusca; class Gastropoda; order Stylommatophora; family Philomycidae; genus Meghimatium; species Meghimatium bilineatum. Next base: position 37,520,912 of record CM067308.1, on the reverse strand, counting down.
GTTGTTGGGGGACTCCGTATGTCTGTAGTGTTACCCGTAGTTTATATCCTCAAAAATTTCCTGTATAAATTTTGTCTTTACTTGGTCTATTGTAATGGTGACCGACATTGATCGTTCATTCTGATATGTGTCCTGAGCTATGTTCTTGGTGTATATCGGGTCTATTAAAAAGCCCACTCATGCCTTGTTCTTGAAATTGGGTTAACACCACTGTATAGTAATGTGTAACTTTGATACAGTTTTTTACATCCCCTGTCTTTAATCCTCATATCTGCTAGTCCTAGTATTTTTATATTTCTTCTTTTCATTTCATCTATCAGGTCTTGTTTCTTATTTTTTAATCCACAGATGTCAATTGTAGCAAATTTAATATGTTGATTTTTTCCTTTGTTGTTTAATTTTACTAGTAGTCATCTTCAGAATACTCTTCATTTTACTACGAACCATTGTGTTCTCGTTGACGGTTTGCTAATCCTGTCTCAGTGTTTTATCAGGAAATCCACATGGCTACACAGCGATCTCTAAATAACACATACACAAAGAAACCACATATTCCATGCGAATAGTCCTGAAACATTGAACCAAACTTCTACAACTATGCTGTTAGCTATGCTGTTAACGAATAACTATGCTGTTATTAAAGGGGCAAATGTCCTTCAGAGGCTGTTGTGTGTCTACTCTGTTTTATGTCTTTGATGTTGTCTATGAAAGTTCCTCTGTCTGAAAAGATATCTTCATCCAGGAAAGTTAATGTGGTGATCCTTAAGACAATATAGCATTTCATTCATCATCCTTTCTCTCACAAACACAAAAGTGATGTTGATAAGTAACTTTCTTTTTATGTTAAACTCAGTCCCTTCTCATGAGTTTTTTTTAATAGCTGCATCTCAGGAATCAGTAATATTATGTTGAACCACATCTCTGGTGCTACTTATTTCTCACTTGTTTGTTTATTTACTGTTCATGATTTCCTTCCACATGACAGTTATTCAATGCAGCTTTGAATAATTTTTTCACTTCCAGTGATAAAGAAATATTTGTTTCACAGGTTGCTTTTCAGTTTATGAAAATCTGCTATCCTGTTCTATTCTATTCCATAATTTTGTTTTCTTTTCATTTGATGTTATCTAATTTTCCAAGTATTAAAATTGATGGGCGTGTTTCAGTGTTGAAACTTTCACTTTTATGCTGCAAGGGAAAAGGGGTTATTTCTTAGAGATGGCCATAACTTCTGATTTTTTTGATTTTTTATGCTGTCATTTCTTCTTACTTTCTCTAAATTAATATGAGGAAAAAATTTGAAGGGGTTAAATAGCAGTTTTGTGTAAACAAATACAAAAAGTTAAAGTTTATAACAAAATGTCTTTATCAAGGTAAGGACAAACAAACATAGCACAGGACAAAAGAGTGTTGCTGTAGAAGTAAAAAAAATTTTTATGAATTGGAGACTACAGTAAAACTGCAAAAATATAAAAGAGGTAAATTAGCAGTTTTACATAGAGCAAATATCCCTACATGGAATGACATTTCGACCTAGCTGTCTTTATTATGAAAGAGACAAGCAAGCATAAAATGGGACAAATTTTCTGTAAACAGCATAAGTGGCAGAAAGTTCCACGATGTTCCATTTTGTCTTCCAGAATGATAAAACATTAATACATCCCTGCATGCATTCTTGTTTCCTTATCAGGCTGGACAGAGCTGATGTTGTAGATATAATTCGTTTGGTTGTGCCAGATGCCCTGCTATTTATTACTGCAGTGATCACTTTAGTTCTGTCTGTGAAGCTGTCAAACAGTCAAGCAAGTATCAGTGCTAGTTTGTCTGAGACTCCGCTGCTAGGAGGAGTGAAAAAGAAATCTAGCCATGAGTTTTGGAAACTGCTACTAGAGTTTCTACAGAATGTTGTTCTCTTGGCAGCTGGAGTTATTGTTCCATCAGTTCTTGGTGGGGTAAGTTGTAGGACAGTTAAGTTCATTTCTAACTATTAGGTGGATACATACACAATTTTCATAACACCAAATTGAAACAAGCCAAAGAATTTAAATATCTAGGCAACATTTTTTTCTGAAAATAGATAGAGAAATAGTAGAAGACTACACAGAGAATAGGTAGAGAAATAGTAGAAGACTACACAGAGAATAGATAAATAGTAGAAGACTAAACAGCGAAATAGAAACAAGGTGTCAGGAAGCAAACACAGTGGCCTAACCAACTTTCAAACTTTCACCATTACTTCTTCACCCAAAGACCAAGGTGGAAATCAAAAGACAAATAATATCTACCTTTTTTATACCAACACTCTGCCACCAATGTCAAACATGGTCTTTAACAGCCTTGCAGCAGAGGAAAATTGTTACATGTGAAATGAAGTGTCTAAGGAAAGCTACAGTGGTTACTAAACTAGATAAAATAAGAAAAGAAGAAATTAGGAAAAGAGATGATATAATATCATGTATTGAACATATTGAAAGACAGCAAGTAAAATAGTATAGTCATCTTATGAGAATGAACCCAAACCAAATACTAATAAGAGCATATAACAAAAGAATATCCGGACATACAGCCAAAGGTAGACCAAGAAAATGGTGGATAGAAAATATCAAGATAACCTTGAACAAACATGGACTAAATGCAACCACTGTGACTCATCTGGCCTTGAAACAACAGCTGAAGCTTCCACCACTATGCTAAGTGGCAAGTATGAATACGATCAACCATCTGATAGATCATCCACCTGGGGACAGACAATATACAAAAGATATAAAAAATATATACCGGTAGGTATATTTCATTGCAATAGGTTTTATAGAGGGCCTTCAACAGAGGGCAAATTGACATTTTGTCATAAGATCTTTATCAAGATAGGACAAATGAAGAATAGAATATCAATAAAAAATACACTTCACTACATGTAATTATATAGTATCATATAAACTCACACAAATGAAAATAGAGTATGATAACGATGGAAAAAATACAGACAAATAATGCATGTACCGGGTATGTGAAATTACATCACAGGGGACATAGCAAATAATGATAATGTTAAAATGAAAAACAATATTATAATTAATAATTGTTGTAACAGTCTGTCAATGTTTGAGCATGATAGGCCATAGTTATAATTGTCAACACAATGTCAGCCATGGGAAGAGACATAGACAATAGATGCACATGACATAGAGACAGAAAATATTAGATAAGCAATGATATAGGAGTGTTCTAAGGAAATGTATAAAACCAATTGAGATGTATAGAAGAAAGAGAACACATTATGTAGAAGCATTAGAGTTGTAACAAGCAAGAAAGAGAATACACAAAACAGCAATATGTTTCTACAACAATAATAAGAAAATGAAGGTATTATATTGGGCATATACTTAGAATGAATGAAAACAGACTGCCACTACAAGCATTAAAATGGGTACTAGATGGCATAAGAAAAATAGGAAGACCAAGAGAGATTCTTTGCAGAACAAACATCAAAGAGCGTATGACTATGGGTCTTAACAATATGCAAAAATTACACAGATTAGCATAACACCTCTTTAAATGGAGAGCTCTGATTTCTGCCCTATTCACTGTATTTGGAGCTGAAGGAACATAGATAAAATAGAGTTGTGGTATTCTAGAAGAATATTGAGAACATTATGAATATATATTTATAGATGATAGCATTATTGTTGTGCTAGAAGAAATACAATCTACGATTCATGATGATGATGGATGCGACTCACAAGACCAATCTGAACCGCAAAGATGGAGGCAGAATATCCTGGAATGACTGGAGGTGATACAGGTGTAGCAGAAAATGGGAAAACCTGTGTAAATATGCCTCAAGAGTTGTAAGCTCACTATATATATATATATATATATATATATATATATATATATATATATATATATATATATACACAACTTTCATTAATATATAAATAATGAAAATACCTACCTGATATATGTAGGCTAATGTTAAAAGTGAGATGTTCCTCCACATCAGAAGAGTCTCTGTCTATATATTTATGACAATTTGTGAAAAGAAGACAGATTGAGTATATCATGATATCAAGCAAGTTAAAGAGCAAGAGAGAATAGAAGATCAAGAAAGAGGATGTAACATAGCTTAGGATTTTGGTTGATAGGAGCAGCATATGCTGTATATGGGACAGAAGGCTGTGGACAGACACGATACCAATGTCCCATAGTATAAATTAATTAATATATGATAAAATATTATAAAAGTAGAAGAAAAATAGAAAGAATAGAAGATGGAAGAAAAAGGGACTGAGAGCCAAATTGCTAAGGGATATGAGAGAAGATGGTGGATGGGTTACAGAAAACTGAAAGATATTCAAAGTTAACAAATGTACACATTTTATAGATGAGGGAATTCTCAGGCAAAAAATGACTTTTATGACCTGATGAACTGACAGAGTGGCAGTGAATGAAACATCAAATGCCTCTTTGGTCAGGAGCATTGAAATGGGCTGCCACAGGAATGTTGTTATCATGCAGTATATCATAGGCATGATGGCAAAATGTATTCATAAGTCAAAAGCCAGTTTCTCCTGTATACTTATGGTAGCTGAGCTTACAAATGAGTGTCTCACAATGAAGTCATATGTGAGTGTAAGAGGCACCTGCTGAGTGATGTTCTTAACACATTGGAGTGCTGTGGTGAGAATATGGCCAGGTTAATTATTATTATTGAGGAGCACGGTAGCCTAGTGGATAGTGAGCTTGCTTGCTATCATCTGGTTGCAGCGTGCCAGGTTTGAAACCACGCCCGGACATTAAAAGAAAAAAATCTGGGTTGTGATTTCTCACTTGACACGACCACTCCTCCAGTCGACTCAGCTGTAAATGAGTACCTGACGCATGAGTTAGGGAAGGTAAAAAACAGCGAGGAAGGGAACTGAGCACCCCGCCTAATAGTTGCTGCTGCTTTGTACATGAAGAGTTATCTTCATCCCCGACGGCAGATGCCATGGGACCTACCTTTACCTTTTTTTAAAATTATTATTGATTTTATTCACAAAAGAAAGTCTCAATGTATAGACACGCAATGTATTCGAGTTTTGCTATTGCATAATAGTTGAACTGGTGGATCATTGGTGAGACCATCAGAACTTCACATGATAATCTTAAGTGTACAAGGAATGAAGGTGTTATGAGTTAATACTTTTCTTAACATGGTGTCACCTAATCTATGATCTGTCCACAACTAGATGTGTAACTTTCTTTGCAGGTATATTTCATTGTGTTCCTGATTGTTCTGACAATGTGGGGCTGTTACAAGTCCAGTGGTCCTCAGTTTGACTATGTGCGGATCCTGCTGCTCATTTACACAGGCTCTCACATTTTGCTGCTACACCTGTATCAGTTCCAGTTCTTCCAGGATGTTCTTCCTCCATCTGATCTCATTGCAAGGTGAGTTGTGGATTGCCTAAAGAAATATATAAACAATTTCTGAAACCTTGCCTGAAAAAAGTTGGTGGACATATGTATGTATGTATGTATGTATGTATTTATGTGCATATATGTATGTATGCATATGTGTGAGTGAATATGTGTAGGTATGCATATATGTGAGTGCATGTATGTAGGTATGTAGAACCATTTATGTGAACATGAGCCAATCTTCTGGCACTGCAATATTTCATATGTAGATCTTGAGAACCATCAGTCCAAGGAATTTTGTCTGATTCCTGTGATGTGGTTAGAAATAGTGTGAACATCTCACAATCATAATTTGTGTAAACAAGCTTTTTTTTGTGGTTCCGTAAAGTTGTGTGGTTCATATTAATTTATCACTGCTAAATTACTGAACATATGAATGGTCATCATCTATGTGACTTGTCCTTTGTCCTCTGTTATAAAACTTGCTCAGGACCTATGCCTGAATTGCTAAGAAGGAATCAACCTTATTACCTGCAGCATGTCTCAAGATTAAAAGAAAGTTGCAGCAAAATCCCATCCAAAGTAAAAAAACTGCCCTCTTGTGACATATTACAGCTACAGTAAAGTACCATCCAGAGTAGAAAACTGTCCAGCTTGTGGCACATTACAACCACAGCAATGTTCCAACCAGAGTAGAAAACTGCCCAGCTTGTGGCACATTACAGCCACAATGAATAAAACCATTATCTGAGACTTAAAAAGTTTAGAACATATACGAACTAATGACTTTGGAAGCATTTGTTAAAGAACCATAATCTACTTATACACTATAATGTATGGCAAATGAAATATCACAGATAATGTGTTTGTATTGCTCAGCTCTGCTTGTTGCATTATAATTAACATTTTAAATCATATATTTCCAAGTCAATAATTTATGTATTGTAAATCTAATCTTGTGACCTATAGCCTTATTTATATCTCTAACTCCCATTTAGGATTATGGGCCTGACTGGTATAGTGCAGACAGACTGCAGAAATGTGGACACCATAGTTTTCTATTCAGATCTACGTTGGTCAGTTTTTGTAAACCCTGCTCTTCTGCTTGCCCTTTATTGGTTTTTTGCATTGAACACTGTCTTGTGGAGACGGAGAATGCAGGTTGGTACACTTTTTACAAATGGTTCCTTCTTTCTAAGTTTTTTAATGGCTGTCAATGTAGAGATTGTGTTTACTTTTACTGCTGATTGACAATGTGAAGTGTGTTCTGTTTTCTTTTAATGTTGCCTCAAAATGTGAGATACATGTGTTTCTCTTTTTACTTTTGATTGAAAATGTTGATCAAATTTTTAAACATAAAAATAAGTAAGCATGGGGGGTGTGGGGGATGGAAGTCCCTGAATTATTGACAGTTGTTGACGAAGGGTGGGAGGGTAAATAATTGGGAACAAATTGTTGATGTAGTTTATGGAGGACAGCCCATATCCATTTTATTTCTTACGTACACAATTGTCTTTAAAAAATGAGTACATACCCCGGTAGGTGGAACAGATCAGCAGCCATGTCCATGCTCTTGTCAACTTCTCATTTACCGATGAATTTTGTGTTAATGGCATAGGAGAGTTTCTCAGCTCATCTTGGAGTTTAAACAAAATCAAAAGTATCTATTATGGTGAGGTGATGTACGCTGCTTTCAACCGAAGATGTTTGTCTAATTTGTTTTATCAGATCTTTTTAACCATATAAAATAATGGAGGTTTTGATTTGGCAAATCATAGCATTGGAATTATGCTCAGCTCATCTGAGTTTCTTCCTGTATTAACCATATCTATCCTACATCTGTGTGTTTTTTGAGGGGTCTGAAAAGTGAGCAAAGATTTATAACGCTGAGCAACCATTCATATCATAAGAATTAGCTGAGAAGGGTTGTGTGTGAGATTGTCTACCTTATCCTGTAGAAAATCCCCAAAAAGGATATGCTGAAGTCATAAGCATGGGGCGGAAAGGCACAAATATCACAGCTGAGCTGAAAACCACTGCATAGCACATTCTCTGGACCACATCCAGCAACATTGCAGGATTTTAAAACACATGTGTTGTCGGGCCCGAAAGGGGAGAAAAGAATAGCAACACTGTTGACCTTCCATGCATGTCTTATGAGGCAACTAAGGAGGTTATGGGATGGAGTTGGCTGTCCCATCCCATATAGACCCAAAACCATGCTGAAGTCGGATGTGTCAGGCCGAAAGGCACAGATATTGCAGCAATGCTGTAAACCATGACACAACGCATTCCGTTTTCTGGACTACATCCTGCTGATCTGCAGGAGTTTGAGAATGAACGCAGAAGAAGAAGAAGAAAACACAGAAGAAGAAGAAGATATCTTCCCTCTAGCAAGATTTTCTTTTCATTCGTATAATTTAGTATCTATTTTATCAGGTGGTTAAGTCTGAGAAACTTTTGTAACAAATCTATCATATTCAACACAACATAGTTGTGAAATTTAGATCTTTTTCTTTCTCCTGGGTCTCCCTCCTGTAGTGGTTAAGCTGTTCTTTTTGTGTTAAAAAAGTTATGGGTTTGAGTCCCGGTCACGAAATTTTGTTTACAAAACAGTATCTTTTTGTTCTGAGATTCCCGGGGATAATTCTGAGGATCATTTCTTGAAGTTACAGAGTTATGTCTTCGTTGAGAAAGATAGAGTACACATGAGGTAACCAAAGTACAATGAAGTCAATCTTCTACACCTTTACTACCTGTGTTTGTTTGCTGTTTTAATTCCTTAAGAATTATGAACAATGAAGCTCTTGTTTTCAATGTGCAACTAGGAGAATATCCTTTCATACCAAGAAAACTTCAAATCATAGTGGTATGCAATATCATAAGAAACCCCCTTCTTAGAGTGGGTCTATGTTTGTATATTAAAGACAAGTTCCACCATTTTGTATTGCAAACATCCAATCATATACAAATCTGCAACCTTGTGGTGGTATTGTTGGCCACTTTAGATCATACCATCCACAAGACAGTCCATAACACTGAATAGCTTCAATATGTTCGTTCATTGATACATACCTGGAAGTACTGATATTGGTGATGATGACCAATTTTTATGCCCACCTTTTGAAATTAAGTTACAGTTGTGTTCTTATCTGTGAGTGTCTGGATGGTTAATAAGTCTTACGCTGGCCGCAAAGGGCTTTGAACATGCCAGAGTTGGTATGATCACTTCATATGGTGTGAGATCTGCCCATGTCTTTTTAGCTAATCTCCATTGTTGAATTTCTGTATTTCTCCTTTTCTCCACATGATGCTGCATCTTTTTTTGCTTAGAGTGTGATGTAGCTATGTTTGTGCAATATACATCTTCCCATGTATCATGGTTTTTGTCAGGCTCTCTGTGAGGTATTTAGTGAGTGTTTGTAGCATTTCTTTTGGACACCTTGAAAATGTATGCCCATCTGCATTTCATCATAAGGAGTATCTTTGGTAGGTGATGATCTGGTTAATACATAGTACATGACCAACCCAATGAAATTATAATTATTAGAATATTGTCAATGTTAGTGATACCAACTCTGTCAAAGAAAGTGGTTTACAAAATCTTGTCTTACCATTCGATGTTCATCACCTTTCTGAGACAAACTGTGTGAAAATGATTGAGTCATATGCCATCTATACAATCCGTGTTTCACCAATAGCACTACTGTAAGTACCTCTGCTCTGTAAACCTTCAGTTTAGTCTGTATGCTAATGTCATTTCTATGCCATCCATTTGCAATCTGGTATACACTTATGTGCCTAAAAGTGGGAAAACTGAATTTTTATGGGTGGAAAAAGAAAAAAATTACACTGAAGATTTTTATTTCATCATCATCACATGACATATTCTTTCCAGAACGTAGCCTTCCTAATGGATCTATTGAATTCTCCTCAATCTTGAGAAAGTTGTCCAACCTTCTTTAGGGACATAAGCAGGCATTCCTGTGTGTCTTCTGTCCACCGGCATCTTGGTCAGCCTTTATCTCTGTTACTTTCTATCATCCCCTCCAATATCACTCTTTGCATACCATCATGTCTTTTAACATGACCAAAAAAAACCTAGCTTTTTCTTTAATGTGGTGTTCAGAAGCCAGCCCTCTTGGATGCTGATTCTGCTTAGTACCAACTGCTATTTTTATTTATTTTTTAAATATTGCACAATGCATATATATCACTCTCTCGCTGAAACTAGTGACAAAACTAATTGAGACAGCTGGAAATGAAATTGGACATATAAAATAATAATCAGAACTCAGGACAAATGTTTGTGAATATTCATTATCAGTTATATCAGTTTGTATTGATGCTGATAATGCTGAATTCATTGTCATAAACAACCTTTTTTTGTATTTCTGTATAGTTTTATGCATAAGGTAACATAATTTGGTAAGCATTGAACATGTGTTAATGTATTAGGTTCTTTTTCTAGAATGTGTTATGGTTTTCGTTATCATTTTCTGTTTCTTTTAATTCCTCATTTTTATTAAAATTGGAAGGATTATTTAAAGTCCTTACAAATGTTGATTTTATATATTTTATGAATGAAAATAAAATAGTACTCCTTATGATAATAAACGCTCCGTTAAAGCAAGTACAATAATCCAATTTGATTATATCAGTCGCCCGTGTGTTGCCGGAGCCCGAAAGGGGAGAAAAGAATAGCAACACTGTTTACCTTCCACGCATGTCGTAAAAGGCGGCTGAGGAGGTTATGGGATGGAGTTGGCTGTCCCATCCCATATAGGGTCAGCGACCCAAAGCTATGCTGAAGTCGGATGTGTCAGGCCGAAAGGCGCAGATATTGCAGCAATGCTGTAAACCATGACACAACGCATACCATTCTCCGGACTACATCCTGCTAATCTGCAGGAGTTTGAGAACGAACGCAGAAGAAGAAGAAGATTATATCAGTGCTGTGACCGTAACAAAATAATGGAGGTTGTGTTTTAACCATGATAGTATTATTATAGGTGAATAACTATTTCATAAGAGTTAATACTATATTTTAGGCCATTTCAGCAAACTGATATACTTCATTAACAATGATACTATATTGACCATCAGAAAAGAAATTTATATATCTGGTTAATTGCCCTGCATGGCAATGAAATCAAGAGTCCTCTGAAGTATGATGCTATGGCATAATGAAACTAGTGAGTTGGACAGATAAGAAATTAATGATTGCTATACCTGTCATTGTCAACTTCCAAAAGGATAATTCTGTATTTCAGCTCACAATGACCTCTAAATTCTATATTCTTCACCCAAGTTCTATATAAATGGTACTTTACTAAAGAAAATTATGTAATTTCAATAAGACATTTAATTAATCAACATTAAGTACCATTTCCACAACAAAGGTTGGCTGCATCGAACCTTAAATATATCCTCTCTTGTCTTGGTGGTACACTCAGCTAAACTGTAACCTGTCTATCTCATGATGTTTCTCTCCCACTTGTATCTCTGCCTACCTCTTGCTCGCCTCCCCTTGACTTTACCGCAAGTAAAGTCTTCAACAAGGTGTCATGTCTTTTTATATGTCCAAAATATTTTATTTGTATGATCTTTATTTCTTTTAATAGTACCTAATTCATCCGAAGTGTTGATAGGACCTCTTCATTCGCTTTCTTCTCTTTCCACAAAGTTCTCCCCTATTCTTCTATATATCCACATCTCAAAGGCATCAATTCTGTCTTCTAGTTATCCATGTTTCAGAGCAATACATTAATATAGAGAAGATGTAGCATGCACCTGTTCAACATTTATGCAGAAAACATCATGCGAAATGTCTGAGAAGATACACATTATGAACAGTTTCAACCCTTCAATATCGGAGGACATGAAATCCCAGAAATTTGGTGTGCAGATGACACAGCACTAATATCAAGGCATCCCAAGGTTTAGAAATAATGATTATGTCAGTCAAACATCATAGTGAGGCACAAAACCTTTTCCTCAATGAAAAAAAAAGACAAAAATAATGCATGTAAGCAGATATAAAATTACACCTAAAATAGTCACTGACAAAGAGCAACTAGAAAATGTAAACAACTTTGCATATCTAGGATCACCCATCAACACCACAGGAGACTGCTCGGCAGAGAAAAGAAAGAGATTAGCAATGGCACTACAAAATACATCATAGATGAAAAATCTGTGACAAGGAGCAAACAGAAAACAAAGTTACAACCATTAAGAAGCTACATTTTTCAGTGGCAGCATATGGTTGTGAGATGTGGGCAATGATATTGACAATAGAAAAGAAATTATCTGCATTCAAAATGAAATGCTATAGAAAGGTCTTAAGAATATCATGGAAAGAAAAAACAACTAATGCAGATATCTGCAAAGATCTGAATATAGAAGAAGACTGGCTCCTCAAAACTATCAAAAAATGCAAACTTACATATTTCTGATATATAAAAAGACACAATGGTTTGGAAAGATTAATCTTGGAGGGAAAAGTTCCAGGGAAGAGAACAAAAAGCAGACCCTAGACTACAATGGACACATGACATTGAAGACCTTCTGAACATGACACCGGAATAAGCTGAGCAGCTCGCACTGAGTGGAAATGAGGACAATGTTGTGCAAAGGACACGACACTTAGAGAGAGAGAGAGAGAGAAAGAGAGAGAGAGTGATGTAGTATTTTAAAATTCTCATTTTTAGCTTCTATTTAGATGTCAATATTTTTTCTCATGTCATTGAAAGTACTTTTAGCCATTCATATTCTCCTTTTGACTTCTGGTTTAATTCTACAATCATTGTGATTATCTGTCAGATATATTGATAATCTAATTATTTGTAGTATCTCTCCATGTATTTTCATGTTTAGCACCTGTTCTTCTGCAATTTTGCTGATTATTAACATTGTTTTTGTTTTTTAAATGTGTATATCTAGTCCAATATTCTTTTCTTGACTTATTGACTTGGTCTTTTAGGCTTTGTAGTTCCTATTCACTTTCTGCTAAAATGACAGTTTAATTTGCGTATCACAGGTTGTTTATTATTGTTCCACTGGAGTGCAATATTTAATTAAACCTGAGTATATTGTATATTGTAAGTAAAAAGTAAAGTAACCCATAGCATTTATTAATGCCGTAGGGGTGTGAGATGTTAGTGATCTCACATTTCACAGGCTCTGCAAATGAGGGCGGTAGCCATCTCCTCTCCCTCGCAGTCTTTACTTCCCGGATTAATCCGGTACCCATTTAAGGCTGGGTCGACCTGGGAGCCGTTGCGATCTGAAAACATTTCCGCCTCAACTGGGGAATGAACCCAGGACCACTCATATGCGAAGCCAGTGCGCTAACCACTGCGCTAACGCGGCTCCCCGAATGTGTATATTGTAGATACATGAAAATCTGCTTGTACCAGATAGTAGATGTGCATTGAGATAGATGTGCAAATATTAAAAAGAATGTAAAATATTGACAAGAATATTCAATAAAAAAGTAGTCTATTCCTGTTGATGGGAAGAGAAGAAGATGATGTCTATAGAACAACTATCATTGCCCAATCATGGAGAAATATCCAACTTATTCAGATCTAGTGTCAAATAGGATGGGATACGCAGTGGAGATAACAAACAACTTTATCACTACCATTCAGAATGTGTGAATTAATGGTGATGACCAGGTCTTTGTTTCAATCCCCAAAAAAGTATGAGCTATGAAGCTCTTGTTTCCTATGTGCATTATTTAAAAATAATTTTTTGGTGTGAAGGATATCTACTCCAAAAATTTCCTTCAAGCAAAGACTCTGAGTTGGATGCTTGGAGAAGAAGTCAACTCAGAGGGGGGTGCATGTGGAAGGCGTGTTCCACATTTTGTAGTTAGACATCCAATCTCATATAATCATTCAAACATTTCATGTTTCAATGTTGGTCACGCATGTGACTGCATGACTTTAACCCCTTAGCTGCGGAGCTATCCTTAAGGATATGGAGGTATCCTTAAGGATACGATGAGGGGTTGCTACCAATTTGCAGAGATTTTCTTCTTCTTAGTTTCCCAAGGAAACAATTCGCTTGGATACTTTATTATAAGCTTCCAGACTGATTTTTTCCCTTGGAAACTAAGAAGAGGATCTTTGCAAAATGACGGTGGCTTTTCATTGTATCCTTCTGCAGCTAAAAGGTTAATACAGTCAACCAGGTCCTTAGAACTTTGCATTATTACAGAGACTTAACTTTGTGTGTTAATATTTTTCTTTCTGTTTACTTTTACATCTGAAAGAGTCTTAAGGAGTCTCCAAAGAGATTGTCTAAACGACGGAGCACATCTTCAGGAGAACGTCAGGTATTTCATCAAACCAGTCAGAATGAGGTTTGCCAGAGCTTCTTCCCATTATGTAGTTATGCTGTGTGGATGTTAAAATGTGTACAGAAAAATCACACAATATTGTACCTTTTGTTTATTTATTTCTGCTTCTTAAATTAATTTTTGACACAGCTTATTAGAATGTAGACTATATAAACAGCTTATATCCTGTCAAGGAGCATAACCATAACATAACTTTATTATGATAATTATTTATCAAAATTATGAAATAATTATATTAAATTAACCCTATTATATTAATTATATTATTTTTAGTAGATTATGCAGTAAAGGAAACTAAACTAACTATAACATATTGTCAAATAGCAGGAATTAAACTAACCTTATATTGTCATGTTCAAATTATGCAATAACAAATTAAACTAACCAAATAATATCTTGTCAAGATAATGCAATTATTGGAAGTAAATTAATACCACTATTATTATTATTATTATTATTATTACTATTATTATTCATATTATTATTATTATGTCATATAAATAATGCAGTAGTATAAATTAACCCTTTATGATTTTTTTTGTCAATCTTAAATATGAGATGCAGTCTGATCAATTCCACACAGAATAATATTACGAAATATGTAGACTCTTCCAAATATGAACAAGGATGTGTTGAGCAAAATTGAGAAGGTGCTGTTTCTTCTATTTCATTCTCAAACTCCTGTAGATTATCAGGATGTTATTTGGATAATGGAATTTATTATGTCATGGTTTGCAGTTTTTCTATGATATCTACGCCTTTCATCCTAACACATCCAACTTCAGCATAGCTTCTGGGTCACTTTGACCCTGTATGTGATCGGACAGCCAACACCACCCCCATAACCTCCTTAGTTTACTCTCCACTTGCAACATGCGTGGAAGGTAAACAGTGTTGCTAATTTTTGCTTCTTCTTTGGGCCCTGGCAACACTCCTGTGCTGCGTTACAATAATATCAGAAAAGGCTGTCTTTGTTTTTCATTTCTTTTTTATTTATCAAAATAGAATGGAAGGATTAGAACCTAAAATGATTACAAACAAATCATGGAAAACTTACGAAATGACTAAACGAAATGATTTCTTGATTCTAGTTTTGTATCTTATTAAGAATCATCCTGGGAAGCAGTGTGAATGCTTATCACCTGTTTACTTTCTGTAAATTTTAATCACAGAATTAAACTCGTTGAATAATTTGTGTACTGTATTTTTGTATTAAGAAGTGTTAAAAACATTAAATGTAGGGGAAGGTTGGCTCCTAGATACCATTATAACAAGGAAACAGGTTTTTGTTCATTTAAATAGATATAACAGCATAGAAAAGCTAGTAATAGAAGGCATAGTTGCTTTTAACAGGGCACAGAAAAATGGAAACAAACATTTCAGAGTATTTAAATATGTCCATGCCTTTATCATGTCAACTCATCCAGAATCATTAGTTCATAAAGAAGACTACATTCTGGAAATAATGTTCATCTAAATATACATCTGTTTTATAAATCTGAGAACCATTAGTGAGATTTATTTTAGAAGGCTGATTGTGAACCACATTGTTTTCTTGTAATTTTTTTAGCATCTGTTCTCAAACTCTAGATAGATGTTCCGTTCCTTCTATCAGGACAGATTTCGCCAGGGACCTTATTTTGCCCATTCCTGATTTAGATAATCAACTCCACCTGTTCATATACCAGCTAAAACAACTGTACTGCATTTCTTGTTTGTATTGGCAAATAGTATTTGAGAGAACTGCTGTGACCTTCTTATTTGTGAAAGGAAGATGGTAGAGATTTAATAATGTTAGAGCTAAAACAGGGACACATTAATATTCAATATTTCTATTTTAGAGAGCAACTTGAAATAATTTATTGCTAACATTCATTTTTTTCTTGAGTGGAAATGTATATGTAGCTTCATGATTATTTATATATGCAGCCTAAAGTTTACAGACTCCTTTGTTGCCTTCTCATTTTTAATTATTTTGCCTTTAATCTATTTTGAGTTCAACATGTCTGTGAATTATTTAGTTGTGCTTATTAGGTTACCAACTACAGGACTAACTTTGATAATGTTATGAGATGTCATAAAATCATTTATAATTGAAAAATATGCAGAAAACAAACTGTTTGGAAAGGGGGGGGGATTTTCTTCCTAAGAGAGTGATATATATTCATTATTCAACCTCAAATTTTTGATTCCTTTGCCAACTTTCTGACAAATTTCACAGATGTTTGCTTATAAACATTGTTAAAATCAATTATGTAATGTAACTGTACAGAGAAAGTATTGTATGAATACTTTAGACAAGGAAGGAACAAAAGGGAAAGATGTTCACTACCTCTTATGAAATATCTAGTTATAAAGTATTTTTTATAGCATTTAAAAAGTTAAAAGTGCCCCTTGATGAGGTATGCTCATTTCAACCATGGATGTTAAACCAATTTGGTTATCTGAGAGCTGTGACCATCAGAAATAATTGAGTCATGGTTTATTTAGTCCTGTCGTCACTAACTATTTTTCTAATATCATTAATCATATTTATCAAAATTATATTTATATTGTCTTTTATCATATTTACAAAGTGTAAATCACATATAAAGTAATAATCGTCAAGTTTAAATGTCTTTCATCACATCAACATACTGAGTCATGCTCAAAGTGTCATTTTGAAAGTGTCTTCAATCTTACTAACATAGTGAGTCATGTTTAAAGTATCTTTCATCATCACATTAATACAATGTCATTTAAAGTGTCTTTTATTACATAAACAAATTGAGTCATGTTTAAAGTGTCTTTCATCACATTAATACAGTGTCATTTAAAGTGTCATTTATTACATAAACAAATTGAGTCATGTTTAAAGTATCTTTCATCACATTAATACAGTGCCATTTAAAGTGTCTTTCATTACATAAACATATTGAGTAATATTTAAAGTGTCTTTCATCACATTAACATAGTGAGTCATGTTTAAAGTATCTTTCATCACATTAATACAGTGCCATTTAAAGTGTCTTTCATTACATAAACATATTGAGTCATGTTTAAAGTGTCTTTCATCACATTAACATAGTGAGTCATGTTTAAAGTATCTTTCATCACATTAATACAGTGTCATTTAAAGTGTCTTTTATTACATAAACAAATTGAGTCATGTTTAAAGTATCTTTCATCATCACATTAATACAATGTCATTTAAAGTGTCTTTTATTACATAAACAAATTGAGTCATGTTTAAAGTGTCTTTCATCACATTAATACAGTGTCATTTAAAGTGTCATTTATTACATAAACAAATTGAGTCATGTTTAAAGTATCTTTCATCACATTAATACAGTGCCATTTAAAGTGTCTTTCATTACATAAACATATTGAGTCATGTTTAAAGTATCTTTCATCACATTAATACAGTGCCATTTAAAGTGTCTTTCATTACATAAACATATTGAGTAATATTTAAAGTGTCTTTCATCACATTAACATAGTGAGTCATGTTTAAAGTATCTTTCATCACATTAATACAGTGCCATTTAAAGTGTCTTTCATTACATAAACATATTGAGTCATGTTTAAAGTGTCTTTCATCACATTAACATAGTGAGTCATGTTTAAAGTATCTTTCATCACATTAATACAGTGTCATTTAAAGTGTCTTTTATTACATAAACAAATTGAGTCATGTTTAAAGTATCTTTCATCACATTAATACAGTGCCATTTAAAGTGTCTTTTATTACATAAACACATTGAGTCATGTTTAAAGTATCTTTCATCACATTAATACAGTGCCATTTAAAGTGTCTTTCATTACATAAACATATTGAGTAATATTTAAAGTGTCTTTCATCACATTAACATAGTGAGTCATGTTTAAAGTATCTTTCATCACATTAATACAGTGCCATTTAAAGTGTCTTTCATTACATAAACATATTGAGTCATGTTTAAAGTGTCTTTCGTCACATTAACATAGTGAGTCATGTTTAAAGTATCTTTCATCACATTAATACAGTGCCATTTAAAGTGTCTTTTATTACATAAACAAATTGAGTCATGTTTAAAGTATCTTTCATCACATTAATACAGTGCCATTTAAAGTGTCTTTCATTACATAAACATATTGAGTAATATTTAAAGTGTCTTTCATCACATTAACATAGTGAGTCATGTTTAAAGTATCTTTCATCACATTAATACAGTGCCATTTAAAGTGTCTTTCATTACATAAACATATTGAGTAATATTTAAAGTGTCTTTCATCACATTAACATAGGGGCCTATAGAAATATTAAGTGCTGTATTGTTATATTAGCATGTGTTATATTTAATCATATAAATTCATATATGCCATCTGCAATTTTCTGGTTTTTTAAATCATAGAGTATTTCATCCCATTGACCTATGCATATCACATATATAAAGTGCCTTTTATCATACTAACAAAATATAAATCTCATTTAAAGTTCAATAAAAGACTTTGCTTCACTCTAAAACACTAAAGGCAAAGGAAATGACAAATTTTATGGTTTTATATTAATAATGTTTTCAGTCTTTTTATGAAAGTCAACATAATTATGTTGGTGGTCACGCTTCTTCTGTGTCAACAGAATAAATAATACTTGTTTTCTCAAATTTTCCACAATAATTTGAATAATGTTATTCATTCACAGTCAGAGTATATATATTTCAGTATATGACATGTGTGTCCTCTTCGTTATAAGACAAAGACATCCTCTAACTTTCTGATATCATCAGATTCCAATATTTTTTAGTTTTAAATAACATCCTTACATTTACAAAAACACTTATCATCCTTTAATTTCTTTAAACCAATCTGGATGAATAATTATTATTTTATTTGTTTTAACAAAAATAGTTGCCTTTAACAGTGAAAGTATTTGGATCATTTGTGTTGTGATTAAATTGTTTGCTGTTTCATAATTTGCATGTAATGTTTCATAACTGATTTCACTAGAAAATTCTGCATTTGAAATTTACTTTCCATTATATAAATGTGTGTTATTTAGTATTGTATGCTGCAAATCTACATCATTGACTATAAAATATTGTAATATAAGTGTTTCTTTATTAATGTGTTAGCAAATCTGTTTTTATTAGTATTTCAAAAATTATTGTGACTTAGTTTCATATTAGTTTGCCAGTTTACAATGTATACTTTCTAGAGATTTTACACTTTTATTTATAATGATCTCATTGCAGGCATTACTGAGGATTGCTGTGATATATAATATTATTACTGTTTGACACTAAGTTTACAGAATCTCTGTTGATATTACAAAATTACGATGAGGTCTGTTATTTGTGTTTGGCAGCAGGACAGTTATTGATTATGAGCTAGAGCTTGTGCCTGCCAGCATCCAGTAGGATAATTTTTATATTTCAGCCATATACCCATAAATTATGTATTTGTTTCCAAATTCTGTCCAAATTATATATAAATGGTCATTTGTTTGAATAAAACATTGGTAGCATATCCTATTCAGGGTTGTGGCTATCAACCAGCTTTTTTTATGTGTAGTGATTTTCTTGGCATTATTGCTTTCTGAACGTTCTGGATGGACAATAATTTTCTGCTAAAGTTAAAATACTGAAGGCTAATACAGGTAAACTCAAAGAAGTGTTAGTATATTCTGTACAAAATGCAGAAAATCTGTGCAAGACAACAAGTATAAGATCAAAACATGAGCAGCGGTGTGGATCTTAGTTGCTACACTTCAGCTAGGTATTAATCATGAAATTTGGTCAACTACCCCCACAAGCAAAGGAAGCCAAGAAGCAGGAAAATAGACTTGCAGCATGAATCATGGTTTATTGAGAGGACAATACATCATGTCTGTCAACTTCCAGAAGGATGATACTATATTACAATACAAATAACTTCTGAATTGTATATTTTGACTCCAAATTCTGATAAATAGTAATTAGTAAAGGAACATTTTTTTTAGTAAAGAAGCTACTAAATGTCAATACATGTGCATTAAATGAAATCTAAGTAAATTCTGTTCAAAATACAGAAAATCTGTATGAGTGATAGGTATAATATATAGTAATTGACAATCTGTGGAAAGCCTTGGAGTAAGCTGAAGATAGACAGGATAGCAAACAGCATGAGTTGATAGGTATAGTATTTGAAAATCTATGAAGGTCTGTGACTAGGCTGAACACAAGGAGGAAAACGGACATCTTGTGATGTTCCATTTGATTGACTTTTATACCACAAGGTAGATTAGAAGTGACTCAGTCTGTAGGCCATTTGATCGGCTCCTTAACCTTTGTGGGTGATTTTTGTAATGTGTCATGTTCACTTTTTAAAATATTACTCATTCCAGGTTGCATTTTGAAAGGACTTGAATTCTTCACTAACATTTGACATCAATATAAATTGTGATCTTTCAGAAATTTTGGTTACACTCTTAATTAATTTTGGTCTTGTGTTTTTTTTCCACCAGTTGAATTGGAACATTGACAAACACCAGCTTGATAATGAGGTATCGAAGTGCTTGAGTGACAAATAAATAGTAGTTTGAGAATCCCTTGACATTGCCTAACTTTTAGTAATTTGAAATCTATCTAGACTGTAAATGTATTCCATTTGGCATTTTCATGTACTGAGGTGTTCTGTTGTCTTCGGTGCGCTTCTCACTGCACAGGGATTAACTTGCACATTAAATGTTTTATATTTAAATCCGTTACTGTTATATTTTAATATTCTTATCATTATCCTAAGGCAACCAATTTTAGCATGAAGTTTTTGTGCTATCTGCTGGTTGTGTTCTTTCTTCATTACTCTCATTATTGTTTAAATTGAAGGTTAACTCTCCTTTCATTTATCGCTGAATCTGACTTTTGTAAGAAGTTTAGCATGCGACTTATTTATTACATGTTATGGCATAAAAATCTTTACAATTTTACCACTTAATTTCACTTCTATTCCTGAGTTTAATGTGAAATAGTTATTCTCATATTTCTGATATAGTAAAATTAGTCTATTTGCATAGATTAAAGGGACACATGTTTATATTATCATACAAATAAAAAACCCTGAAAGATCATGGGTTTCATGGATATAGATAATCTAGTGTCATAAACATGAGATTATAGCAAAAACAATAAATAACTAAAGATCAGGTGTCTATATATTCTCTCACTTGAATTAACTTTGAGTTCACAAATTCCACAGTGGGAAGAACCTAAACGTTGTATAGACAGTGAGGTAGGCTTTCAGGAATGATAGTACGTTAGCATTCCCATAATAAAATTAGATACAGCTATAACACTTAATGCTTATTATAGGTACTGAAGCATGTCTTAAAAATTTAACCATTAGCCACTTTGACATAGGTGGCAACTGGTCTATAGATTGTTCCTGGCTTTTCAAATAGTTCATGTTTTATGTATGTAAATTACATTTGCATCATGATCCTTATTTTTAATAATCCCTGAATGAGCTCAAGTTTACAATAACAGCATGAACCATACCTGAAATATAATATTATTTCATCGTAATGGAAATTTTAATTTTGAGTAGTTATAATAATTTCATTCATATCATAATGAAAAGAATACAACACAAATTAGAAAAAAGAAATTCATGAAGTTCAAGCCGGTTTTCAAGCAGGAAGGGGAACAAGAGACCACATATTCAACATAAGGAACATAACTGAGAAATGTAGAGAACACACCTTAGACCTACATATGTGTTTCACAGACTACACCAAGACGTTTGATTGTGTTAAACATCACCAACTATGGTCCATCATGAAAGACATGGACTTCTCCAAACACCTAATACATCTTATTGAAACACTACCACGAACAACAAGCAACAGTAAGAATGAGGGAGAAACATCAGAGTGGTTTGCTGTAAATGTGGAGCGAGACTGGTGCACTCTATCCACTTATCTTTTTAACATCTATGCTGAGAATATAATGAGAAATGCAAAAGAAGAATTAGAGGAAAATGAGTTTCATCCATAAAATATTGATGGGCACAAGATTCTTGAAATGAGATATGCAGACGACACAGTCCTACTTACTACACATCCTGAGGGACTGAAATAGCTAATCACAGCAACAAAGAAATGCAACGAGATCCAAAATCTATATCTGATCGCACAGCAAACAAAAATTATGACAACAGATAGAACAAAGATCAAGCCAATAATCAAAATAGACAATATAGAACTGGAACCTGTAAACAAATTTGAATATCTGGAAACAAATATAAATACTCTTGACACTGTTCAGCAGAGATTAGAAGAAGACTCACAATTGCAACATAAAAATTAACACAAATGAGTAAGCTATGGCAAAGCAGTAATAATGACACTAAAGTAACTCTTTTAAGATCATGTGTTTTCCCAGTGGCAACATATGGATGCGAGACTTGGACTTTAAACAAGATAATATCCAAAAGGATACATTCATGTCAAATAAAGTGCTACAGAAAGATCCTACAAATATGGGCAGGGAAAAAATAAAAAAAAAGAAATTTAAATTTTGAAATTACTGAAATTAAATGAAGGGTGGTTTCTAAATACAATCATAAGAAGGAAGCTACAGTATTGTGGACACCTAAAGAGACATGACGGCATCAAAAGGTTGATTCTAGAGGGCAGAGTGCCAGGGAAGAGAAGAATAGGAAGGCCAAGAAGACAAATGACCAGCGACATCAAAGAATGTATGAACATATTTCTGACTAATGCAGACCTGCTTGCCCAGCACAGAGAGGCCTTCGGAGTATCAACGATGAAGACAACGTTCATAATTTTCAGGAAAGAATATGTCACTTATTTATTTATATATATATATTAATTTGAACAACTAGTACACAATGTTAGAATATAGAATAGATGCCCTTGAGATTTGTATATATAGAAGAATAGGGAGAACTTCATGGAAAGAGAATAAAACTAACAAAGAGGTTTTAGTAATACTACACATGAAAAAATAACTATTAAATCAAACAAATAAAATATTTTGGTCACCTTGTTGAAGACCTTACTTGAAGTAAAGCTGAGGTGTAGTGGGAAAAGTAAATAGAGATGCAAGTGGGAGAGAAACATCATGGGATGGACAAGATAGATTCTATCAAGAGCTCACCACCAATGCAAAAGGCAATATTGGAGGTCTCTTGCAGCCAACCTATGATGCATAGATGGCACTTGATGATGATTAATACTTTAAAAAACGTGAGAAATTAATTGAATTGTAAAATAAAATAGTAAAAACTTGACAACGACAGGCAATAATCAATGGCAATAGAAGTCCAACTAGAAAATAGAAAGACACAGGAAGAAATGATAAGTTGTAGAAAACTGAAACCCCCCCAAAAAATACAGTTATATTCGTGGCACCTTCATAACTGCTTAGCTCCTTACAAAAGTGTCCTTAGTTGAATCCTTAGTTGACTGGGACACTGAGGAACACATGATGTTTTTTGGACAGGATTGTTTAGTAAATTAATTGTCAAATTCATTGGATATTCTTCTTCTTCAGCATTCATTCTCAAACTCCCACTGGGTCTCTCTTGTAGCAGGACAATGGTCCTACAAGATTTCCAGTAGGATGCAGTCCAGAGAATGAAAATGCATTGTGTCACTGTTTTATTTGTATCAGTGGTCCGACATCCGTCTTCGGATGTAAAGTCATTGGATATAACACTGGATATTGAATTAAGCAAATAAGTCTATCTATTCGCTAAACCCTTTGTTGCCTTTCGGCTTCAGGGGTAGAAGAGTTTTCTGGAGATGGCCCTTGTGTGTGTTAAGTCTATTGTCTGTCTCCAGGTGAATGATGGTTGATCTTATTCACACTTGCTGTTAAGCATAGGGGTCAGAGCTTAAGCTGTCGTTCCAAGCTGTGGCTGCATTTAGTGCATGTTTGTTCAAGGCTATCTTGATGTTTTCTATCTGCCTTTTTCTTGGTCTGCCTTTGGCTTTATGCCCGGATATTCTATTGTTATATGCTCTTATTGGTATTTGGTTTGGGTTCGTTCTGATAAGGTGATTGAACCACTTTACTTGCTGACTTTCAATATGTTCAGTACATGATATTATACCAACTCTTTTCCTAATTTCTTAATTTCTTATTTTATCTAGTTTAGTAACCATTGCAGTGTTTGTGCTAAGTATATTGTGGAATTTGTCATCTCTTTTATTTCGGTGGTCCATCGTTTTTGTGGTTGGCCTCTAGGTCTGCCTTCACTGTATCTGCATAGTATACCTTGCTGTGGCATGCTGTCTGGTGGAAGTCTACTGATGTGTGCAAACCATTTGATCTGTTGTCTCTTAATATATTCCAAGATTGGGGTGGTGCCAGTTCTTTGTCTAATGTTCTCATTCCTCACTCTGTCTCTGAGCAGTGTCTTTTGTGTCTTCCATATCACATTGAGCAGTCTGTGTAGCCGCTTTATACATATCATTATTAGCATTTTATTAGTTCTATATGTATGCCTTCTATTCCTAGTGCTTTGTTATTTGGTTCATTTTTTACTGCTTCTTCAATTTCGAATTTCAGGATGTATGGTTCTAGGTTTTCTTCTTTTGTATTTATTGTTGTAATTACTTCTCCTACCTTTAAGTTTAACAGTTTATTGAAGTAATTTTTCCATCTTTCCATTATTTCTTGGAGCCTATTTAGTATGTTGCCATGTTCATTGTCGATTATTTCTGTTGGTTTGTAAGTGTTGAAAACTCCATTTTACTATGAGCCTTTGTGTTCTCACTGACGGTTTGCTAATCATGTCTCAGTTTTGTATCAGGAAATTCCCATGGCTACTCCATGATCTCTAACACATACAGAAAGAAATCACATATTCCATGCGAATAGTCCTGAAACAGTTTCCATTTGTGGTCACAAGAAATAACACAGATGTCACTTTGCGCCATTTTACCATATAAGTGACCCATAAATAATATGCAAGACAATTATTGGTAACAGCGTCTATAACAACTAGTTAACCTATAGACAGAGCAGACATACTCAGTGTTCTACTAGAGTCTGCATGATTGGAGGGTTATACGGTAATTGAGCATCAGTCAGTATAGAGAAATGGGTGAATAAGACTAAGGATTGGCATAGCACTAAGAGAACACTCAACCAACACAAAATAGAAACCACCAGCGCTAACTTTGTTTTTCTGTTTGCCCCTTGCCATAGGTTTTTCATTTGTGATGTTTTTTGTACGGCCATTGCTAATCACTTTCTGATCTCTGCTGAGTAATCTCCTGTGGTGTTGATGGTTGACCCAAGATATTCAAATTTTCTGATATTTTCTAGTTGTTCTTTGTCAATGACTAATGTAGGTGTGAGTTCATCTCTATTTATAAGCATTATTTTTGTCTTTTTTTTCGTTGAGGAATATATTGTGTGCCTTGCTTTGATGTTTAACTGATATAATTATGCGCTTTAAACCTGTCAGATTCCTTGATATTAGGGTGTTGTCATCAGTACATCTGATTTATGGAAATTCATGTTCTCTAATATTAAGGGGTTAAAATTTCATAATGTAAGTCTTTTCATACATTTTGCATGATGTTGTCTGCATCTGTGTTGAACAGATTTGGTGAGAGGATACACCCCTCTGACTCCATTCTTGAACCTCAAACTAGTCTGATGTTTCTCCCTCGAGGCGGACAATTGCCTGTTGCTCCTAATAAAACATTTTAATGAACGATGTGAGATGGTGTGGAAAGCTCATGTTCTCCGTTATGTTCAATATTTCTGGTTTGTTACAGTCAAAGACCTTTGAGTAGTACATGGAACAGGTGTATATGTCTGCATTTCATTCTTTACACTTCTCTATTCTATGTCTCATGTTGAAGATGTGATCCCTAGTACCTCTGTTCTGTCTAAAACCTGTCTGGACTATATTGATTATTTTGTCCATATTTTGTTTCCTCATCATCTTGAGAAGCATCTTGCTGGAATGACATCAGTGCAATTGCTCTGTAATTTTTACAGAGTTCTTCAAAAGTGAAAGTGAAGATATACTGATCTTGTCTATGAAATGTTAAATTTAGGCTGCAAATGGAGGATTCAGTAATTTGTGTGTCGTACTGGTATGAACTGGACATTATGAAGCAGAATGAGAAAAGTATTGAACCACAAGGCCAAATGAACTATTAATATGCAACTCTTCAATATCTGCTGCAGAAAACTAAACATCTATTGGGCATACTGTTTTTAAAATGTAAAGTTAAGTCTGCATTTGGGAAATTCAGTAATAAATATTGTGTGGCGCATGGCCGAGAGGTTAGTGCTTTGGTCTCATCACATTGATGAGGTCCAGAGTTCGATCCCCGGTAAGGACTGAGTTTTTTTCTGTCGAAGTGTAAAATTAAAAAACTCGTCCTGAACATGACACGGCAACAGCAAGGGCATGCAGCCTTTATCACATAATATCACCTGAAACCTTCCTGTAATTCTCTAACTGGAAAAATACAGTATTGACAGTTTGACAGACAGTAAAAAGTATGGTACTAGCATAAGTGGATGCAGAGTAGAATGAGGAGCTTATTCAACCATTAGGACACAGGAACCATTAGTATGCATACCCTTAAATATCTGCTTGTGAGACACTAAGCATCTAGTTCCTCTGTCCTGTCTAAAGACTGTTTGAATTATTTATATCTAAACACTAGCCTTATCAAATCATAGAGTGTGATTACAAGGAGAGATGTGTTTGTGAAATTTAACAGCTCCTGCATGGGAACGAATTTACATTCCTCCAAATATGTTGATCTGGGCATTTGTCTTTGCATTTCAAACAATGGTATGCAATTTAGAATAAATAAAAAAAAATATTTCTTTGTTAGTCTCCTAGTAGCATAGTAAATGAGTACCCGACGAATGAGTTAGGGGAGGTAAAGACAGCAAGGAAGAGAACTGGACACCCCACCTAATAGTTGCTGTGGCTTAGTACATGAAGAGTTATCTTCATCCCAACGGCAGGTTGCTGCCATGGGACATACCTTATCTAGTAGCAAGCACTTTTCCATCTTTTCAGATGATGTTGTTGTGCTATAAGAAAATAATCTACAATCCATGGCGATGATGGATGTGATTCACAAGACCCGATCTGAGTCACAAAGAGTCTTCCACAGTATGTACAAGGAACCACAGACATACTTATACCATTGTGTGCTGTTGTGTGTCTTAGACAAGCAGCAACTAGTAGATAGCACAGTCTCCTATTCCTGTATTATTTTATAGACTCGTAATGAACTACTCGGAAACAAGAAAAGAAGTAGACATCTCAGCAACATCTTAATGTTTTCTCTGTTTAATGATTGCTCTACTACACTGCTAGTATGAAAATGGTCCATCTCTGTTGGACCTCAGTTGTGGTTATTACTAAATTAACATTATCAAAGTGAATGTATTTATAGTTAACATGACCAAAGTTAATGTTGCTATAGTTAACATTAACACAGCCAACTTTATCACAGTTAGCAATAATGTTAAGTTATTTTGTCATAATAACATAGTCACTGGTAACATTATTGATACCCACCGTATTATTGTTAATACCTTGTCATCTTTAGCTAAACCTACCTGCTTAATTTGAACAGAGATAAGCTTACTTTATATTTCTTCCAAATAATTTGTTTGTTCTGCTCCAAACTTTTGAGGAATGTCTAATTGGTCACATGCTGGCTATTTGTTTTTAAAAACTGCTTTATTAAAGTTGTGTTGTATTTTGTGATAATTAATATAATTTTGTTGTTAATAATGCCGGACTAATTCAAGATGATATGATTATTGGTTTTTGTCCAGTATTTCTAAGAAGTCTCTTGACAATTAATAACAGCTTATGAAATGTGGTATATGTTTTTAATATAACTCCTGCTTTGAAACGTATGTACCCGGTACATAGATTCCTGTTGCATAAGTTGTTGGCAAAGTGCAGATAATATAACATAATATAATGTCCATGGCATATTTGTTTTGTTTTGTGTAGTGTACATTGTAGAATACAGATTATTCAAGTAACATCTGGTTTATGAATATGGAGGAATCAATTTTTTGTTAAAATTAAAAGACAAATCAATGTAACACTAGCATTTCTTCATTTGAAGAGTTTGTTTGATTTCATGATGATGAGTTATGATTAGAATTAGCAGATGTAATTACAATTTGGTAGCAGAACTGACAGAAAATAATGATGTATACTTATGAGTATACTCACATTCTTTCTAAGCACGGAACCACAAATTATTCTATTTAAGCCTTCATAGACACATTTTCATCGTTTTCTGTTATTTTTAGGAACATATACTTGAAATGATTTTTTTCTAGGATTGCAGACATTATATGATTTACATATTATTGAAAATATTTCAATATTTTGGCATGCTTGTTGAGTTTATTACAGAACCAGTGTTTGTGACTACATTAACATGTTTATGATTGAAATATTACAACTAACACCAACAGCATATTAGGGCAAATTTGTGCATATTACTAATATCCTGTCCACAAAGAGGATTTTGTTAATAGAAGCGTGAACTAACAGCTCTATAGCATACTTCTTCCAACAAAATGTGAAAGTGCATGTTGCATAGGTTGCAGAGTCACAGGAATATGACATTTGGTATTTTACATTTAAAATAGTTTATTAAGTAAACATATGGAAGATTTAAATATTAAATATTTCTGCACCTTTTTAAAGTTTAATGTAGAGGTGACATGTTCTTTTTTAAAGCTACACATTCTCTTGAAAATAATTGTCTGCTTCATACCAACACAGACGAGGTAGGAGGAAGAAAGGTAGAGTAGAAGCTAGAGGATGACAATTTAAATGAGACAGAATGGGTTGCAGTCACGGTTCGGATCCTATAATGGAACTGTTTGAGCACCAACCAACAAAAGAACACTCTTAACAATGCCACTTGACATTGTTAACAAAAACTCGCATACAGAGCTGACATAATCACAGTGCAGGCGATTAATCTTGGAGCTGGCATCCTAGCAGCCACGGGATTTACCACTGTTTATAATTGGACACACCTCAGCTAAGTGATACTTGTACGGAACAGTATAACTGCATCCATGATGGACATACCAAAATGAAACTGTCCTAAGATGAAATTACATGCTGTCATGGTGCAAGCACCGGTGCCTGTGGTCATTGTGAACATATATGGTCGCAATGACAAGGTAAACAGCTCGATGTGGCAAAGCTTACTCTATCATCACGAAAAACATGTCTTCTATGGTGATTTCAATGCCAGAGGAAGATAGTGAGAGAATGAAATTGTCAATAAGCAAATGGAAGACCTTGAAGGCATACTGGTAACTGCAAATGTTGTATGCCTAATGATGACACAGTGACTATAACAGCCAGCCAATCTGAGGACACTGATACCATTATAGACCTGCCATTGATTTCCACCACCTTGGCCCTTGTATGCAGGTGGAATGCATTAGGACATTATGGCAGTGACCACTACCTATCCTGGCCAAGAAGCACATGCTGGGGAAATGCAGCAGAATAATGAAAGCCTTCCACTATAACACGTCTGACTTTGACAATAGCAAAATAAGATGCAACAGGTTACACCAACACCCTAGGCACAGTCAACTGAGTCAGCCTCCATAGTGGAAGGACGCGGTATGAAACACATGGATAATTAATGTAGTATATTGGGTACTATGATCACAGTTCAACCCCCAATATTTTGTGGGGAAAAATGTGAGCAGATATCGTCACGGGTTAGATGTTATGTTAGGATTGGGAGCGACAACGATATCCGCTCAAATTAATTCCCACAGAATATTGGGGGTTGAACTGCGATCATAGTACCATATATTGAATATAGTAGTTTCTAGTTTTATTTCATAAATATAACATTTGCTAATGCAAACCAATTTTCAATATGAATATTGTGTTTTTTAAGGCAGAGATTGACTTCATTGTGTGTAGGTTTACCTTAATGTACTCTGTCTCTCTTGATAAAACAGCAAACCTTGTGCAGAGAGTATACAATCTTGTATGATATATTTTCTAGTTATTAGTTATGGAAATAACTTTTTAGTATTCCGACACATAGATGCTTTGGTCACCTCCAGCTTATGTTAAAAGTTATACATCCTGATGGTTCCTGTGACTCCATGGTTTAACTCACTATGTTCTAATATTTTGTTAATCATATGTGATTTATGCTATTGAGCACAAGGTTGCAGTATGTGCTTGAGTACCTCCTTGTTTAATGTTTCTGCTAAAGTAACTGATCTGCATTTTGTGGTATTCTTACTTATTCAGACAGGAAGTATGGTATTTTCGGGATCATACATGGGTGACGACGAACCTGGTGAAGATGAGGTGAGCAGATTTCTACTAATACCACCATCTGCTCATGCGAGCAGATTTGTAGAACAGACTTCATAACACACATATAATGGCTTGATATTGTCTGCATGTTTCATATTGTCTTGTTTTTCAGATCTTTTAATGTTTCCAATTTTGGAAATACACATTTTTAGGAATATAATTTTTTATTCAAACTTTTAAAAATTATTTTATTATTTGCTTAAGTTATACATGTTGATGCACAGCTTTTATAGCTAGATTGTCTTGATTGTGATTAATATATATCTTTGTCTCTTGTGTGGTACTTTCAATGAAAAAAATGAATAAACATGATACATGTTCCAACATGCTTGTCATTAAAAAAAGTGTAGGCTATTCACTGATAAAAATTTAAAATACTAGTATTTATGTAGGTTGCTGACAGCGCACGATACCAGCGATTATGGTATTGAATGTGCATAATTGTCTACTTTTAACACACTGCCACCACATAAATTCACACCTTTTTTTTTATTGTTGCATGTTGTTGTGTAAACAGTTACGTTCTATTAAATAATAAAACATACATTTATTACATCTTTCTGGGATAATTAATACCATTGCATGGTAATTTTTACACACTTAAAATTAGTGTAATATGCAGCATTTTTTAAAGAAATATTACTGTTGTGTTCTTAGCTTTAATGTGCTTTAAGAATTTGTTATAATTCAAAATTCTCACATTTGTCAGATCTTTCACACAACAGTATTTACAAGAACTATAGCAGAAGTAACACAGTAACATTTTTATTCCCATTCACATCTTCTATACCAAGCTTGTTGAAATTTTTTAACAGTTTATTCATTTTCTTTCTTGAAAGCACCCTTTTGTGGTGTTTGGGGAGCTTTGTTCTAGACAGACGTTTGCTATATTAGCAGCTATCATCTCTAGATATACATTCCTATTTTTGTGTACTTTTTTAAATATTGATGTTTTTGAGCTTTGCCTGTGACTAAATATTAAAGAACAATTTTATTTGTTAATTATAACATTTTCTTTATCACATTTTTTTCTCAAATCGTTCGCCTTTTCATATTAACTGTGTAAAATTAATCATGAAATTCTGTAGAAAGAAAGATTGTCTTCTTAATACTCATCAATATTTAGAGAAATCATTCTGTACTTCATCCTAAAATAACCACAAAATTCTGTATGTTGTCTCCAAATTCTGTGTAGAGAAATTTTTCTTAAGGTAAATACTGCATTGATAAAAAAAAGATCAGTATAATACATGATCACTTACTAGAAGAAAGCAATGTATTGAATGAATCAGACCTGAGATTATAGAAATTTAGAATCAATCATAGAATGAACAGGGAAGGATGAGGAAACATATTAAAACACATGCAAAATCAGTGCAAAGGGAGAAGGATAAGCATGTAGATTCTTCTATCATTTGCTTAAGAAGATTGAGCATTTAATAGGTTTGTCCCCAGAGTGCTATGATGTCATTTATATGTTTGCCCAGAGTGCTATGATGTCATTTATATGTTTGCCCAGAGTGCTATGTCATATGTTTGCCCAGAGTGCTATGATGTCATTATATATGTTTGCCCAGAGTGCTATGATGTCATTTATATGTTTGCCCAGAGTGCTATGATGTCATTTATATGTTTGCCCAGAGTGCTATGATGTCATTTATATGTTTGCCCAGAGTGCTATGATATCAGTTCTTATTTTGTTTAACAAATGGAAGCTGCTGTCACCACGTCTATTTCCATTCTCATACTTGATGTTGTAGTGGGGTATGCAGCTGACTTCTCAGCTAATTTCTTGCCATTTTAGTAAGCCACAAAACCCCAACCACACTTATTTGTTTCTTGTGTTACTGAGCTGTGTAAATTATTGTATGATGTGGCTTTGAGTGCTGCAGTATGAGTTCTTGGATCATTCTCTTTGTTCTGTTAGCAACCCAGTCATGGCACTCTCTTCCCATCTGTTTCACAACTGTTGCTAATAACATTCTCTCATTGCCAAATGTCACCCATTCACAGCCTCTTCCCAGTTTCTCCAACTCACATACTCTGAGTAGGGTATCTTTGGCTTCTGCCGGCCAAGACTTCCCTCTCTTGATACGCCTTCCTTCTGTGTTGTCTAGAGATTGTTGTAAGACATGAAGATCATTATTGGCGACCTTTAAGTATTCTTTAACCTGAGCTATTTTATGTTTTGCTTTGATGCTTGGCAAGTCTAGGAGAAACCTCATGGTCACAATAGGTGTATCTATTGTGCATCCTAGCACAGCTCTCATGGTCTCATTTTGAACTCTTTCCAATGTATTCACCTGTGTTTGCGACAGTGTCAATAAATCTAAACCATAGTTCAATACAGATAATACCACTGCCTGCATCATCTGAAAATTTTTTCGCTCCTGCATCTCTGCAGATCCCATGACTTTGACTACACTGACACCCTTGCCAGCTTTCTGAATGACTTTGTCCACATGTTTCGTGAAAGATAGACTTCTATTAAAAGCGATGCCTAGATTTTTCATAGTCTGCCCCATGTCAATGTTGATGCCCATGCATGTGGCTGCTGATATTGTGTCTGTGACTATGTTGTTGTTCAGCGAGAACCAGATGATCTTTGCCTTGGTGGGATTGATAGTAGTCAGTGCACCAGAGTGACAAATGTTCTAGATTACTCTGGATGCCATCAATCATATCTCTTCTGTTTCTACCATGCTTGTACAACAAGAGGTCTTCTGCATATGTTAGTATTATGCAGGGTCCAGCATCCTGAAGCCACGCTATTTTGTATGTGTAGACGTTAAAGAGTACAGGTGATGGTGGCAATCCTAGTGCTATCGTTCTGATATCTGCTATCCAAGATCTCAATCTCAGAGTGGTGGAGCAATGCAAATGAAAAATCTTTGGCAAGATATTAGAGAGAAAGATGTACACATACAGAGAACCACGGCTCAACAACACACAATTGGATTTCTGAAAAATAAAAGTTGTACAGATGCAATATTCACCCTCAAACAACTTTCAGAAAGAGCGATAGAACATAATCAAGACTCATATTTGGCTTTTGTGGACCAAGAGAAAGCTTTTGACAGAGTAGATAGAGCACAATTATGGATAACACTACATACATATGGAGTTCCCCCAAATCTGATACGCCTATGTCAGAGCATATTCGCCAATAGTCAATGCGCAGTAAGAACGAGCACAGAGGAACATCCAATAATTTCTAAATTCACTAGGAAGTGAGACAGGGATGTGTACTATCCCCCTTATTGTTCATAACATACATAGATCACGTCTATAAAGTAGCAAAGACAATGGTGGAAAACAATCTGAAGGATAACATCAAACATGACATACCATATGAAGATAAATATAGAAAAGACAGAAATAATGAAGATATTAAGAACAGAAACATCAATATATATATATTTTGGAAACAACAGACTTAAACAAGTGACATAATTCTCGTTCATAGGAAGTAATATAACAACAGACGACAAGAGCAGCAAAGAAATACACAATAGATATGGTAAAGCATATCAAGTCTTAGGGTAAATGATACCAATCTTCAGAAACAAAAATGTATAATTTAACACCAAAATAACACTATTCAAAGTGATTATTATGCCAATGCTGTGTTACCACTGCCAAACATGGACAACGACTGCACAAGACAAACATAATCTTGTGACAGTTAAAATGGCATGCTTACACAGAATCCTAGGAATATCGCTGATAGAGTGAGGAATGAGGACATTAGACAAAGGATCCAACACCACCCCAATGTTGTAATATATTAAGAGACAACAGATCAAAGGGTTTGCACACATCAGTAGACTGCCATCAGACAGCATACCACAGCAAGCTATACTACACATTTGTACAGTAAAGGCAGACCTAGAGGTCGACCACTTATACGATGGACCACCAAAATAAAAGATGCTGCAAATTCCACAATATACTCAGCACACGAGGACTGTCTCCAGAAAACTCTTCTGCCCCTGATGCTGAAAGGCAACAAAAAGTTTATCGAATAGATAGATAGATAATTTGTAGATAATAGCCCTCCAGATATGAGGGGGAATTCCAGCAGTGGGTTGTGTACCACAGAGCAAGATGAGACACGTAGAAATCTGTGTCATCCACTGCATCGAACTTCATTTCCTTGTTTTTTTCCACTTTGCGACAAGTTCGCTGTCACACGTCTCATGTACAAATTACTTATGATTGCATGGCATGTATTGATTGATTTTCCAATATCCTCATCAACCTTTCTGATAGTCAGACATCTGTCAGAGTGTATGATTTTGTGCACATGAGCCACAATCACATCATTATGGAAGGAAGATGGTCTGCATGGATAATTTTGAAAGAATCTGCATCATTTTATT
This sequence comes from Meghimatium bilineatum, assembly GCA_034231615.1. NCBI lineage: Eukaryota > Metazoa > Mollusca > Gastropoda > Stylommatophora > Philomycidae > Meghimatium > Meghimatium bilineatum. The sequence goes on along the minus strand of CM067308.1, from coordinate 37,486,409 downwards.
CTATCTTGTTGTGGTTGTGAAGTGTCCTTGGCCAGCCCATCAATGTTCACATATGTCTAGAATGTCTTTGTCTAATTTCGTATTCTACAGTATGCTGTTTTCCCTGATAACATGATTTTGATGTTCCATGTAGAAATTCTAATTCTTTTCTTAAGGCAGATTACAGGACTTTCCACAGTATCGCAGTCAGGTTTTTGGCCATCATTACGTATAATCTTTCTGCCATACTAGTTCTGCCATACTCCTCTTCCCCAGTTCGAGTGTTTGATCTGCCTGGCCTTGGGGCCTCACCATCTTTGAGTTTCTTCGATGTAGGCTGTCATGATTTCTTGACAGTTTCATACAGTAGTTTGCCATTGCTTTCTGAATGGTTCTGGCCGCTTACCAACTTGCCCTGATGCGCTCTTGGCCCGATACTGTGCCTATCAGGTTCCTGCCTTTGAAGATCTGATTTTGTTAAACACATATAAGGTAGTGTTATAATTCCAGCTAACATTTTAATAAAAATTGTATCTGTACCTACACATAAATATATCCACTAGCCTAGTTGAGGAAAACCAGGAGTTTTGAAACAATTATAACAACATATAAAAATCCTTCCTGTACATGTTGCGGCAACTGCTATGGCAAAGCAGCCTTTATTTCCACAGCACACAGAAAACCTCCCTACACTCCTTCATAGAAAAACATGCAGTAACGAAAGTGTGTTTTTTCGAAAGTAATAACAATATAGATGGGCAAAATCATGAATGTAATAAAACTTTGTAATAATATTATGTATTTAACTGAGGGTGTAACAGTCAACTTAAAAAAGGATCATTCTGTGTCTCAACCCAAAATAGCCTAAATTCAGAATTTTTACCAAAAATTCTACCAAAATATATACCAAGAGTACTTCACGACAAAATGATAATCCTCAACACAGTCAAGTTTATTATGATATTTAACTTTACTATATTTTTTATTTGACATCCTCGTTAGTGGTTATATATTTACATAATTATTGTCTAATGTCATACTGACACAGTACTGGTCATTGTTTTGTTATGGCTGTTTTAAAGAGAAAAGTTTAAGCAGATTTGTTTTATTTGTGTTGTAATTGATATTGTTCTCTTACCATTTACCTTCCAGTAATCACTGTAACACTAATGTTAATTTGTTTGACTACAATTAGTTTGAATAATTTTGATTCAGACATTCTTTTTTTTTTTATTTCTGAGAATGATTGTCCAGACACATTTTTTGATAATAATTTAAGAAAGAATCTTTGATTTGGTGAAAGTATTTGTTTTATATTTGCATGCAAAATGTGATGTCTCGTTTTGTTAACTATATAATGCATTATGAAATCTATATATCAGACAACAGAAATGGATTTCATTGGATATTAAAAACCGTAACTCATTAAAAACTGTATGGCACTTCTCAGAGCCTGGAGTTGACTGCTACCTTTGCCAGAGCCATCAATGTGGAAGCATGAAACTAAATTAAAAAGACTTTGTTGAGACAAGAAAATTAGTTCTGCAGTGTAACATGATCCAGTCCTGCCATTTGGAAGTGAATCTAGGACAATATACAAGCGAACAAGGCACACTCTAGTGACAAAAAAATTCTCAAACAAATGCACAAACAATGTAGAATCAACAGTGAAACAAATGCACTTTCGTTGCTGCATGTTTTCCTGTGTAGGAGTGCAGGGAAGCTTTCTATGGGCTGTGGAAATAATTATCTGCTTTGCCATAGCAGAAGTTGCGACATGTGCTGGAATGATTTTGATTGTCTATTGTCTTTCCCCAGGTGGTTTGTGATCCACTCTTGCCATTAAGCGTAGGGGTGATTGAAGCTCCAGCTAGCGTTCTAAAGCCAGATGTGTGGCCTCGGCTGTGCTATGACTGTGTCTGTTCAGGATGTCCCTGAAATTTTCTATCCATCCTTTCCATGGTCTTCTTCTGGCTTTGTACCCTGATCTCATTTAGTTATATGCTTGTACGGGCAACTTTTCATAATGCATTCTCATAATGTGGCCAAACCACTTGATCTGTTCTCTCTCTATGTAATCTGTACAAGATATTATACCTATTCTATCCCTGATATATTCAATTCATAATCTATCGAGCCTGGTGATCCCTGCAGCTATCCTCAAGCATTTCATCTCACATGTCACTATCTTTCTGTAATGTGAAGATGAGAGAGACCAGGTTTGGCACTGATAACACAGTGTTGGTAGAATTATATTGTAGATCATTTGTCTCTTAACTTCCAACTCGATCGTGAGGTGAAGTAGTAGTGGTGACAATTGGTATGTTACTGCATTTGCCTTTTGACATCTGAGATATTTGAGCTCTGTTACTTGTTTTACTCATATATTGTCTATCTGTATGTTTAGTGGAATCAGTGTTCTGCATATTTTCATAATTTCCGTCTTTTGTGTATTGATCTTCATGTTGTATTTTCTACATGTTGCAGATAGTGAGTTAACATGACTTAGTAGTTGTTCTTCATTTTCGTTTATGAGGCTCTGATCGTCTGCAAAAAGTACTGTAGTTCATTTATTTCATTGTTTGGTTGCTCTGAGTTGTCTTGTTCTGATTTTGATTGTACCTCCTAAAAAAAAATCCTGTTTTCCATACCTTGGATTGAAGTTGGTACATCAAGGGTCTCAATGCACTGTAAACAGTAAAATGAGTACCAGATGACAAAAATAATGATAGAAAAACCAAGAGAAAACTGTAGAATATCCATCAGAGAGAGCATGATTGAGAGTCTCAATAACATGAAAGAATTACACCAAACAGAATCATATAGCTTGAACTGTAGAGCACTGGTTTCTATCGGGCAAAGTTTCTAATTGTAGATATTTGATTCATTTGTTCAGGCTAAATCGGAGTGTGTATTAAAGAAATACTTGACATTATGAAGCTGTCAACATTCACCATTTTTTTTATTGCACATTGCTAAATGGTGTCAATTAAATGGTTTATTATACTGAAGACAGAGATCGGAGTCACATTATGACCTGTAAAATATCTGCCAAGACTTAAGCAAGTAAGGAATAGTAATACTTCCAGTGTTGGTCACCTACCCCTCATTCTGAGGTGGGATGTGTTAGGTGAAAAGATTTGGATAACGCAGCAGTTATGCTGTGTACTATGATGCAGTGCTTTCAAATCTTTGAAGTACATCTTGCTAATCTCCAGAAGAAAAATCACATTATGGAACAGCCACAGCAACTTATGAACAAGTACAGATTAGATGTCATCAATGCAGACATTAGACAAGCTCATAGCTGCACTGATTGCCACCTCAATAAATCCACCAGACTGCAGAAACTCAAGTGTGCAGTTTGTGTAGATGTATTAGTATTATATATATATATATATATATGATATATATATATATATATATGATATATATATATATGAGATATATATATATATATATATATATATATATATATATATATATATATATATATATATATATATATATATATATATATATATATATATATATATATATATATATATATATATATATATATATATATATATATATATATATATATATATATGATATGTGTAACTATATTCTATGTGGTATTGGAGTGAAGGTGAGAGCCTCAACTCTGCTGAATAATTGTAGTGGTATAAAAGGCACTCATGTAGAGTTAATGTGCAACTACATAGGCATATTTGTAAAAGGTATTTCATCTGAACCATTGTAGATAAGCATTTGATAGAGATGTTTCCCTATCTGAACAGCTATTGTTTATGTGGTTAAGATGGTAGCAAACTACTTAATGAAGATACAGTTCTCCTATCTGAACAATTGATAAAGAAGGTAGGTTTTGACAGACAAGAAGTCTCCCTAACTGAGCAGCAATTGTTTATGTGATATAGAGGGTAGCTACTTGCAGAAGTAAATCTTTTCTACTATTTGTTTTTACTCTTTAATTCTTAAGGCATTTACTTTCATACATCTCATGAAAATACTGTAATCACTTAAATACTGGACATAGGCCTATCTATTGAAAGTCTTTGAATAAAGTGACATCAGGTTACACGAAGTAGAGATTCACCCTAAAAGACATCTTACTGAAGGTCATCAGAAAACACTTCTGCAACTAAAAGAGGAGAAAATAAAAAGCTTCACATCTTATTAGTCACATATACTAGTGACTGGTTGTTATTATTATTATTATTATTATTATTATTAGCAACTATAGAAATATGCATTTTTAGATACAAACATTGTTTAAGCTGCAAGAAATAGTTATGCTTGAATTATTATTTATTTTTGGTAAAATAAATTACATACCATACTATGCTCCTTGACAGGCGAGGTAATTAAAATAAAATATTATTTAATAATCATTTTTCGTTGATCAAGAAATTAGATTTACTGATAGAGTTGATAAGTCCACATTACACATACTGTATTATTATCATTAATTATTATTGTAAAATGTTGACCAGAAATACTGGGAGAAAGCTCTTGCAAATCTCATTATGTGTCCATGCTTGCACATTGTTTTATTCATGTATACCATTATATTTCTTCTCATAAGAATAATAATCTTTCATTTTCCAATGCTATTGGTTATTTAATTTATAGAGTGTCCCATATACTCTGCCATCAGTTAAATTGAACCTATACAGAAAATCCAGAAAAGTTGGTTAGCATGAGAGTTCCTAGGCCAAGGGAGTAAACTCCTACAGAAAATCTAGAGGGAGACCTTAAGGCAGTCTGCTGTGTATTAAACCATTTTCTGGCATCGCCTGCAGTTCTGATTGTTTCCAAGCATATTTGCATGAATGAATGAATTAATAAACCTGTCAGGGTGGTAGGGGTACAACATTGGATGCTTCAGCACACAGTCCTTCAACGATTTCTAACTTTAATGATGTGGAGGAGTGAGAAAAAAAACTTGTCCTGTCCACTCCATGATGTTGTCTGTCCATGTCTTTATTTGCCCCTTTCTGCTTCTACCCCTTCAACAGTTCCCTGAAGCATTGTTTTTGACATGGAATCATATCTGCATACATGTCCAAACAATGTTACTTTTCATCATTTCACTATTAAACGCAATGGTTCTTGTACACCTGCATACATCTCTATTTTATTTCTTACGTACAAATGTGTCTTATGTTCGAAATTTTCGAACATTTGCATAGAAATTGTTGAACGTGCTTTCTTGATGGGTGCTGTTATTTAATTGCCACAACCATCTACTATGGGTGTTGGATTTAGATTTGTATATTTTCCCTCAAGTTTATGCCAGTCTCCAGGATTTATTTTCTTCACTTTTTAGATTTAGTTTGCTACATTTTTCTCTCCATGTCTTTCGTTTGTTTTCCTTTGTGATATATCTTACTTTTATTGATCATCTGTTGTTTTCTGTTTTGTTGGAGGTGGTAGAGTGTTTCTCAGCTTTCTTCCTGGCTTTTCTCCTCTCTTTGACTGCTTCAGCCAGTTCAGGTGTCCAGAAATGTTTGTATTTCTTGACCTTTCCCTAGGGATACACTATTTATCGGCTGCTAAAATTCTGGTACAGGTTTTGCTGTATTTTACATTCATGTTGGCTTTTCAGCTGATATTCACTGAGCCAAGCATCAGTTACTTGGCTGTACCTGATCCAGTTGGATTTCTTAAAGTTCCAAGATGGCTTTACCGCAATATGTGTCATACAAAACAATGGTTATAATAACAATGGTATTTTTAGTTTCATACGGTCTCTTTCTTCCAGCTTTAAATCTCCAATATGTATTTCGATTTCTGATCCATGCATATTTTCTCCTGTTTTCCCCCACGTAATCATATCTCCTGAGTTCTCTCTATTCTCCTCTATTTTTTTTATTTTTTTTACAAATCTCACCTTTTTCTTCTGTGAAGTCATTTACTCATTTTTTTCCAGGTTAATTTGATGAGTATAACAGATTACATTTCAAGTTGTCCTTTGTGTTGTTTTGCTAAAAAAGGGAGCAAAGAATAGAAATAGCAGCACTGTTTATCTTCCATGCATGTCATAAGAGGACACTAAGAAGGTTATAGGGATGTCCCATTCCATATAGGGTCAGAGAAACCCAGAAACCATGATGAAGTCGAATATGTCAGGCCGAAAGGCATACCCCTAGATATCGCAGCAAAGCTGTAAACCATGACGCAACACATTCAGTTCTTTGGACTACATTCTGCAAATTTTCAGGAGTTTGAGAATGAAAGGAGAAGAAAAAGCGGAAATGTGCAAGTCATATCTATTATTAAATTATCCCTACATGAAAAACTCCAGTTAAGGCTCTGCGTATATAACCAGCTCCTTCATATGTCTAACATGTAAGCTTTCACTGTTATGTCAGAGAGTGAAATAAAAGTAAAACACATAATGTGATAGTTTTACTTTTTATTTTATGCCTGTACAATGGATGAGCAACATATCATTAGTGGGTCAAATCTAGTGGAACACCAAACCATTTTACTAGCCAGCCAACTGATATAAAATTATTAAATGCACTCGCTCCTGAGCTCAGAAAATATCAAATCACAAGCTATCTTAGCCACACTGTAAAATACAATGTGATAAAGTGATAAAGGGGAAAGGGAGTTCCATCAAACTTTTGATGTTGCAAGTTCAAAGGTTTTTTAGAAGATATTTTGGAGATAGTGCCTATTGCCAACCTATGATGTTCAACATTGGAAGTGACAAAAGTTTAACTTCAAACAAATATTTTTAAGTTAAAATATTTTGGCGTTTAGCAGTAAAAACTATGATGTGCTTTAAAACTTCAAAAGATCAAAAATAACTTTTCACATTGTTCGGTTACCAGTCTTGGCTGCTATCCCTGACGAGCCAGTCAGAATTTGGCCCTCTAACCAAAAACAAGTTTCCCCACATCTGCTGTAAAACTATATATTACTGTGTATTTAGACATTGCACCCAATGGTATAAAGTTTTACTGCTATCTTATCTAATATCAATATTTTGTCAACAGCCAGACAGACTTCCAACTCCTGAGGTGACATTGATGCAATGCATTTTGCTGTAGTATACATGTTTAGTTATAATGATAACTTATTACCCATGAAATATTGCACAGATTGCAGAACCATTGTGGAACTAATTTATGATTCCTAAAATATTTCACAGTTTGTTGAACCATTCTGGAACTAACTTATCATTCCTAAAATATTACCCTATTTGTAGAACTATTTTGAAACTAATTAATATTTTTTTAACAATAGCAGTTAAGTATGAAAATGCACTTAATAGTAAGAACGCATGAAAATAATTGTTTGCTTTTTTTTTTCAAAGTAAAAACAGCCAGTGAATGTAAAGAATTTAGCATGATATTTGAAAAATAATTGATTTGAATGAGTAGAAAGAGTATGTTCCATTCATTTTGCTGCTGTGCAACATGTATCACAAACATTTATGTATGCAATATTAAAGCATGGCTTCAAAGATCATCTGTGTATGTATATAGCTTTTTATGTTAGTTAATCTCCCTTATATTACTGTTACTGCAAGTTTAATTTATGTTAATTGACGAGTAGAAAACAATGAATCCACAATACCTGATTTTCAATACATTAATATGCCTGCTGTGTATTTTGCAATTTCCCATATTTCATTTGCAGCGCCATGGTGACTTGAATGTTGCATGCGATTGTCTATTGTAAGCCCAAATATTGTATATTCTTGATGCGTTTATTTTAGCATAGCTCATCATACTAATGTACCTGATCAGTGAACTCAATGTTTATTTTATACGCCAGCTGTATAGAGGAGCCATGGTAGTGAAGCGTTTAAGACTTTTACGTTAACTAGCAAACCCTGGTTTCAAGTTCACACATTATTAATGATTTGATATTAAAAGTTATTCCAGTGGTCTACCCAGCCAAAAGGAAGTAGGGTAGTAGGTTTCATGTTCTGGGAAGTTTGAGGAATGACACCATTGCAACTTAATAAGTGCTGTAAGTTACACTTGTCGGGGGAGAGGGGGGGGGTTTATGGTCAGTAACTGACTAGACAGCTGAGCGCAGAACAATACGTGATCAAGGGTCCATGTATACACTGTCAATTAACGGGACGTGAAAATAAATTACATATATTTCATACAGTCAATACTTGTGTTCTTTGGTTCAAGCACATTGAACGTGCTCAATGGCGTCATTTGCAGATCTTGTCGCAGGAATTCAAAATGACAAATAGTAGCTATGCGTGGAGATTAAAGCTTGCAACGATTTAATATTGTTTGTATTTTAAATATATGAGCTACTGCTAGAATTTAGAAGTGGGGGAGGGGGGAATCAGACTCAATGTTAGGACTCATTCTAACGCAAACTCCCTTTCCGATTTAATAAATTCTAGTTGGTAACTACATTGAAAGGGAGACCAATGACTTCTGTTTACTATTTGTTTATGTATTACCTCCCATGAGAAAATTTATTTTTAGTGGCTTGGCACCATTCCTCTCCGCCCCCCCCCACCCCCGAATAGGTTCTGTAAAAATAGTGTTTTGTTTTCCCTTAATCATCTGTTTGTTTCTGAATTGATTAATTGATTTGTCACACCACAAATAATGCTTATTTGTCACAAAATAAATTAAGCTAACACAATTTGTTTCACACAAAAAACTCAAAACTGAATGTAGTTACCCTTCCTGTGGTCGCAAGAAGTTTTCAACTGCACAATAAACATTTCACCCAAACCTTATACTATACTAAGTTAACTATTCAATTTTCTATTCAGTTAACTAATACTTTCAATTTTGGATGTAGAGACAAGGTCAGGCATGACACTCATATTCTTAGAAGACCTATGCTGAGTCAAAGCAGGCCTTCAAATGATGCATATTTTCCTCTCAATGATGTCTCTCAATGCTGACCAAGGAACTGCACAGAAATAATTGAAAATATGTTGGAAAAAGGTGTTTAGTTTCTGCCTTCAGGTCTTCTTTTCTCAAGATTCTTGGTCTGGGCAGTGTTTAATTGTCCAGTTTCTATCTAAAGTAAAATAAGATACTTCTAAACTGAAAACTCACTTTGTGCTAAAATTCACTACCTGGGAAATGTCCAGAAAGAGAGGGGAGACAGAAAAAAACCATTCTGTACAATCCGGTGAAGTACGCGACCCTCCCCCTATGCTCAGTGGTGGAACTGATAACCACCCTGGTAATAATTAGTTGTGCGGATCTATTATTGCTTATTCCAAATGTCATGATGAAAGGACATGACATTTTGCTGAAACAATACTAGAGGGAATAGCTGATGGACAATAGAATGACAGTGATATATACAAGAGAGGGAAGCATTCAGAGAAAAGTTTGATAGAATGTACCGCCCATGTGCTGATGTGAATCAAAAGGGTGAAAAAAATAGCTCTGTGACCTACCATACGTGTTGTATGAGGTTACTAAGTAGGTTTTGGTGTGAAGTTGGATTTCATAGATCAAAGTGACCCAAAAGTCAGATGATCAAGTAGATGTAAATATGCTGTCAATCATAACAAAACATATTCCTGCTATGCTATTCAGCAGGAGTTTGAGAATGAACATAGAAGAAGAAGAAGAGGAAGGTACAATGTATCACCAGGATAAGAGACTGAAAGTGATAGGTTGCTCTGTCATCGTAGCTTGTGTATGGAGTGATGACAAACCCTTCATATATTCTATGAAATATTCTATGGGCTTACTACAGGGAATAGTCAATGGTGGAAAAAGCAAAGGAGGACATAGAAATGCATGGACAGACAGCATCAGGGACCGGATAGGATAAGATTTTTTCCTCACTCGCCCATATCATTGAAAAGTAGAAATTGCTGGAGGACTATGTATTTATGCATCCAATATGATACCCTTATGATCCTTATGATAGTTTATGGGTTTATAGTTAGACAGATAGATAAATAGATATTGTGCATAGATATTATTTACCAAATAAATTGAACAGGTCGAGTGACAGAACATAATCCTCTCTAATTGCTTGTTGGATGTGCTTAAAAGCCCCTATTTGGTTATCAATTCTCATGGTTGCTGTTTATTCCCATCATACATTCTTTAATAATATTCTAAGATCTTCACCAAAAGTGTTTCAATTCTCCAACATTTTAATTATTTCTTCATGTTTCACCTTATCAAATACCTTAGTAGTCAATAAAGTACAATTAAGATATCTGTTTACTTTGATTTTTTCTATTAGTGTTCTTAATATGTATATGGTGTTATTTTCGCCTTTGCTGTCAACAAATTAACTCTACTCATCTGCAATTTATGGTTTTATTTTACCAGTTATTCTCACCATAATTGTAGTGACTTGACTCTAACTATGTGATGTTCTCAATCAATGATACCAGTTTGCTTTTTTGCTACAAAAGCTCATAGCAATCCATAATTTCGATAAATATTATAACAGCTTGAATATTGCAGTATATTTAAATTTCATTTATTCATTCTGTGTTGCCCATGAATTGGCTTGTGTTTATGAAATACATATTTCTTGCAGAATTTGTGCTAAAATCTGAAGTATTTAAAAATATATAATAAATATTCAGGAAAGAGAAAAAAAAATAAGATTCTATATAGTAGGCAGCTCACTGTGATACATTTTTATATGTTCAGCAGTGAGTAGCCTTCACAGTTTGTGAAGTTTAATAATAATTATTAATAAGATTTTTTAAAAGTTAAGGTTAATAAAGAGCATCATCTTCCCCAGATAATCAACAGTTAACTGCTTGTGACAGTTCTTAACATGATTTTTAAAAACAAATAAACATAATGTATGTTTATTTGTTTTCATAATTTAATTTTCAAAAAATAATAAAGGGGGCTTTCCATAAATAAATTTCATGAAATAATTACTTTCTTTAGAATGTGATATGTTTTTAATAAAGAGCTGAATTAACACACTTTATCATCAATTCTGTGGATGTCAAGACTCAATTTTAGTTCTCAGTATCTTGAGTGTTAAGTTGGTAGCATATCCTATTCAGGGCATAGCCATCAACCCATAATTTTTTTGGTTGTAGTGATTTTCTAGGCAATAAAACATTTCTATAGGTGTCATTGCTTTCTGAAAGTCTGGATATACATTTGCTTGCAGTGTGGTTTGAACATAGTAAATTGGATGTCAGTACCACCCCTCCACAGCGAGGAGTAGACCAAAAGAAACACTCAGACGAACAATACTTAGAGAAAGTAAAACAATCAATATCCATACTATTCAAGAACTGCAAAGAATACAGAATTGGAGAGATCTGACCTCTGCCCTATGCGCTAACCTCAGCGCAAAAGGAAAATGAATGAACCACCCCTCCACAGACCTCTTGAGTATTTAACTCCTAACATATTATGCACCCTTATATGTGACTTGCTGTCATCCACATTTTTACCAAACACCCACCTAACATTGCTTTCTATAATAGTCTTATAGGAAGCTGAGTGTAAATACATGGTTTTAGTCCACCTGTATTATAGGGAAAACATCATGGAAAGAGAAAACAAACAGAGGTTCTAATAACACTTAATATGAAGAAAGAATTATTAAAGGAAATAAAGATCAAACAAATAATTTTGGACACATTAAAAGACATGACACCTTGTTGAAGGCCTTACTTGAGGGTAAAGTCAAATGGAGGTGAGCAAGAGGTAGATACAGGTAGGAAACATCACAAGATGAACAGATAACAGTCTAGCAGAGTGCACCACCAAAACAAGAGACGGAATGTTGGAGGTTTGTTGCAGCCAATTTTTGTTGCGGAGATGGCACTTGATGATGATGGCTAAGAGTTTATTTTGTTATGTAGATGAGAGGTACAGAGTGTGTCTCAAACAGAAACAGTGCCTGATTCAATTTCAGCCACAGCATTTGTGCATCAGAACTGTTCAAAAAGCAATGACAACATGTTAAATATAAATATTTCCTAGAAAGTCCCTACAGCAAAAACATGCTGCGTTTATCGCTACATCCTGAATAGGATATAAAAACAACTATACTAAGAGAAAATGTTGAGTATACTTGTAATTGACATGCAAGCTGTTGTCTGCCATAGTGAATGGCAACACATTAGTGTAGTTTTTATCATGTTCTTGGCAGTACACATTTGACATAAATGCCAATTAAGAGGACACAAAGTATGTGTGCTAACAGACAAAACAGATGATAGGTTAAAAGACATGGAAATTAGAGAAACGTGATCACTGATGTTATCAGAATTTACCATATCTCTGGACAAAACTAGTTATGTATAATCACATTTCACAATTGTTGAAGGGTATTCTATCAGTTTACCTCTCAGCTCCATGTTAAGTATAGGTCATAAGCAGTGTTCTTCAATAAATGTGCCTTATTTACTGAAATGTGGATCAGAACACCTATGGACTTATCCAGTGTTTACTGGTGATAACCTGCACTCATAAATCATTAACTCCTTCCATTTTTTTAATTAGATAATCTTTCTATAGCACTTTTCACTAGCTTTACCCTCACATAAATGTTGTTAGCTGATTAACCATCTAATATATTAATGCCATTTTTTTCATGTTATATTTAGGTTAGACCCAATAAATATATACTTTATATTTGTGCATCATATCCAGTTTTTATTAACGAATGAAATTCATTCATCTTTGCCGACATACTAATTATTGTGTATCAAGACAAGAAATTTTACCACTTCAGACACAGATTACATGAGTTGATTAGGCATAGGTGTGTCTAATATTACAATAATGTGTCCACCATGATTGCATATCTGTTTAAAATGATTTTTTTTAAATGAACTGTATGCAAGATACTCATGACTTTGTCATTAATATTTAATGCGCTACCATACTGGGCTTTCATTGATCTAATTATTTCAATAGGTATCACCACTTTGCAGTTCATAAATATAAGGAATGTTGCTTCTCTACTGTGCTTGTCAATAACGGACGGTTAGGTCATCTTTAAAGAAATTAAACTTTGTCGAAATCATAATCAGATGTCTCTGAGAAATTGATAACTAATCTCAGCTCAATGAGCCATCTTTCTTCCAATATTTCTTTCTCCTGTAACACATGGTTCTCACATTCCTTCGAATAATCCCAGTACCAGGTAAGTATTTCAACATCTTTTAATGTGAACATTCTATTTTCTGGTGCTACCTGTTCCTTAATTTTAGCCAGGACTAATTCTATTGGGTTTAAGTGAGAATGGTATGGGTCTTAAACATCTGTGGCCATGTTCCTGGATTGCCTTGTCCATATGAATTATCTTTGTATGTTGTGTCTTTTTCACAATCACTAGTAATTCAGGTATCAGGGACATTTCATTGAATGAAATGTTTTTCTTGGTCTGCCAAATCGTTATTACACCTTTGGTACTCGATGAATTAGGAACTTTATCTTCTGGTGCCACAGCCTTGTTATATGAAGCATCGTCTTTTATGAAACATGCCAGTCTATCCAATGAAGGAAGTACAAGATTCACTATCCAATCTTGAAATATCTTATATAAATATCCACATTGCCAGAGGATATCTGACAAGATGGAGAGTGCCACAGTAATAAAACCAAGATGCGACAAATACTATGTTAATGTAATATTGTTACTAGATAATCTAACTACTAAATAGTAAAACGAATGTATAGTAAAAAAACAATAAACAAAGGAACAAGGACTTTTTCTATGTTATTGTCCAGTAAGGACCTTTATCAAGAAACAAATGCAAATAGGAATAGAAACACAAATTATTTAATTATTAAAAATGCACAGAAATGGTCCCACCACTCTATATCTCTTTTTCAGAAATGACAAAACTGTGAAAAAGGCACAATCATGTATGTTTAGTGGTTGGTAACATCAGTGCATGCAAAAAACTTACCTACAGTTGATAGATAAAATAGAAATATAATGGGGTAATGGGAATGCCATAAGAGAAGGTCTGATTTAACATTCAGAATTCCTTCTCACTAAAATGCTTCATAGGGTCTATATCATTTCAAATCCATACACAAAATTTCAATTATATGAGTTACAGTATATATTTGCTGAGATAAAACATTTTGAAATAGAGCAAAGTTAGTGAAATGTGTATAGTTCTTGAGTGAGGGGTCTTAAATTTCTTTTGACTTTCACTATTTATGAGATGGAATAGTACCGGTAAATCTCACGCACAATCCTCCTTGTTGCATTTAACAACAGGATATGGCAAGTCAATGTGCTAAATTCTTTGTACACCGTTCAGCCTTCAACATCATTATGGCAGATGAAGAGTATCCATACCTCTTTTTAGCATTCAATCTCAAACTTTCACTTGAGCTCTCTTGTAGCAGGACAATGGTTCTACTAGATTTCCAGCAGGATGTAGTCCAGAGAATGGAAATGCACTGTGTTGCTGTTTTATTTGCGGCAATGCCCGACACATCTGTCTTCGCCAGAACTGATTATCCTTCATGTAGTTTGTTAAACTCAGATATCATTGCCTACTCCTGCCATCTTTAATTTAGATAATTTATTTTTAGAGTATATCATATAAGTTTTAGAATTAGAATATTTGTTTTGCAAAGTGAGCCATGATATATTTGAAAGAATGTGCATTTTATATTAGCATGAACTAAACAAGCAACATTTTAAACATTCAAAACGATTATTATTTTTATAATATAATTTTTATAAACACACTTATTCTAAGCTCATAATTTGCAAGAATTTATTTTACAAAACAATTATATCAAAACCAACTAGATCTATATTAGAAACAAGATGTGTTCAAAACAGTTATTGCTTTTATACATTTTGTTTTGTAAAAATGTTTTACAATTTAGTATGTAATAAATGCCGTTCTGTTTTATATCTAACCACGAATAACATATTTCTTATATAAAGTTTGCATGTCTCTCTCAATATTCTCTCTCAACTGCCAGGTAGAAACGTTTACAGACACCCATAATAGTCACTAACTCTATAGATCGTGAAGTAAACTTCAGAAGACCTGCACTTTTATTTTTAAAGAATGACATTCAGCTACCAAGAGTAGAACTCCTCAACAGCAATTGGTTATAGGCAACAACAACTCTTGTCAATAATATCCAGTACAATATTTTACAGCACACTATTTACCCTCTCGGAGTAGGAGGCTACTTCTCAAAGCATTGCATGGAACTGAGATGAAGTCTTCTGGGTATGAAATAAAGCTCTAGAAAAACCTTTCCATTCTATAGAAGGATACATGATGCTCTATTATTGCTTGTAATTCTTTGGGATCTTAACAAACACACACACTATGATAAAACACATTAAAATTCATCTTAGATAAAAATAAGATATATCTATTTGTTAATTATCTTTTGTTAGAGACTAGTGGAACATGAAGAACTCCCTGGTGGACACTATGGTGGAATCAATGAATCTCCTGGAGCATTTGGGTCTGAGCCAGAGACAAGTGAAGATCAGAGCCATCCAAAGGAGCGAGCAACAAGTGACAGTGTGACACAATTGAAACGAAAACCCTGGATGTCAGTACTGATCCTCATCATGAAGCAGAGCTATGTACTGTCACTGATAGCGATGATGGTAAGTGACATGTATGATTTATGATGTCACTGATAGGGGGTGATGATGTGTGAGGTGTGGGATTTATGATGTCACTGATTGTCGTGATGGTAAGTTGGTGTCATTTGTTGATTCTGATAGTTGGTGTACCTTTTAATGTCATCTATAGCTTTTATAAGTTGGTGTCATTTGTGATTTATGTTACCTTTTTCCTATGATGATAAGTCAATGTTTTTTTATTGTTTCATGATGTCATTAATAGCTATGATGGTAAGTTGGTGTCATCTGTGATGGTTAATATGTGTCATTTATGCTAGTTTCATTTCTGACATATGATGGTGATTTAGTGCAATTTTTCTTTTATTGATATTGAGTTGATATAATGTTTTCTTTATGATGTTTTGGCAGTGTGATTTGTACTTTAAGATGTTTAGTAAGTGTAATTTGTCCGTTATTATGACATTCATGTCTTTTATGATGTATAATGTATTTTGTTTTTCTTTGTAGTTAAATGCATCAAAAACATGTTTTGTTTTCATGCAAATCAACACTTGCAAGTGATGTTCGAGCAGTCCTATTGTTTTGTTGATGTAATGTTTCTTACGCATTTTTCATACTTCACGTGCAAAACAGCAAATAAACAAATTCTGACTCTTGTTAAATATCAAAACAGGTTGAAATAAATTTGGCACATGCATTAATAAAGTTTAGCAAAGTAAAAGGCATTATCTGGTTTGTATTTAAAGAAGGTGGTTGCTTTTTTTTCATGACTCAACTGATGTTATGAGAGCGATGGCAAGCTACTGGTATGATTATCAGTGGAATGGCAACCAGAGAAATTTCCAGACATTTCAATTGTGACCAGTCCACTATAGTAAGGCTATACAATAGCTTCCTGACGGCAGGTACCACCGGTTACAGCGCTAGACTTTGTTAACCTTATGGAACAATACAAGGCTGTCATATTGTACTGATGTCTCTGTGCAACAGCTTCCAAACAACAGCTCATACACGAGGCCTATGAGCATAAACACTGTGAGAAGCAGACTTCACTCCTCTTGCTTGCAAAAAAAAAACAACTAACATTTGTCCTATCCTTAGTATACTCCACTGAACCAACAGTGGGCTCAACAAAATTAAAATAAACTAGTGAAAGTGAAAAAAATATTAAGGAGTTGTTGAAGACATTTATTGTAACTAGATAATGATGTAACGAATTAATGATGATGACAATAAGTGTGAAAATATATCTGGTGCTTGTCTTATAGAAGTGGCAGTTGTAGCTATTAAAAATATTTTTTCTTTAGTTAGTATCATCAGTGGTATCTTTTATCAGCATTGTTGATGACTCTTTGATATTAGATGTCAGATTATCTAATATTTTCCCACGTTGTCATCCTCGATCTCTATTGTCTTCTATCTTGCCTGTTGTGACTGTGTTCTCCAGACCTTCCTGTCTCATGACGTGTCCAAAAAATAAAGATAGTCTCTTTCTGATATCATTAAGTAATCCCTCTCATGCATGTAATTATTTTAGCACCTTTTTTTTTAGTTTTTCTAGCTGTCCATGATACTCTCTGAATTCTTCTTATATAACCACATCTCTGTTGCCTCTAATTTTCCACTATCCTGTGTATTTATTGACCAAGACTTGCATCCATATGTTAGAACCAGTGCTGTGTAACTCTGAAGGGCTCTCTTCCTCACCTTTATTGAGGGACATATATCACAGTTTATTCTTAATTTTTGTATGAATGCTGCCTTTAGTATTATTTGTGTAATAAAAAATATGTGATCTATGTATTGTGAACTATAATCATTTTTTCTGAAACAGGCATGGAGCATAACTTATCACTCATGGCTGACATTTGTATTCCTGCTGGCTGCATGCTTGCTGTGGATGCTGCCTGACTCACGTGCGTGGTGCCTGAGGACATCTCCATTCATCTTAGTGTATGCTGAGCTTCTCCTTTTAGGACAGTACATTTTTGGTATGAACTTAGACAATGAGCTTCCAAAGTCTGCAGGGGCTTATAAACTGGATGAAATAGGCTTGAAGAGATTTACCGATCCTTGCCTGAATCTGGCTCTGCAGGTGAGAACTGAATTGCCCTATACTTTTGTCGCTATCTTTGTTTTCTGAGAATGAGATGTACTGCAGTATCTGTATTGGACATCCATTATTCGGTGTGATGTGTCCTGTGTAGAATGTTGTCCTTGCTGCAGTCTGTAAGCCTCTTGGTTGCTGTTAACCTCTTGGTTGCTGTCAACCTCTTGGTTGGCAAGATGTCCTGCATCTTCCAGTGTCAGTTCTAATATATCTTCTAATAGCATGTGAATATTAATTTCAATACAAAACACATACATACAAGTTACACAGGTATGTATATATGGATAGTGATGAGAACATGTGTTTTGAAGACTAGGTAAAACTGACATCCAAGTTAGTAAAAAAATGATTTGTGTCACACTGATGGTGGCTCGTGGTATTGCACATTCATATTGTTTGTAGCCCAATTTTTATCTTTTTTTTTTAAAACAAAGGAGCATATTTTTAATGTAAAAGCCAGTATGAATAATAAAAAAGACATAAGTAGTGGTCTCTGGAAAGAAAACTCCCACAAGCATGAGGCATCAAAGTGAACATCTCAACACTTAAAAACTCCACCAATTTCAATAACCTAAGTGCCCTGTTAACATCACATAGAAAAAAAATCACATGAGAATCATACAAAAACAACTTTCCATCAATGAGGATCAATCCCATCATCCAATTCCATCATCATGTTTAGAAAGTCTTTATCACTGGAAGTACTCAATGAGGACACAGAAAGAAGTATTCAGGATTTTGAAAACAAGTGTTACAGAATTCTGTTAAGAATTAGTTATATAGAACACAAGACAAATATATTTGTCCAGCAGCAAATAAATAAACTTGCAGGATATCAAGAACAACTTTTGGCAGTGATGAAATGGTGTTACCTTTTCTAGTTTGGACATGTAATGAGACATGACTCACTTTGTGAAATTATTGTGCAAGAAACAGTTGAGGGTGGAAGGAGGAGAGAAGGGAAGAGAAAATTTGTGATTGCTAACATCAAGAAATTGTCTGGGCATGATTTTTTTTTTACACTCCTCTGAATGGCTAGGACTAGAGTTGTTTGAAGAGCTTTTTGTGCTGATGTATATCTATAGTGGCACCCCTACAACCCTAACAATGGGTTATGGGTCTTATTATTATTGTTATTATCACAAGAAGTAAGGAAAACAATTCTTCAATGTTTCTTCTTCTGCAATCAGTTGTTAAATATCCAGTACAATATTGGTCATGTATAGAGTTGGTTGTTTTAAGTTGATTCTTGATTAGAAACTGGCTTCACAGCACGCGGAAGTTCCCATAAGTGCTCCGCCCTCCACTCCAGCAGCCATTCCAGTGTATGTAGACTCATAGTTCCGGTCAAGTGTTGATTGTGTGATCTTCGGGACTTTCCAAAAAATTTACTTTTCCTTCCCTCACCTCTAGATATTCCCATTTCTAACATTCTCTGTATGTGTATGTTCTCAACCTCATTGACATCATCTGCATCTTGAAATGAATTTATTACTGCCTTCATTAAGTCTGCTTTATCTCTTCTCAGCAATGTGCCGTCTATCGACGCATTGCCTGCCAATAAGTCGGCTCTTTCGTTTCCTCTGACCCCAGCATGACCAGGGCAGTATATCCATGTAATTCTCTGGACAACTGAGTTGATGGTTTGTTTTAATTCATCTTGGGCAGCATCCCCACAACTTGTTTTGCAGGGATGCTTCTGTGAGCCAGATTTTTGTTCTGTGAAAAGACAAATTAGAGCAATTGTGTAGTATGTTTTCTAGTATCTGTGTTGCTGCTCCACAGATGTAGGTAGGAGAGTTGATGATACAAATTTGATGTAAGTGTGCTGGATACTAAGCAGTCAGTGGGCGCTGATCCTTCTAGGAGAGCGTTAGTGGGTTCAGAAGCAATTGGGAACATTCAGGAGGTCTCAATATAGATGAGATTAATAATATATATTAAAAAATTAGTTGTTTTCATGATTTTGCTATCAATTGGGGTGAGAAAGTTCCTATATATAGAACCAATTCTGACATATGGAAGTGAATCTTGCGCAATCGCAGAAGGCAAGAAATTTTGTAGAAACAGTAGAAATGGAGTTTTATAGAAGAATATGAATCAGAAGTACTCAAATTTTGGACACGCCATGAGAATAGGAAAAGATAAAGCACATTGTGACAACAGACAAATTAAAGAGCAAGAGGGATATGGAAATACCAAAAACAATATTATGCTATACAGCTTAACATTGTGGCATGAGAGCAGCATTTATATTAAAATGATTGTCAGTACATGAGACAGAAAGATGTTGACAGATATAATAACTAATGCCACATGTCATGGACTATGAGAAGATGTTTATCCCCATGTTTATCCAGTCTTCAACATTCTTATAACATTCATATCTTATACTGATTCTCTGTGGGTTATCTGTCCAGGCATTCTACACCCTGTTCATTGTTCTGACCATGCGTCAGCATTTGGGTGAACGCAGTATTGTTGAAACAGACACAACAGGCATCAAAATGCAAATTCGTGCTAAAAGAATAACATTCCTGGACAGGCTTCGTAAGTAGTCTCTAATTCACTCAGTCTTTCAACTAGAATGTTTATCTGATAGTTGATAATGTTAGTAAAAGTATTGTGAAAACTTTCCATTGTATTCAGGTCATGTGAGTGTATGGTAAAGACTTGAAGATTTATTTATCGCCTTTAAATTTGTAGAATTTAAAATAGGCTTGAACTTTTGTTGGTTAATTCAATAAGATGACTTCTATTTAGTATCCTAATTTTAACTGCTAAACAAGAAGAGACATTATGTGTGTGACCAGACCTGAAAGATGAACAAAGAATAGTAAAACTGCCAGCTGTATCTTGTAGAAGATAGCTAAGGAAGTTGGATATGGGGTTGACTACCTCACCCCATGATCTTATATGTGACGAAGCCTGCTGAAGACCGATGTATGGACTTCTGGAAGATACAACCCATTTATCTGCAGTATACTTCAAGTGTGTCCTGTGACGTATTCTTTCCAGAACGTATTCTTCCTTATGATTCTTCCCCGCGGCCTCTGGCAAGGTGTCCCGCTTCCTCCAGTGACATGTGCATGCATTCCTGAATATTTCTTGGACGGCCTCTGCCTCTACTCCCTACTATCACCCCCTCCAACAACACTTTTTCCATTCCATCGTATCTCTTCACATGGCCAGAAAAAAACCCAATCAACACATCCATAAGGGAATTTTTGGCACAGTACTCCTGTTGCTTTCAGGAGGAACATCTGATTCAATATGACCACATGAGAACACATACGTTCTCTTCAGAAGCATGTTGTCTTCACGTTTCAAGATTGTCAATAATTCTTGACAAAATCCCCTCCATAGTAGAAGACTGCCCAATTCGTGGCATTTCGCCCCACAGCCACATTGAGTAGAAATTCTAGGACTTACAAAATCTCTAGAAAACCTCTCCATCAGAAAGGATACCAAAGAAACAGCAATCTGGAGCTGAAAGTCAAACTTCACTGCCTGACACCGAGAACAAGCGTGACAAACTCGTACTGCCTCTGTGTTTTATCATCACTGTCATGGAAGTTATTCTTATATAAGATGCTTTTACGCATCATTGTGATGACATTCTTGTCTTAGTGCTACACAATTTACTTTCCTCAAATGAAGTAGTTGCAAGTGAAAGTACTATATATACACAAGATTTTTCTGGTTTGGCTCCAGTTTAATCCCAATCCCTCTTGAGGATCTCCTGGCATGGCGGTTAACGATTTGACTTGTGCTCAAGAGGTTGCAGGTTCCATCAAGGCTCAGGATGTTTTGTTTACAAATACGTTTCTTTGGAAATTTCTGATAATTATTGTTTGAATCTACAGAATTCTGTGTCTGTGAGTGGTACTCCTGTCAGGCTACATAACTGGCCTTTCAGTTCTGCATTTAAAAGATGACAATTTGGTCTTGCAGTTCTGCATTTAAAAGATGACAATCTGGTCTTGCAGTTCTGCATTTAAAAGATGACAATCTTGTCTTGCAGTTCTGCATTTAAAAGATGACAATCCTGTCTTGCAGTCTTATATTTAAAAGAATAAGATAATCCTGCCATTCAGGCTTGCATTTAAAAGAAGACAATCCTGCCATTCAGGCTTGCATTTAAAAGAAGATAATCCTGCGATTCAGGCTTGCATTTAAAAGAAGACAATCCTGCCATTCAGGCTTGCAAATTTAAAAAAGACAACCCTGCCTTGCAGTTTTGTACTTCAAAGAAGAGGAAAATCCTGCCTTTCAGCCTTGTATTTAAAAGATGATGATGATGGTGTTCCTCTTTCACAAGCGAAGATGAACATGGCAGGAAAAAGGCTAAACATATGAGACGAAAAATGATGATGAAACAAAATGTTGGCATTTGTCTATTTTGATATAGGTTTTTGAGTTCGTAGATGCCAAGGAAGTCTGATTCATATCAGGAACGACCAATTGCAGTGCGTGTAGGAGCTTTTTCAGATCTTTCCTTGCATTTCTGTCTCTTATAGATTGCACACAGTGTTCTTTCTTTTTCAAATTATGTGATGCCAGCAGTGATTTGAGTTGGCCAAGCTGAGCTATCAAGAGCTATAGCATCCCAGAGGCTGGGATCAATGCTACAATTTTTTAGAGTTCTTTAAGTAATCCTTGAAGCGCTTTTCTGTCCTCCACTTCAATGTTTGCAATTGCACAGCTCCCCATAGAACAATCTCTTTGGAAGGAGCTTGTCTGGCATAAGGACCATGTGGTCTGTCGCGGATTTGGGACCTAATCAACAGGGCATGAATGTTTTTCATAAGAGACTTTCGAAGAATTTCCGTGTCTGGTATTTGATCCTGCCGAGAAATCCCATGAGATGTCTTTGGCACCGAAAGTGAAAAGAAGAGAACAATCCCGCCTTGCAGTTTGTATTTTAAAAAATATTAATCAGTTCTATAAATTGTAAATCCTGGATCTTTCCAATAGAATATTATCTTAGGTTGTGTTAAGGAATTGCTTGTAATTCCTGTATAGATAGAAACATGATATTCAATATTTATTAAAGAACATTTGTCTGTCTCTTGAAGGCAGTAACCTTTAAAAAATAGAAATAACTCTGAGACTGGCTGTAGAAATATGAAGGACTATACACATCTCTGATGTTATCAGAATTTGTTGCTCTTTAAGTGAAAAGCATTTTAAAATGTGCTTACAACTGAAATCTGCTTCTTAGTGAATTCTTGCTGTGTGACTTTTATTTATATCAGTGTTTGCACTTTTAGTTGTTTCTCACTGGTTTTTCCAGCAACATCTTTCTTTTTTTTTTTAATGTTTGCTTTGTATGTCAGCTTTCCATCATATTGGTGATATATATGCACTTTGGTCTTTTCCTGTTTTTTTGTTGTTTTTTTGAATTCTTTATACTGAATGGCATTTGTAACTTCCCACTATATTTCTATTTGCTTAATGGTACCTTGGTATGCATTTTGTTGATTCAACTTTTTATAATCATGTTCCATTTCTTTATCTTTCTTTCCATTTCCATGTTTATTTCATATTTATCTTATTTCAAGACAGCATAGTGACAATTCTGTTATTTAAATTGTTCACTCTTACCAGAGCTGTGTGACTGCTCACAAGATATTACAATTACAAATTGAAAAAAAATAAAAAATAGTGATTATTTTATACATGCAAACTATTGTTATAAGTTCACACATTTTATGGAACTCTTGGTTAACGAGAAAAAAATATAGTTTTTTTTAACTTTATTTTGTTAATTTTAATTTACCAAGTGAGCTTATATACAAAGTTCTGTTTTAGTTTTTACAAAAAGTGTTGACAGTTATGAGTGCATGTTATCATTAGCACAAACCTGACAAGTCTATAGGTGCTCTGATCCTTGTCTCAATTCATCCATCACATTATAGCGGCTCATGTTTTCAGTTCAGTATCGATTTATCAGTTTTTCATATATCTGTTGTTCTTTTAGTGGGCTGTTCCAATTTTTACTCCAATTTCCCGCAATCTTGAGAGCGAATATAATTTACACTTATGAAAATCGATAAAAGAGTTTATTCTATATAACACCCTAGCACTTTAATTCACATATGTATTAATAATTGTCCATTGAATATAGAGTGTTCCTCATTTGTAAAAATATCGATTTGGTTTCTACTATTTATTTCTATAGATTACTTGATTTAATGTTGCGTAGAAATTAGCCAATAGTAATAGTTTTACCACAATAAATTGAGTAATCATAGCAAATGAATACAATGAACAAAATTGTTTACTTAGTAAGCTTGTATTTTTTTCATATTATATAATCTTCATCCTGACAGAACTGAGTGTTTTTAACTATGATTCCTATTTGGGTACATTTCTGGACTAATATCTCCCCCCCCCCCCATTTTATCATGTTTTTCTATATATCATATATAAACAATGAAAACTGGGAATTTCATATAAACCAACACATCTCAGAAAACTTTGGTTACACAAGGATTTTTGTTATCAAATTTGTTATTGTGATTCCATTTTTTCATCTGTTGTACATTTTTTTAAACCTTCCTTTTATTTTTGTCTGCGATTGGAATCCATAACAGGGATTGTAATAACAGTAACAACAGTACATTATCCTTTGTGTCATCACTTCATATTTTGTTGCTGCAGCACTCTCCACTTTGTCAGATATCTTCTGACAATTTGATTATTAATTATTATAACTATAGACTTTTTTTTAACTCATGATTTGACTTTGCAGTTGATAATTTTCTTATCAACAGTTCCTTCAGATGTACAATTTAAAGGTAAACAGAATTCATTGCCCCTATAACCTATAATATAGCAGGTGCTGTAACTAATCATTATTTGTTCTACAGAACACCTATAGGGATGCAAGTAGTCATGTATCTTTGTTTTATAAAAATAATGTGCATACAATTATACATTTTTTTAAAATATATGTTCATTTCATCTACTCTGACCCCATTCATTTTCATTTTGTTTGTTTAAACTGCGTGGGGGGGGGGGTGTTTTACTCTGACGGTGAGGTTTGACACTGATTTTTAGGCATCAAAATAAAGCAAAATTTTGCTTGATGATATCCTCTTTGTGAACTGCTTCCAAGAAACAAATATTAGCTTATGTCTTTAGGTTCATACAGGCCGGAGAGAGACATGACCACAAATGCGGCAATCCTCACCTATGATATCTACAAGGGCTTTCAGACAAAGGAGGAAACAGTGGTCACCCCGATCCACCTAGAAAATGCTTACAACAGAGTCAGCTTCGACCAGCTGATACATTTTGCTAAGTGAACTCAGCATAAACTCGTGGATAATTCCATGGATAGAAATGGTGCTAATGTCCAGACATGTTGCTCTGAGATTGGGATCCTAGACATCAGAGATTAGAAATATAGCACAGGGATTACCACTATCATCTATGGTCTTTAATGTCTACACATAGCACAGCTTCAGGAGACTAAACCCGATAGGATACTAACATATGCAGATGACCTCTTGCTGTACAAGCACGGCAGAAACAGAAAAGATATGATTGATGGCAGCCAGAGTAATTTAGAAAATATGTCTCTCTGGTGCACTGACTACTATCAATCCCACTAAGGCAAACATCGTATGGTTCTCACTGAACAACAACATAGTCACAGACATATTACCAGCAGCCACCTGCATGGGCATCAATGTTGACAGGGAGCAGACTATGAAATATCTAGGCATCACTTTTGATAGGTCTATCTTTCGCAAAACATGTGGACAATGTAATTCAGAAAGCTAGGAAGGCTGTCAGTGCAGTTAAAATCATGGCATCTGCAGAGATGCCACAATGAACCCTTTTTCAGATTATGCTGGCAATGTTGGACTATGGTTTATTACACTGTCGCAAAAACAGGTGAGTAGACTAGAGTGAGTTCAAAACAAGGCCATGAGAGCTGTCCTAGGATGGGTGACATTAGGTAGAAAGTTATTGACAACAGTTTTGATACAAATGGGAAGAGAGTGCAGCAACTGGGCTGCCAACAGAACAGGGAATGATCACTTGAAGCCACATGATACAATAATTTAGTAACACAAGAAAGAAACAGGTGTGGTTGGGATTTCATGGCCTACCAAAATGGCACGAAATTAGCTGAGAAGTCAGCTGTGTACCCCACTACAACATCAAGTATGAGATTGAAAATAGATGTGGTGACATCAGCTCTCACTTGGCTGGCGACGCAACCATCAACAGACTCAATGATTCTATCGGACTCTCAAAGTAGGCTGCGCAAGATAGAAAAGTGTATGATCAGAACTGAATGGGTCACTCTTCTCAACAATGTGCAGAGCATTACATGATCTACTATCCAGGTCGTGCCAGGGTCAGGGGAAACAAAAGAGCCGATGTGTTGGCTGATAAAGCCTTGGTGAACTGCACCGAGATAAGAAGAGACAGAATTGAATTGATTAGAGCAGTTATGGATAATCTACGAGAAGATGAGGACGAGGTTGAACAAGACAATGTACATATTCAGAGAATGGTAGAAATGGGAGGGACTAGAGGCGATGAGAGAAAGTGCGCCCTCTTTGGAAAGATCAGAAGAACGCGTAATCAGCAACTGACTGAGACACTGAGCATATACACTTCTAGATGGCTGATGGAATAGAAAGCAGAGCATATATGGGAATGCTCCCAGTGCTGTGATGATTGTTCCTAATCAAGAATCAAGATATTAGCTGAAAGTGCAATGATAGCTGTCCTTACATTTGTAAATATAAAGGATGGAAACACCATATGGATGTAATATTTGAAACTTAGAAGCCGTTCCATTGAATCGCACGATGTTAATGTTGTGACTAAGTTAATTTTCATTGAAGTTCTCAGCGCAAAGTTCAAAATTAACTGTATCAAATGAGATGTAGTGTCAACATCAGTGTAATGAAGAGCTTAAGAGAAAACATTTATGTAATCATGTAAGGATAATTAGAGTAGAGGTAAGTACAGTTAAACCTTTCACTCATTGAAATATAGTGTTGGATAATTAAGTCGAAGGTGGAAGAAGCAGAGAAGACCAACAAAATTGACAAACAACATTAAGGACTGGACATCAAGATTTTTCATCTCATCCGCATCATTGTGGATAGAAATCGCAGGGGGACACTATGGGTCGATGCATCCACTGTGGTTCTCCGACAGGCTACGGGTTTATGCAATAGGAAATATAAACATTTAATGCTGCTTTTTTGTAGTTTCAGTACCAAAAATATGTAGCTTTGTAGTTTTAATTTTTAAGAATTTTATAATTTATAGATTTACTGTTGGTATAGTGTCATCTAATCATCTCATAGTGGGAACATTGAATTTGTATAGAGATAACATCTTAACCTTTAGCACGCTGTGTTTACAATTATGTAATTTTTCTCCTGCTGCAGAATTAGTTTTTGGAAATGTTATGCAATCGTTGGTGGCTGTTTTGAAATCACAATAACTTTTTTGTTGTTATAGATAATTTAAATAATATTGCACATATAAAAAAAGAATTAAATTCTGCATATATTGGTGTGTTTTGTTTGTGTGTGTGTGATACGAAACGTGTGGTAAAGTGATAAAGACAGATTTAGACCTATCTAGATCTAGGCCTACCATATGTTTGATCAATCGATAGCTGTGACATCTGTTGAATATTATATATTTTACATGATGGAAACCTCATGGTATATTTTAAATAATGTATTTGAAGAACTTACCTCTCGAGTTATTCACTTTCCAATCCGAATAAATAAGGATTTCACTGAGTATACGATGAACGAAAAGTATAATAAACTCGATTCACTATCATGTCGCTTTACCGCAAAGCCGATGCCTACAGATTGCTCGGATTTCAATTTTATAATCACACAACATCGTCTATCACCATTTTAAACATAGAAACAGGAAGTTAGATGAAATGTCTACTCTATATTGTAAAACATTCTGCCAAAAAAGTACCAATCTGGATTTTTTTTCTTTTGGATTCGGGTTTAACACGCTGGGCGGCGGATTTTGCTTTCCGCATTCAAGACATGACACAATTTGGGCGAAAGATCACTGATGACAATCTTTTGATTTTAAGGCTAGCAGAATATAAAATCAAGTATATCATGAGTCTGAAAAACCTCCCCTTTTGAGGAATGGTGATTTGTATACATAACCATGAAGCTATGAGAACTTGTATATCCAGAAAACTATGAGAACTTGAATATAACAAGGCAACTATTAGAACATGTGTATAACAAGGGAGCTATTAGAACCTGTGCATAACAAGGAAGCTATGAGAACTTATATATATCCAGAAAACTGTGAGAACTTGTATATAACAAGGCAACTATTAAAACGTGTATAACAAAGAAGCTGTGAGAACTTCTGTATATCTAGAAAACATATTATTTTATATAACCAAAAATCTATGAGAAATTGTATACAACTAAGAAACATTGGAAACTGCTGCAAATAATTGTATTGTAGAGCAACAAATATAAGTCTAAAATGATAACATCAACATATTCTAATAGTATATAGTCCCATAGTGATGTAATTGTGTTAAAGAATTCACACACTGGGCTTTCAACAGTCTTAGATGTACTTCCATGGTTTTCCCATCACTACCTTTCCTTAACACAACAATCAATGTGTCCAGTTACAGACCTTACATTTAATTGTGCCATTTCTAAAAAGTGATTGCATTGTCTTTCAAGTGGAGGGGGGGGTCAATACACTAACCATTTAACTACATCAACATTTATGTGTACTTTAAATTAACTATCTGAAGATTTCGAAAGGAAAATAAATTATAATCCCATTTTTGCCTTTAATAATTGTTTCCCCTGAATGTTGTGCTATGTTTAATAATAAGCATGAAATCTAGTTACTTATATCTATATTGAATATTTAATCAGAGAAAACTGAGTTTGACACACTGAATACGTATGTTTGTCATGATGGACGAGCGAAGTATATTTGTAATATATCAACTACAAAAATAAGAGCTAAATCTACTAGAATTGGCCTATCAAAGATTGTAATTATCAGGATATGCTCTTTCTGTCTCTGATTTTAAAGTGAAAGACTCTCTTGTCAACAAATTATAAGCTACTCTGCTTATAAAGGAATGATTATCTGTGCTTATTGTTAGCATGGCATCTACGTAACATAGTGATTAAACCATTGCCTTGTGCTCAAGATGTTGTGAGTTCAATCCTGGGTCATGGCATCTTGTTTATACATGCATGAGGAATGTTTAAATGGAACCCACTCTAGTGGGTTTATTACAAGATCAGAGGTGTTATAATGATGTAAGGCCATTACTATGGAACATGTATGCATCTGGAATCATCAGAAGTCATCATAGACATTCAAACATGCTTCCCACTGTTTGAGTAGATGGTGAATTCTGGCCAAGAAGAAGTACTTTGTTTGCTCATTGAGACATTTGATCATTGCTGTCATGATATCTCCATCACAGTGGAATCATTGTCCCATTAGAGCTTTCTTTAAAGTTTTCAAAAAAATGAAAGTCAAATGTTGATAGATCGGGGCTAGATGTAACAGAACTTCTCATCTTTTCTGTGCTAATACTTTCTGCACAGCTTTCACAACATGATGGAGAGTGTTGTTGTGCAACAGAATGACACCACGAGACAACATGCATGCCAGGCTGCTTAGTCTTGTTGGCTGTATGTAGCTTGACTAGTGTGTTCTTGTAGGCAATTGCATTGAAGAAAGTTCACACTAGGCTCTTTAAAGTTTACTAGCAAGTCTTTCTTGGTAAAAAAAAATAAGCCATAAGATCAGCAGAAATATGTAAAATTTGTTTACTGTTTTGGTGATACAGGATGTTTCCATTGCATGCGGTCTGCTTTGCTGCATGACTGAAAGTGGCACTGTTTGTCACCTACTAATATTCGTGACAGAAATGCAACAACTTCTCCATATGGTAGTCAGTCAATAACCATGGTATCCACTGAGAACACATTTTTATACTTCAGTTTCTTGCAAACCATAATTTTAACTTTCCCTATTGGCACAGAGAGTTCACTAGCTAGCGAACACAAACTCTGGCAGTGGTCAACCCATTGGGCTTGCATTCCATCTTGGCAATGGATTCTTCTGTCACAACATGTTCCTGACCTGGCAGCAGAAAATCATTTGTTAGCTGTGACAAGTGATTTACTGTCCCTCCAGTTACACAATTACCAACTTTCATATATACATAACTTGATTGTCATCATTTCCCCCTTTCTTATTGATCACAAAACTCTTACCTCTCAGTTCCTGCTCCAATTCTTATATTTGATTATTTTGAAAGTTGCATGTTATAATTCTCTACCTTCTTTTTAAAATAATGGCTTTTTTGCTGAAACCAGCATTATAAAGTAATTTAGTTTCTTGTGTACTGTAAATTTGCGTACTAAGTAGGCTACATATTTGTGTAAGCCTTACTCTGTTTATTGTCTTCAATAGCTTTGTTTTAAAATGAGAAAATAAATACACAGAAATAGGCAAAATATTGTTAATTATAAAAGTTATTTACAACACAAAATTGTATTAATGTATCTTTGTAATCTTCTGCTGTACTTGATTTTTTCACATGTTGCTATTTCTTCTACTCTTTTAAATTTTTCAAATTTTGCTATTTCTTCTGCTATATTTGATTTTTCAAAATTGCTATGTCTTCTGCTGTACTTGTTTTTTAAATGTTGCCACTTCTGCTCTATTTGATTTGGCCGGTGTTGTTATTTCTTCTTATAACAGCAAAATATCTCCGTGGCATAGTGGTTAAGTTATTTGCCCTGTATTTAAGAAGGTTGCTAGTTCAATCCCAGATTGGTACTAGCTAAAATCACTCTGTAGTCATGGTGACAGGATTCGATTATGTGAACCACGACCTCCATTATTTTATATGGTATAAAACTATGATATAACCTAAATCTTCTTTTTCTTTCTCAAACACCTGCAAATTAGCAGGATGTAGTTCAGAGAATGAAATGTGTTGTGTCATGGTTTACAGCTTTGCTGCAATACCTGTTCCTTTTAGACATATTCTGCTTCAGCATGGCTTCTGGGTCACTTCAATCCCCTATGGGATAGAACAGCCAACTCAACTCCAAAACCTCCTTAGTTGACTCTTAGACAAGCCTTTTGGCACCAATGTTGTTATTCTTTACATCTTTTTTGAGCCCAGGCAACGCATGGGAGATTATTGTTTTTCAAATATTTTTGTTTGAGATAGCTAAGTAAGGCAGTGAATTGATTCTTCTTCTTCTTAATCATACATTCTCAAACTCCTGCTGGATCTTTCTTGTAGCAGAACAATGGCCTACTAGATTTCAAACAGAATGTAGTCCAGAGAATGGTAATGCATTGTGTTGCCATTTTATTTGTGCCAATGGCCAAACACATGCATCTTCAGTGGGAATTGATTCAATTCCCAAAATTTAAGGTTCACTTCCAAGTATTATAATTGTCTCAATAGTCTACCCAACTGAAATTGATATGCAGACGTTTTAAGTTTTTTGTGGAAATTAGGAGGCATCACAGAAACTTGTGTTTTAATGTTCTGCTGCTGACACTTGCAGCTGACTTTATGAGACTAAACACTTTTGAGAGTGCATAGACATAAGATTCCAATTTGTTTTATTTTTTTATGATCAATAGAAACAATATCTAGTGCAAAGTTCATTTTTAGTTGAATGGATGGGCTATTGACTTTGTCTGCAGCAGGCATGTCAAACGTGCGGGCCGCATGCGGCCCTTTGCAAGCGTGTGTGCGGCCCACACAAAGAATACTGCAATTGTCTCATTTAATGGTGAAAATTGCAGTTTTAATACTTTAAACTGGGTGTATAAAACATAAATCTGGCATAGTGCCACGTATAAGAAAACAATACAGATGTTTTAAGCTAGTAGGGGTTTTCTATCTATGACAATTGGCAACATTGACCAGAAGTAGCAAACAGATTGTTATTACCATGTTAAAATTTTAAAACAATAATAAATTGTATCTTTTGGAATCGTGCCGGTAATTATATTATTTGTTTTAATGAAGTGCTGCATAAACTGACTCCGTTTAAAATGGCTACAGCACTTTCAGCTAAGAAGAAAAGGACAATTGATGAAGAAAGGTGAGTATTTCAAGAAAAATGGGAACTACAGTATTTTTGTGCAATGGTAAATGGAAAGATACATTGTATGTAATAACAGCATTGCCACACCAAAAGAGTACAACTTAAAAAGACATTTTAAAACAAACCATCGATCCTGCGATAAATATTTGGTCTTAATGGTTGTTTCAAGACTCCGGGAATTGAAGGCTAACTTGATACAGCAACAGATATGTTTTACAAAAATAGATCAAGCCAATGTCACTTCCGTTACTGCAAGCTATGAACTCAGCTGAATGGTCGCCATGAGTGGGAAATCTTACAGTGAAGGCGATTTCGTAAAGTATTGCCTTGTAAAAGCTGTTGACATTGTGTGCCCACAGAAAGCACAGTTATTTAAGGATATTTCGTTAACCAGGAATACTGTTGCTGGACGGATTGATGAAATGGCAGATGATTTGAAACAACAGTTGAAGGCTGCATCATCCAAAAATGAACATTTTTCTATTGCTATTGATGAGACCGTTGACATCACTGGAATAGCACAGCTTGCAGTTTTTATTAGGGCCCATGACAGTGAATTTAATATTTATGAAGAACTAATTGAACTAATCCCAATGCATGAGACTACAGCGAGCGAAGACATCTTTGAAAAGTCGAGCGGATTCTGCATGACTATGATTTTGATTTGAGTAAACTTGTATGTTTATCTACTCACGGTGCTGCGAATATGGTTGGCAGACATAATGGTGTTACTGCCAAGTTGCGAACAAAAATTGAGAACTCGTATCCAGATTCATCATTTGCACATTTTCATTGCATTATTCATCAGCAAAATTTGTGTTCAAAGACTTTAAAATTGAATCACGTGCTTAGTGTGGTAACAAAAACAGTGAACTTTATCAAATGCAATGCTCTCAACCATCGTCAATTCAGTCATCTATTAGAAGACATGGATAGTCAGTTCACCGATGTTCCATTCTACACAGCAGTCCGTTGGTTGTCGTGTCACAAAGTGCTGAAAAGATTTTATTTGCTCAGACCAGAAATTACTTTATTTTTGGAGATAAAATACATTATCATACATTATTATTAAAATACATTAAAACTCATTTTTGGAGATGAAAGGTAAAAACACTGATGAAAAATAAAAGATGAAAGTTGGGTCCAGGATCTATCGCTTGCTGTGAACATTACTGCACATTTAAGTGATCTTAATTTTAAATTACAAGGGAAAAACAAACGCATCACTCAGTTGTACGACGATATCAAATGTTTCATTACAAAAATAAGCTTATGGAAGACACAGTTGTCACGTGAAAATTTGATTTATTTTCCTAACTGCAAAGAACTAAAAAACCAGGCCTTTGTTGAATCTGTACTTACCTTTGCTAAATATGAGAGTCACCTAGATTTATTGTCAAAAGAGTTCCAGGAAAGATTTAGTGATTTCTCATCTTTTGAATACCATTTTGCATTATTATCTGCACCATTCAACTTTGATGTTGCTAAAGCAGAGGAGAACTTGCAGATGGAGCTATTAGAAATGCAGTCTGATTCTACACTCAAAGCAAAGTATCTAGAAGTCTATTCATACCTCCCTGAAAAGTTTACAAACTTCAGAAAGTTTTCAACTAGGATTATATAATGTTCGGTTCCGCCTATGTGTGTGAACAGTTATTTTCCTTCATGAAATTAACAAAAACTTCTCAGAGAACATGGCTGACTGGTGAACACTTGTCATCTCTGATGAAGGTCGGAACTGCAAATACATTTCAGCCAGATATACGAAAAATTGTCATGAAAAAGAGGCATCAAACCTCAGGACAAAACACTGGTTAAAGAGTACAAATGATTGAATGTTCTTAAAACAATGTTGCATTACAATTGTTATATTTGGCGTTGTGGGGCGTTAGCTTAATAAAACTGTTGTAGTAGGCGTGCAAATTAATTAAATATAATTCAATAAGATTTAAGATTATAAATAAGATAATTCAATAAGATAATTCAGAAAAATAATTACAGTGTTTCTCAGATTTGTTAGTGTGGCCCGCTGGTATACTCAAAGTATCTTATGCGGCCCATGGTGCTTTTTGAGTTTGACATGCCTGGTCTACAGTGTTATATTACATTTTTAGTTGAATGGATAGACTATTGACTTTATCTACAGTGTTATGTTTCATTTTTAGTTGAATAGATAGGCTATTGGCTTTATCTACAGTGTTATGTTACATTTTTAGTTGAATAGATAGACTATTGACTTTATCTACAGTGTTATGTTACATTTTTAGTTGAATAGATAGGCTATTGGCTTTATCTACAGTGTTATATTACATTTTTAGTTGAATAGATAGGCTATTGACTTTATCTACAGTGTTATGTTACATTTTTAGTTGAATGGATAGACTATTGACTTTATCTACAGTGTTATGTTACATTTTTAGTTGAATAGATAGGCTATTGACTTTGTCTACAGTTTATATAGCTTCGAATATTTTCTTTAATATTTATCTTTTATTTTCAGTTTGTATTACTTAATATATTTCCTTTGATATGTTATCTTCATTCTTCAGTTTATATTACAAAGAATATTAATTTGATATTCTATGTGACCCATATGTTGCCAGGCTCAAAAGGGGAGCAAAGAATAGCAATACTGTTTACTTCCCATGCATGTCTTATGAGGCAACTAAAGAGAATGTGGGGTGGAGTTGGCTGTCCCATCCCATACAGGGTCACCAGAAGCCATAGTGAAGTTGGATGTGAGACCAAAAGGCTCAGATATTGCAGCAAAGCTGTAATCCATACACAGCATATTCCATTCTCCTGCTAATCTGCAAGAGTTTGTGAACAGATGCAGAAGATGAAGATATTGTATCTTTTGTCTTTGTTTTATAATATTGCATATTTTTTAGATTTGTCATCTTATTCAGTTTATTTTATTACATCAAATCAAATATTTGATTGAGAAATAAATTAGTTTTCATATTGTATCCTTCGTTTTTAGTTTTATAATTTTATAAAGAATATAGAATTATAGCATAAAGATTTTCCCTACTATTGTGAGTTTTGAATATTACATAGAATAGAATAGCTGTGATATTTATTTTGTCTTTAATCTTAGAGAATTCGCTTTTGGCTTTGACTGTCACATATAATAATAGAGGTTAAATTGCTTAAATTTTGTATGTACATTAATAGAATAGCATTTAGTAGAAGTACCAGCGGACAATTTTTTTAAAAATTCTTGAGACTAACGGGAATTTAACCAGTCCGTTCTACGGCACCAAATCGCCTAGCAACAATTGCACACGCGTTTTTCCGTACTTGACTAACCGCATCTCCAAAAAAAGATGCGATTTCATCAAGCCATTCAAATCGTGCACACAAAGTCACCCGAACGGACCAATCGAGACAAGGACTATTACAACAACAACAAACATCCCGTACAGGTATAGAAATCCTACGTTTGACATGCCTGCTGTAGACAAATGAAGATCTATGTTTAGTAG
The DNA here is from genome assembly GCA_034231615.1 of Meghimatium bilineatum. Taxonomy (NCBI): domain Eukaryota; kingdom Metazoa; phylum Mollusca; class Gastropoda; order Stylommatophora; family Philomycidae; genus Meghimatium; species Meghimatium bilineatum. Next base: position 37,451,124 of record CM067308.1, on the reverse strand, counting down.
AAGTAGTAGAGTTAGGATTTTATTTCTGCTTTGGTTGTGTTTTAAAATTTCTCATAAAAAAGGTGTCTTATAACGACTATGTCTTTGTAACTTGGATAATTCAAGCTATGCCATTCATTACTATGTGGTGTATATTGATACTACCAAATGGTTGCAGGCTTTCATGTGATTAGTTGTCTGTATACAAAATGTGAAACTACTGCATCACTACTGCATGCACACACAGACTCATAGAGTAGGAGGCTTACTCTCAGAAGCTGTGCATCCTTTGCTGAGAGTTGGAATCTTCTGTCCATGAAAGCAAACTATGAAGAGCATAGTCTCTCGTTCTATAATCTCACATTGCAGATAGGAATAACAACCATATCACTCTTAATGTTCCTAGTAATTGAAACAAACAATAGACACACAAGTAATCAACAAACAAATGATGAACAAATAAAAAAAGGAAAAACAAATAACCAATAAACAATGATCTACAAACAACAAATACTAATAAACAATGAACAAATAAATAGCAAACTGTATCTTTGTAAAAATAGATGTCCCTGTTTTGCTGTTGATTTCTATGGTGAATATGGTGTTAGATCTGTGTTCTTCTGTGAGCACAGACACAACAGGAATGGTGTGTGGAGCTCATACCATTGAAAAACTTTCTTTGAATAATCTGCTTGTGAATTGTTTGCATCATATTTTGAACTTTAGTACTTGAGATTTGTGAAAACATGTTCATTATCACTGTGTCACAAATGCTAATATTTTCTGCCAGATTTCTGTCTTACCGATCTCAGCTTGCTCACTTTACTTTCCAGCTGTATCGTATTCATCTCTGCATTCTTTATTTACTCTTCAGCTGTATTTTACCCATCTCTGTGTTCTTTATTTACTCTCCATCTATATCTTACCCATCTATGCTTTCATACTCTCCATCCAGCTGTGTCTTTCCCATCTCTGCTTTTTCTTTATTCTCCAACTATATTGCTTGTTGATTTGTCCTGTTCTGTGTTTTACTTTTTTTATGTGTAAGTTAATAGTATACCTTGTAAAGAAGGATCATTCTGCACATTATCTCTCAATTCTAACCACATCATTGTATATATTTTGCTACATCCTACACTTTTTAATCAAATATGACTGAGCAGTTATATATAGATAGATGAATTATTATCCATAGTATAATATTTGTTTTCTGTATTTAAAAAAAAATACTTCATAGTATTTTGCTATTTCATTGGTTCTTTTATGATTTCAATTTATTTAAATCAATCAAGTTTATAGGCCAAGTGGGTTGAAGTGGGTTGTTTATACATCATTGGGTATATATGTCACCAATGGTTTCCTATTTTTCTCTATCCTTGGATATGCTCTCAGACTCATTCTATATGTTTCCCATCATCCTTCACTGTCTCTCTTGTCAACGTGTTTCTAGATCATTTCTGTTTCCATTTTTTCACTGCTGGTTACATGTTACTGATCTCCTAGCTATATCTTTTACTGGTTTTATGAACGTGTCTAATCCATTTATCTCCTTAAACTGGGTGTCTGCCAGATCTTCATCTCCATATCTGTTCATCTCCATGTGATTTATCTTGTCCTGACACCTAATATTTAGTATTTTTCTGAAGCAGTTATTTACATATATATTTAATTGTTAATTATCAGAATCCCCTTCTTTTTTCAAAAATAAAATTGGTATATATTTCTTGTGTTTCTGTAACTATTGTGATTTTTTTTCATAGGGGGACAGATAGTCAGCCTCTCCCCCAACTTTCCTCAGCCATCTTTCACAACATGTCTGGAAAAAAAAATACTTTGCACCCTTTCACTAAAAGTCCAAGCCCCAGCTGGCTCACAGTTGATTAATGATTTGTTTATGATGTTAAAATTATTCTCATTAATGAAGAACATCAAAATAATATATGATATTTGACAATTCAGTGCTACAAATGATAACTGCGGATTGTGTGTTTTTGCTGTTTGTAATATAGCACGCATGTTTCATTGTAGTTTGCTCTTTGTTAGCTGTGTAGCTTATCTGTACTTGTGTGGTTTCTTGCACCGTCCTCAGTTCCAGTGGACATGCAGCACCAAACGTATGACAGCAGGACCATGCTCTATATAGGTAGGAGCTATTCTTAGCTGCTGTTATAATCCGTGGGCTCATTTCTAGGTTATTTTACATTATAGTACAATATTATAGTTTACCACAGTTTAGAAACATTATAGTACAATATTATAGTTTACCACAGTTTAGAAATTATATTATAATAAAAACTTGTGTTCTATATATCTTATATAAGACACTGCTATTCAACTAATTGTTGAATATTTAGGTCATATAATGTAACATGGTTCCCTTATATGGGACAGTTGAAGGGGGACGAAAAGGAGGAGAAAAGAAGGAATGAATTGATAATATTAAAGATTGAACGAGATTAAGATTATCCACACTTATAGAAGGAACTGAAGTATGACAGAATTTTTTAGGTTGATGTTTCCAGAGTGGCACCTCTACGACATTGAGAAGTTATGAGCTTAATAAATAATGAAATGAATGAATATTTAAGCACCACAAATACATCCAGTAATGCATTGCTAATGATATCTGGACAGACCATCTTTCAAACCAAGAGCAAGTTTGATCAAGTTGTGTTTGTGAGATGGGCCCACTAACCACTCTACCACTGAGCAGAGAAATAATGTAGGTCTATACCAAAAGCAAAAAATTCACAATGAAAAGTCAACTAGTTCAACAAAGTACAGTAGAGTAAATCTATTTTTCAACTAGTAGGTCATTATGAAGTAAGGAATAAAGGATAACCACAAAATATGGTAGGGTAATCACTGATTGTGTGGCATACAGGATAATTACTTATGGTACAAGAACAGAGTTTAAAGCTATTGCTACTTCTCTTCAGTGACTCTATTTACTGAGAGAAATATATTGAGCAATGAATGCTTTGAAAGATTAAAAATAGTAAATGTCATAAGAGACTGTGTGACAGGAGTAAAAATTTCAAACTTCTTGGGTATCACATATCTACAGCTCTGGACATGTTGGTATATGTAGTCACGAGTGTGCATAGTCTTGCATTAATCTGGATATCACATAAATCTACAGCTCTGAATATGTTGACCATGAGAGCAGACAAGCTTGCATTTACCTAGGTATCACATAGATCTATAGCTCTGGACATGTTGGTATATATAACCATGAGAGTGGACAGACCTGCATTCACCTGGATATCACATAGATCTACAGCACTGGACATATTAATATATGTGGCCATGGGAGTGGATAGGCTTATATCCAAGACATCTACAGGCCTATTTGGTTAGTTGATAGTTCACAGCACGGACATGCTGAAGTTGCTTTAATTTGCTTATTGAATATAGACATGGTGATTGATACATATCTATAATGCATGAACTTGAAAATATTATATTGTAAATGTATAAGTAGGACTTGGCACCTATGAGGTAGTATTTAATCAGCAAGCCAGGTAAGAAAATAATTATCAGATCATTTTTTTCTTGTGAGAGACCATACATTGACTTGAGAGTTGTCATCCATCCTTGTGTGAGATATTTGATCTTATATAGGCTCTATTGAATAACAAATGGTATTGGAGTTTCTGAATGCGAGGTCACACCAGTACATGCTCAGTAACATCAACGTTTGTTATAAGTTAACTCATAAAAATACTTTCCAATATTTCCCACCAAAAGTGTATATAGCCAGCTTGAAAATTTTGGTTTATCTAAAAATAAAGTGCTGCTGCACTGTAGTACAGTTTTTGTGTCCAGTTTTAACTTGTATGTATAACATATATAGTATTAGGAAATGACTGGCATAAACTACTTTGTACTTGTTCTGTAGTGAGTTTATTATGAATATGACTATTCACCAAACATTTCTTTAGTTTAAGCAGCTATCTTAACAATCTTTCTTAACGGTGACAGATTATTGAACTTTTTTTGTAAACTTGGTTTGACAATCTTTTTTTTTTTTACTGGAAATTGTTAGGTGGTTTTCCATTTTTTTATATTTCTGGAGATTTGGTTTTACAATTTTCTTACTGAAGTTTATCCATTAGTTGGTTAATAGAAACTGTTAGTTGGTTTCTTCTTCAGCATTCAATCTCAAACTCCTGCTGGATCTTTCTTGTAGCAGGACCATGGTGTTACTAGATTTTCAGCAGGATGTAGTCCAAAGAATGAAAATGTGTTGCCGTTTTATTGTATTGTGTTTGCGCAATGCCGCGACACATCCTTTTGCATTAGTTGGTTTGACAATCTTTCTTTCTATAGACATTAGTTGTTTGACCATTTTTCTTACTGGAGAATTATAGTTGGCATGACAATTGTTCTTCCTGGGGACTGTTAGTTATATCATTTTTCTTACTGGAGAATTATAGTTGGTTTGACAATTGTTCTTCCTGGGGACTGTTACTTTGATCATTTTTCTTACTGAAGAATTTTAGTTGGTGTGGCAATTGTTCTTCCTGGGGACTGTTAGTTTGATCATTTTTCTTACTGGAGAATTTTAGTTGGTTTGGCAATTGTTCTTCCTGGGGACTGTTAGTTTGATCATTTTTCGTACTGGAGAATTTTAGTTGGTTTGGCAATTGTTCTTCTTGGGGACTGTTAGTATGATCATTTTTCTTACTGGAGAATTTTAGTTGGTTTGGCAATTGTTCTTCCTAGAGACTGTTACTTTGATCATTTTTCTTACTGGTGAATTATAGTTGGTTTGACAATTGTTCTTCCTGAGGACTGTTTGATCATTTTTCTTACTGGAGAATTTTAGTTGGTTTGACAATCTTTCTTACTGGAGACTGTTATTTTGACAATAATTCTTACTGGAGAAAGACAGTTGACTTGATAATCTTTCCAACTGAATACAGTTGGGTTGATATATTTTTTTAACATAGCTGTGGCAATCTTTTGTACTAGAAATCTTATTGATTACAATTATCTACAGCATTCTGTATCATATTTTTTTCTCATAGTTTGATAATTACCATATTTTTTCCTCCTGTATATAGCCTATATGTTTGAGCATTAGAAACAGTGCAGCTGTACTGCTTAAATCAGTATGTAATACAATGGCAGGTTTTAAGTGAACTTGATAACTTAATACTAAGATTGCTCTCATATTGTCATAGCTAACTACTTCATATCATTGTCAGAACTATATACACTCCATACCATATTTTTATATTCTGCTGTTTATCAGATTTGTAATGTTTTGTGTAAAACTGGTGGTGACAACACTATTCAGAAATGGAGCTGTATGTTTGTCATGCTTTAAACTCATTAACAAAATGCATGTTATCTGAAGTGTCAGCCAGCTTTTATAGCTTTATATATGAATGAAATATATTATAGAAAAATGTTAACAAAACTATTACTCACAAATTAATTTTTGAATGTGGGAGTCTGTGGTCCAAGTTGCCAGTGATCTAGACAGTGGTCCCAAAAAAAAATCTAGCAATGATTATCATGTCAGCAGTCCAGATGAGTGATCTAATAAAGATTTAGTATGCTATTGTGAGCAAAGTATTCTCTGGACTACATCTTGCAGGAAGTCTAGTAGGTGTAATTTTCTATTGCAAGAGAGATCCTGCAGGAATGTAAGAATAAACGCTCAAATAATGAATAAATTAATTGTTCATTAATTTTATAATCTCCGTAAGGGTTTTCCTACTCCGGCATAAAGTATTTAGAAGTAACTAGAAGAATGAAAGTTTTATTGGCTTAAAGACAGAAGGGGTCTATACTATTGTGGGGAATGCTAGATGACCTAAAACAGACTGCTCTATATTTGATCAATATTGGACTGGATGTTTAACAATTGATAGAAGAATATAAATTATAAGTTATATTATATTATGCAGTTTGAATGATCTTCCCACACACTGACTGAGTGTATGACTTAAATAATGTAATGATTATGCTTAAATAGATGACATATTATCTGTCATGTCGCCATCATGTAATAATTATAATAGATTGATATTTTTTGGGAGTTGATGCAGGGTCATATTAAGGCATTCAGCAGCAGATACCTGGGTATCAAGTCCATTCATTATTAGAGGTTTGAAATAAAAATTACTCCTATGGTTTGCCCAGCAACCAGGAAGTATGTTATGAGCTATGACTGCAGGTTATCGAGCGCACACCGGACAAGTCCATAGGTGCTTCGATCCTTAATAAATCTATCAAAGTCTAGTGGCTGACAGTTTCAGCTCAGTGCTAATTTATTTAGTCTCTTAGTATATCTATCAAATTTCTCTTTATGGGATGTTCTGATCTTTACATCAATTTCCCACAATCTTGAGAGCGACCATGTTTCACACTTTTGAAAATCTTCTGAGCGGATGAGGTTCCGTTATGCATTAACTATGTCAGATCGATCCATTGATGTACCTATTGACACTATGACCATGTTTGCTAATGTATCGGCCTGTTCATTAAGGAAGTATCCATAAGTTATCATGGTTAATGATCGAAAAGGTCAAGGAATGGTGGCATTGCTACCAAGCAAATATGGTAGGTGATGCTAGTCAGGCAATTTCTATCAACCACTACTCTCCACCTCTGTGTTGCTGAGGGTATGAAAGGGAAGCAAAGAATAGCAACACTGTTTACAATCACAGGGTATAAGTGATCCAGAAGCCATACCAAAGTTGGATGTGTCAGGCCAAACGGTGAAGAAATCCACAACTAAGCTGTAAACCATGACACAATGCATTCCGTTCTCCGGACTACATCTTTTTAATTATTAGGGGTTTGAGAATGAGCACAGAAAAAGATCCACTACTGACTAGGCAGACAGCACTTATGGGAAACCATGCTATGATGCTAGCTCAGAACTCAACTATCCTTTACCCCAGATTACTTTTTAAGCCAGCAGGTTTGTATTTCCATATTTTGAAGTGTCTTTATTTTTTGCTTTTAATCAGTTAAAACTTTCTATTTTACTTACACATGCAACACGTGTTTCAGAATTTTATTTTGTTAGCACATTTTTAAAAAGCACATTTTATAATTTTATTTATTGTAAAAAAAAAAAAGCAAGAAAAAGTAATGGTAAGTTATTATTGTGTTGTATTATAGTATAAATGCTTTAATTATTATTTTTTTTAGCTTTTTGTGCAAGTTTCATCTTACAATTTTTGTAATGTGTTTTTTTTTTTCCAGAAAGAAGATACACCATTTTTGTTTCTTTTATTAAATAGTGGTGCATATGGTCTGATTTATACTTGTTGTTATACTGCAGAACATGTTTAACATGTTTCAATTGCGCACCTACAGGCAAATTTTTGTGGCTGTTGCTGTCCAAGTACTGGATCTTCTTCTGTACCATCATGATGGCTGTCATTTCGCTTGCTGATGTTGTTATCTACAGGATCATATATATGATTCTTTTCCTCATTTTCATCATCATCTTTCAGGCAAGTATAGATATCTTTTATAAAACTGCTTTAATTATAACATCTTTGACAATATTTCTTCTTCTTCAGTGTTCATAAACTTCCGTTGGATATTCCTTGTGGTAGGACCATGATCCTGCTAGATTTCCAGCAGGATGTAGTCCAGAGAATGGAAATGTGTTGTGTCGCCATTTTATTTGCGCCAATGGCCCGACACATCCATCTTCGGCTGTGACAATGTTTATACAAAATTGCTGCCATGGAGCATACCTTTACTTAATATTATGCGTAATTTCATTGGGAACATATGAGGGTGATTTGAAAAGTTGGTTCATTATTGGTTCATTATGGGAATCAGTGGCCACATTTTAACAGAACAAATCATATATGATTTGATATATGATATAGCATTATTTAACGAAATGAACTTTTGCTAAAGATGCATAAACCACTGTATTCATCATTCTGCACACAACACACTGAGAGACCTGCCCCACCAACTAGGAAGTGGTTGCTCTCAGTGCGTTGCGCACAGATCGTTTCATTGGCAGCAGAAGTTGTGTATTTTTAATCTCAGAGTCACGGAAGCTACCGGTATATGAAATTGTTATTGTCATGTGATGTATTCTTTCCATAACCTTGTCTTTCCAATGAACTTCCCTGAGCCCTTCTCTGTCTAGGGCCTTGCAATATTCATTCCAACGACATATTCTTATTATCTTTAATGTTGTCAGTCCATCTGATCTGACAACATTGACAACTGGTGATCGGACACCATAGAGAGAACACATCCATTCTTGTCTGCCATTTTAGCGGAAGTCCAATATTGAATATTAGGTAATGGTAAAGGTATTTCCCATGGCAGCAACCTGCCGTCGGAGATGAAGATAACCCTTCATGTACTACGCCACAGCAGCTACTAGGTTCCCTTTTTTCTGTCTTTATCTCCCCTAACTCATGTGTCAGGTACTCATTTGCAGCTGAGTTGACTGGAGGAGTGGTCATATCAAGCGAGAAATTACAACCCAGATATTTTATTTGTCCGAATGTGGATTCAAACCTGGCACACTGTAATCTGGTGATAGCAAGCAAGCTTACTATCAACTAGGCTACCACGCTCCCCACACATAATATTAAAAAGTTGGAATATGGACATGTGATGACTGATTCTCAAAAACTGAAAAGTTTTTCTTTCAAGATGATCATTTCAATCATATGAAATATTCACACAGGAACTGCTACATTTTTTGAAAGTTTGAGATGTCCTGAAGTGTCAATATTTTTCAACTCATTAACCATCCTTGTCTACACACAAATGTCAACATTAGATTTGTTACATCTCATTGAGGAAAAAATCTGAGTTCTTACATAATCCAGTATTCACTGCTACCTCATTGTCAGGAGATTAATAGTGTTTCTTGTTTGTTTCTTGAGGTTGGGGAAAAGGGAAAGTCACATGGTGGCATTGAGATTCTCCATCACAGTTACGATTTGTTTGCTCGTGTTTGCTGGACTGTTTCTTTTTATAGTCATTGCCTGTTGCAGTACTTTCCCAGTTCCTGTCAGTACTGATATCCACATAGGTATTACCATATACTGCAGTCATTCATTGATGAATGTCACAAAATTACAGTATACCATTCGATCCGGAATGTCATCACATCATGTTGTTTCAACCATTCTCCATGGACATTGTCATTTTACTGTCTGCTGTATGCATGCGTCACATTTCAGACAGATGCCATTGCATGTCCTGAACTGAAAAAACTTATAGTCATAGAATCACTATAGTATACCACTCTTATACACATATAAAATGGCTTAGATAAGAATATGTATTGTGTAGAATGTGAAAGATAAGTTGTTTATTCATTGATTGTGTGTTGACATTATTATTGTTGTCACTGCAGGTGAATTTCACCCTGTGGAGAGGCATCAATATTATCTTTTGGTGGGTGGTGGTGCTATACTCGATGGTAGTGCTTACCCTGATCTATACATACCAGTTTGAGGAGTTCCACAACTACTGGAGCAACTTGACAGGTTTCCAAGATCATGTGTAAGTTCATTCTTGTCTTCTTCTGCGTTAATTTTCAAACTCTTGCAGATTAGCAGGATGTAGAACTTACATGCGCTGTGTCATGATTTATAGCTTCAGCATGACTTCTGGGTCACTTTGACCACCACCCTAAAACTCCTTAGTCACTTCTTATAACATGCATGAAATATAAACAATGTTGCTGTTTTTTGCTCTCCTTTCAGACCCTGCGACATGCAGGCAAGTTTATTCTTGTAATCGGTGTTTAGATATTGCTCTGATGTCCCATTTTTTTTTTTTAAAGAATGAAAAGTTAAAACTGAAAAAAAATAAAAATAGGTATCAACATGTATTATATCACAAATAGAGAATGAAATAAATTAAACATACCAGAGTATTAATTAAAAGCTTTTAATCAAAAATATAAAGTAATTGTCCTACTAGTTTAATTTGATGCATCAAGTTTGATTATTATATCCTCACTAAGATACAACAATTTAGCTTCATATCCTATTTAGGATGTAGCAATAAACTCAGATTTTTTTTGGTTGTTGGTATTTTCTAGATAATATTTACATTTAGTATGTTGTCATTGCTTTCTTATTGTTTCGAGTGTCCAACTGCTTGCAGCTGGAATTGAGCCAGGTACTTTAGCTGTATCAGATGACACAGATAGTCTTAGAAAGGTCAACAAGTATGGTTATAACGCAGCAAAATCATCATAACTCTGGGTACTTCTGATACTACTTCTGATGCATGAACCTTATTTATTTAAGTTCAAATCTCATTAAGTCAATTCTCCAGTCTACTGTTAACCTGGAGTGCATAGATGTGAACTAGTACGGATTTCTGCACTAATACGGTTTAACAGCAATGTGTTTATAAAAGAAGGGGGGGGGGTTAATTTCAGTAATTATTACTAATACAAACATTTTTATCTCACACACGCATGTATTGATGGGAGAAAGAAAAAGGTGTATGGGATGTCCAATAATTATTACTAATATAAACATTTTTATAAAATATACATATAAATTTTACAAAACATGAGATTATGGAAAAAAAAGTTTACAGCCCTGGGAGTGACGAAGCTGGGAAGTCTTGTGGAATTTGTTCTGGTATCTCTATTGTTGCTCTTCAGATATAGGTGCAGAGACTCTGTGTATATGTGCTTATATTATATTTTGTGTGTGAATTTGAAATGGTATAGACCTTATGAATTAAAATATAGTCATTGATTTCAATTTTTTTATATGCAATATAGATCAAAAGTCTACTTGTCAACACATCTTACATACATATTTAAAATGTTTTACAGTCAATTACAAGATTAACACATGTCATTTACACATGATTGGTTTATCATACAATTGACATGATTTGAGCGTGAAATTACACTATTTTGTACTCTTGAGCACAAGACAGGGGGCTTTTAAGTTTGTATCCGGTGCAATGTCTGAAGTGGTAAAATTTCTTTTCTTGATACACAATAATTAGTATTCCATCAAAGATCAAAGGATTTAATTCATTTATAACAATTGGACATGATGCACACAAGTAAAGTATATATTTATTGAGTCTAACAAAATATAACATCATATGAAAAGAATGGCATGAATACGTTAGACAGTTAATCAGATAATTACATTTGTAGAGTGCAAAGCTAGTGTTATAATTATATTTTTGTTTTGTTTTGTCAGACTAAAAGACATCGGCTTGGAGAGGTATGATACTGCAGGCCTGTTTGTCAAGTTACTGACTCCAACAAGTTTCCTGGTTTTTGTCATACTACAGCTGCGCTACTTCCATGCTCCTTTCCTTAAGCTGAGTGCCATAGACAGATACAAGTAGGATATAACTTTAATTATTGACCTCTGGTTTTATTACATATTTAATAATACATCAGCGGATATAACTACTCATTATTTGTATCATTTTGATATCTTTTAAAGCTGAAACATAAGTGTATTTAATGCATGTTTTTCTATTAAGAAGTGCAAGACAGGGTTAGCTGTAAGATTATCTTTGCCCTTAGTATTTGACTCCACAGCATTAACGGGTAAATGTAAATAACTTTTTTTCTGTCTTTTTATACTTAGAATGTCATATTCCTACCACAACCTACATTAGTCTTTTATGGTCATAGCTCAGATATATCCAATTGAATTAACACCCATATTTGATAGGAGAGTTTCTCATCATAAGAGATACATTTTAATTTCCACTTAACTCCAAAAGATAGTCCTTAGCGTGAATTGAAACTGTTTTTGTTACATAGATAGGACAAGTGATCTATGTAACAAATGCTTATGATTCTGCACCCTTGAACAGGCTGCACAAACATCATTTCCAGAGGTTTTGTAGTTCATAAAGAGTTGGTATGCAGTTAGCAAGAGAATACTGGTAAATGAACACAAGACAGCAGCAAGTTCATAGATACATCTTAAGTTGGGGAGAGGGTTACCCTGACACATAAAAGTCTTCTTTCTTTTCGCTTTATACTCCTTTATGCCTTACAGCATCAAGGGTAGAAGAGTTCTATGAGATGGCTTTTTTGTGTGCTTCATATATGTTTGTTTTTGTTGACTCTCATCGTTTGCAAGGTCTCCCACTGGCTTTGTATCCATCGTGTCTGTATAGTAATGCTTTTTGAGAGACGCTTTCTGATGGTAGTTTGGAAGCAAGAGAAAACCACTTAATCTGTTGTCTTCTGATGTAATCCAGAATTGGCATTGTGTTTGTTAGTTTCTGATTTTTTTGTTTCTGATTCTGTCTCTTATTGTTACTTCAAGGATTTGACATAGACAAATCATTACTGTTGTAACAAGTTTTCTTTTGGATTCTGCTGTTAGTGTCCATGTTTCACATTGGTAGCATAGTGATGGTACGATGATCGTTTTATATAGTGCAATTTTGGTATTCATGCTCACATATTTGTTTTTGAAAAAAGGAGACATCTGCTCCAAGATCTGATATGCTGTGTTGCATCTATGTTGGATTTCTTTGGTGCTTTTCCTATTTGATGATATGATGCTTCCAAGATAAGTGAAATCTTTCACCTCTTTAAGTTGTTGATCATTGATTAGAATAGTGATGTATATTTATGTTTTTGCAATTGCCATTACCTCAGTTTTTTTCTGTGATTAGCTTCATGTTAAAAGTCCCTACATGTTGTGTGGAGTCTATTTATATGTTGTTGTAATGTTCTTTTGCTGTTTATATTATTGTTTGATTGCAAAAAGAAGTTTGCTCAGAAGGTTATTTAGATTGTCTTATTCATTAGTGTTGGCAAATTTACATATGCAATCAATATATGTGATGAATAACAAGGGAAATAGAACACATCCTTGTCACATGCCAGTGTATGTGGAATTTATCTGAAAGCACAACACTTGTTCTAAGTGCACATTGATTGCCTGTGTAACTACTTCTACACAAGTTGATTAGATGTTGTGAAACCCCATATTGTGATACTATTTTCCAAAGTTGTTGTCTGTCTACTCTGTCGAAAGCTTTTTCTTGGTCGACAAATACAAAATACAATTCTTTGTTGTTTTCAGTTGTTTTTTCTGCCAGTTGTCAAGTGTAAAAATGGTATCTGTCCAGCTTTTGTTCTTACGGTATCCCATTTTAGTGTTACTAAGCTGTGGTTCTATGAATGCTCATAGCCTTCTTTCTAGGATTCTGTTGAAAATTTTTCCAGTGCGACTTTGAATTGAAATACCTCAGTATTTCTTATAAAATAAGTCAGTCATTCATTTTCATAGGTAATTCCTCCATTTTGATAAAAAATTATAGTCCCTTTTTTAAAGTCGTGTGGGGAAGAGATTAACCAGCCTTTTGGCTAAATTCCTAGTACTAAAAGTTATGTCCTGATTTCCAGTCTTTATCTATTGGCTTGGGCAGCATAGACTGGAGAGAATTTGTCTATTTTCTTATAAGCATTGGGGGCTTGATTAAAGTATGCCATCAACTTCTGCATGAGTTGGCATTGATAGCACAGAATCAAAGTGCACTGAATCCACATTATCCAACAAGCTACAGTAGTTATCAACATATGTATCCTTTGACATTTTGTGATAGATATTGAACACGTTATTCTGCATACAGTACTATAATGCCTGTAAAATAACAGAATGTATACATTGTTAACCCCCATCCATTGTCATTTTTACTAAATTTTTGGTTCCTGTTTGCTTAGCGAGCCTACCTTTTTTTGCAGAAAGTGAAATGAAATAAATTACAAGGGGTAGGTAAATTTGTTTTTTTCATTGTTTTCATTGGTTGTTTACCTTGGCAATAATTATCCATCTGTGGGTTGATGTAGATATATCTATTCATTATTAAATACCAATTTTTGGGAGGGTTATATAGGTTGGGAAAGACTGATTTTTGGGAAGGCTGTATTGGTTGACTCCATCACTGCATTGACCATCTTCAGTTCTAGTGCACATCACTCGACAGAAGATATCTGAAGAGAATTTGCATATCTTGAGGACTGGTATTTTGATGAAATATTAACATGTGTCAGCTTTCATTTCAATATTCTATTGGTGCTGCTTAATATTACACTTCCAGTGAATCCATCCCTTATTGCAGTAATATGACATAATAGGATTGTCCTGCGAGTATATCAGGAACAGTGCTCATGCCTATTACATGCATACTGCATCTTTATCAGTCGCAGGTAGGTTTAAAAAGTTTACGGTAGTCATTTTGTATCCAGAACTGAGGTGGAAATTTTGTATCTTATGGCTTCTGACAAACAGAGGAATAGTTGACATGATATTCATTGCCAGACAAGTACAGGAAAAGTATCACAAACAGAACATTGGTCTACACCACATTTGTCAACTTTGATACTGTGAATCACGATGGTCTGTGGAAGATCATGGCCAAATTTGGATGTCCTGAAAAATTCACCAATATGGTTCGCCAGTTTCATGATGGTATGTCAACTTGTGTGCAAGATGACATGCACACTCTAGCCCGTTTCCAGTAACTAATGGTATCAAACAGGGTTGTGTCTTGGCTCAGATGCTCTTTAGCATGGTGTTTTCTGCTATGCTAAATGATGCTTTCCAGAATAACAGTGTAGGAATTTCATTATTGAGCTGATGGAGGAATGATGGATGGATTCAATCTCAGTAAGATGAAGGCCAAGACCAGTACTCAGATGGACAATGTTCACGACCTCTTATTTGCTGACGATTGTGCACTCTACGCTACCAGTCTGAAAGGCATGCAGGTCAGTATGGACCTGTTTTCTTTGGCATGTGATAAATTCAGTCTCACTATCAGCGCCTCAAAGACATTAGTAATGTACAAACCAGCACCAGGTGTCCCCTACACAGAACTCATAATCATAGTGAAAGGACAGAGAGTAATGCTGCTGATAGGTTTGTATATCTCTACTGCACCATATCACAAACTGTGACAATTGATGAGGATGTTACCCTGCGTACTGCTCACGCCAGTGCTGCCTTCGGGAGCCTTCATGCCAATGTCTGTATCAGGCATGGTCTCAGTTTGACAATTAAGTTGGACTACCGCTCAGTGGTTCTACTAACACTGCTTTATACTGTGTCATCCTGGACTGTTTATGTGAGACATATTCAACAACTTAATTCTTTCCACCTTCAGTGCCTCAGAAATCTCATGAGAGTACGTTGGCAGGATCAAATACCAGAAACAGAAATTCTTCAAAAGTCCTGTAAGTAAAGCATCCATGCCCTGTTGATTAGGTCCCAACTCCACTGGACCGGCTCCGTCATCCATATGCCAGACAATACCTTCCAAAGAGATTGTTCTATGGGAAGCTGTGCGATGGTAGTTCAAGTAGAGGGTAGAAAAAGCGCTTCAGTAATTACTTAAAGAACTCCCTCAAACACTTTAGCATTGATCCTCACCTCTGTGAGACTACAGCTCTTGATCTCTCAGCTTGGCACACTCAGATCACTGCTGGCATCACAAAGTTTGAAAAAGAAAGAACAATGCGGACAATCCACAAGAGACAGAAACGTAAGGAAATATCTGAAAACGCTCTTACTCTGGACCCTCTGCACGTGCTGCAATAGATCTTCCTTGCACGAATCGGACTCCTCGTGCATCTACAAGTTCATAAATATAAACCAAAATAGCAAATATGTTTTTTCTATCTTTATTTTTTATCTCATATGTTTATTGTTTTTTATGCTATGTTCGTCTATGGTTGCGAAGGATAAACATCATCAGAGCTGAGTAGTCAGTGACATCACAAAATATAACAAACTTTCATTTCTGTGCAAATTTATAAATAGTTGAAATGGTTAAGCAAACGTGAACTAATTTTTCTTTTGTAGTAGGAAATAAAGGTGTCAAATTTATTTTTCATTCCTAAAAAATAATCATCTGTTCTCAGAAGTGGATCATCCTGAGTTATATGCCAAATTCTCATTTACTTATTTTTTTGCTTACATTTTATTTTCAGAACCGTGTCTGAGAGCTCAAATGTCACCAGAAGTGATGATGAAGGAAATCTGCAGAATATAACTGAAGATGAAGATGAACATCTTTCTAGTGAAGTTAATGAGCAAAATAAACTGCAGGGTAAGTTTATAGTATTTTATACTTTTAGTTTATGTCACATAAACATTGAGAGTTATATAGTGAAACTAAATATATAGCAAATGAAATGAAATTTTAACTAAAATTAAAATAAAACACAATGTGCTCCTATGTTGCAGAAGCCTAAAAGGGAAGCAAGAAATAAATAATGGCACTGTTTCCTGCCATGCAGAAAGAGGTAACTAATGAGGATTTGGGGTGGGGATTGGCTGCCCCATCCGATAGCGGGTTAAAGTGACCAAGAAGCCATGATGAAGTCGGATGTGTCAAGTCGAAAGTCTCTGATGTTGCAACCAAGATGTAAACCATGACACCTGTTCTGTTCTCCTATCTACATCCTTCTAGTCTGCAGGAGTTTAAGAATGAATGCAGAGGAAAAATAAAACAAAAGTTGAATGACAATAATGAAGTAGTGGAAATGCCAGAAGATGTATGATAATTGTTGAGTTTAAAAGGTCACAAAACTTTGATATATCATTGTATAATGAATTTCAAGGGCATGTCTTAAATCCCAGCTCAGTTTTATGAAAGAGTTGCTGCATGTTTTCTATGGCCTCTACTTGAGTGCAGTATAGGTTCTTTGTCACCTATGATTCACATTGACTGAATCTTCTGCCTCTAAACTTCCAATAGTTAAAATACTTGGTTTAAAGTTAACTTAAAAAGATCTTATGAGAATGAACCATAACCAACTACCAACAAGAACATATAACATGAGAAGATCTGGATACAAGGCCAGAGGGAGACCTAGAAGAAGATGGATAGATAATATCAAAACAACCCTAAACAAATATGGATTGTTTGCCAAGAAAGATATCTGGCCTTGGATAGAATAAAATTCCCATTCACCACCACTACACTTAATGGCAAATGTGAATATTCTGACCATCATCCAACTGGAGATAGACAATAGACAATACAAAAATCTTTCAAGATCACTCTTTCCTAATGTGCGTATAACCTGTAAGTTACAGGGACTAACAACATGAATACTTTTCACAGTCTGGAAGAGACAGAACACTTATTAGGGAATTGACAATCTCTCTTGAATTTTTCTATCACATCAAATTTTGTTATTCTCTCAGGAGTCAACTTAAATATATTCAAACAAAATAGTTTTCTTAATTTGGAGATGCTGAACGGTGCATGGTCTGTATGTAATAGTCTGTGACTTGTAGCTGATAGCTGTCATCAAGACTAAATAACCAGAGCTACTGAGATTCTACTCCTGCTCTACTTGCTGATCCTAGAAACAAGCAGCACTAGAACTGTCAGACCAAGGGATCAAAGAGTGACTCAGCATGATATGCTGAAGTTGTGTCCCACGAGCAGATATGGCTAAGTCATACCTGTCAACCTGTATACATTTTCTGTATTTTACAGAAAAATAGAATATGCTCAGGTTTCATTGAATATACGTGTATTGACCCTTAATACTTACCTTTAGTAGATTACCCTTGGTACAGAATACAGGTAGAATGTGTGGTTAAAAAAACCATATTTTTAGTTCATTTTAAGGGGCTTTCTCTGCATGTTCCACTGGAAAAGTTGTTACGGGTTCCAGAGATGTCTTCATTACAACCATGAGCAGTCTTACAATGGAGATAAAAGCTGTGACAGAGGCACTTATGACTGGTATTACAGGAATATTCTCGCAATGCATATTTAATGACACAATGAACATGATCTACAAAGCTGAAGCAGGAGGAATATGCTTTCAATTTGTGGAGTTGTTTGTGCAATTTGTGTCCAGAAATATTCACTTATATTCCTGTCCGGATATGTGGACATTGAGAGGAGTAAGCAAGCATATGTTCTGGGAAGCATGATCACATCATCAATGGATTATTCTTAAATAATAAATGTACTGAGGAACATTGTCCTTACAGAAGATTTTCATAAGTGATTAACCTTAAGCACACTATAAACAAAAAACAAAAATTTCCCCCCTGCAGTTGGATTCTTTTTCTAGAATTGCCATTATTGATGGTACCCTTTTCTGAAAACGCAATAACTTTCTTGTTGTTATAGAAATTTAAATAATATTTGCACATATAAATAAAGAATTGAATTCTGCATTTATTGGTGTAAGTTTTGTTTGTGTGTGTATGATACGAGATGTGAGAACGGGGAAAAGATTGGTTTTTTCACCAAAAACAAACAAATTATAACCAAAAATTATAACTACAATAATGAAGAAAAAAAATAATAAAAAATAACTTACCTTATTTCTTGAAATGTCCTTGAGTGGCAACACTGGTACATGCATATTTCTACACTATTTATGTTTGTTTCATTGCCAATTACCCAAATATTGCTGGGGGAACTGAATAAAACATGCAGATTTGCTGTAAAATTGTTCTTAGAGGAGTCGTATTTTAGTCACTTCAAAACACTCTGTCCAAACTTTACAAGTCAGAAACTAATGTGGCATTTCTGTTATTTCTATGTGGAAACTATCTCCAAGGATTCATCATTCCAATCACAATCAATTATTATTTTATTCAAAATACAATGAAACAAAAATCTATAAACCCGATTGCCTTTCATGTTTCCGTTCTGACTTGTCGATGTGGACAGATGTAATATATTTCGCTAAATTCAACGCCATAGATGTCTTTCCCCATTCATAATCTACATGAAAAAAGAAGTCAAATGTTGTAGTTAACTAGGATTGGTCAAATCTGGTTACTTAACCAATCAGATTTTGTTATAAATGCCCCTTTGTTGTTTGTCTGATTTACCAGACTGTTGTGTTCGAGATATGCTAATTTGTTGTCTGACAGACAAGACGATCATTTGTTAAATGTTAATGGTTGCTCTCAAGATTGTGGGAGATTGATGTAAAGATTGGAATGGCCTGGAAAGAAACATACTAGATATACAAAGAGACTAACAAACCAGTACCAAATTGTGAGCTGCTACACTTTGATGGATTTATTGACTGGGATCGGAGCACCTATAGACTTGTCCAGTGTGAGCTGATGGTAACCTGCACTCATAACAGAATGTTGAGATTTATTATGGGTTGAAATATTGAATGATCCTTCTGAAAGTTCACAAATGTGATCTAAACTGCACACAATTATACAGCACATTATTCTGCTCTCCAAGCTGCATCCTGTTAATCAGAGACAATTTGAAAATGAATGCAGAAAAGAAGGGAAAAAAGAAGAAAAATGTATTAATTTTTCATAAAAACTACCACATAGCATGTGAATATTATTCAATTTATAGATGGTTCATTGAGAAACTGGCTGAAAAAAAAAATGCTGGCTGCTGCTGAACTGTGGAACACATTCACAATCTTCTTATGGAGACTTGGTGAGATTCACATCTTCAAACTGGTGACTCTCATAATCATCATAGTCTCTGTCAATGAGGTAAGCATCAGTCATTAGAAAAATTCCTATCATGAAAGAAATATTGATATGATTTAGTTTTTCTAACAAGCATTGTAATAGGTTAAGCAAAATGAATTAAAAAGTTTACTAAAACACTTACCTTGCCTATTAATAAAAATATATTAAAAAGTATATATAAAAAACATACAATAAAACTAAACAGGACAATTCTGCATGTTGTCGAACACCCTCTGACCATTTGGTTATTTATTAGGTTACTGCGGCACCATCCACTTTGTCGGACACCCTCTGACCATTTGGTTATTTATAATTGTAATAGGTTATATGTTATTGTGCTGATATATGTAAAATATTATATCATTTTTTCCCCGACAAAGTTACCATCGATTATTTGGTGTTATTTTTCGAATGAAACTTTTAAAATATCTTTCTGTGTTCCTTGCTCCTGTGTGTTGTATTTCATAATCATCAAGAATAATTGTTGGCACACAATTCCTCCACAATTCAAAGCTAACCACAGTCATGCATGTTTGATCTTTTGTCCTGTCTGTGCTGAAGAGTTACCTTCATTTTTGTACATGGACTTGTAAGTGTTAGGGGTAATAAAATAACAGACTTGCCAGGATGGCTATGGTGACTAATGGTAGTTCAATAAAATAGCAGATAGACTTGTCAGGATGGCTACAGTGACTAATAGTAGGCCAGTAAAATAGCAGGTAGACTTGCCAACATGTCCACAATGACTAATGATAGTTCAATAGACCTTTTTTGATATTTTTAATGCAATCAAGGAATTAGAGAAAAAGTGTAATGAAAATATCTTAAAGAAGTTAATTCAAAGAGAACTGTATACTCGCATCAGAAGAAGACAGCCCACATTTTCTGGAAACATCATGAAAAGAGGAAAGTGAGTACATCGCGACAACAGGATAGTTGAATAAGGGGTAAGGATAAAACCAAGAGAGAAAATGCTGGACTTCCTTGTATGGGAGAACATATCATAATGCATTGACATGATAATGGCACATGGAATGAATTATACGAATAAAAGGTTAAAGGCTCTAAACAACTTTGATAAGAATATTTTGTCTAAAATATGTTTAGTTCTGTGAATTTTTCACCATTTTCTATCATTCACGTCCTTAATATATCTAGAACATTATTCTTAAATATTTAAGACATTTCATTGCAAAAACCATTTAATTATACCCCATATTATATATTGTAAGATATTTTGCTTGTAGAAGTATTTTCTGAATGCAGTTATTTGCCCATTACACCTCTGACCCTCAAGTTAGCATCTAAAGCATGCCATTCCTTTCTGTGTTGGGCTATTTTCTGTGCTGTACTTCAAATGGGGTCATCTCTTTCAATTCCTTTACCACTATTCTCCAACTTGTTTTGGGTCTTCCACACTTTCATCTACAGTCTGTTGGGCATCTTAAAGTAATTCTAATGGTAGAGCTAGTTTGCATGTACTCGACACATGCCTAATCCAATACCAGCACCACTCACTGATAATGGTATTTAAGATGTTATGGAGAAAGTTAAATAACTTGTTTTGTTATC
The DNA here is from genome assembly GCA_034231615.1 of Meghimatium bilineatum. Taxonomy (NCBI): domain Eukaryota; kingdom Metazoa; phylum Mollusca; class Gastropoda; order Stylommatophora; family Philomycidae; genus Meghimatium; species Meghimatium bilineatum. The sequence goes on along the minus strand of CM067308.1, from coordinate 37,430,107 downwards.
ATGTTTCTAAAGTTTACTGAGTATAGTTAAGAATTTGTTCTATTTAGCGGGGTCACATAGATCTACTGTCCAGGTGATGTATGAGTCAAATGACAGAACACGCCTTGCTCCCAAACGTGTGGTGAGACTTGGACAAGGGGGTTCATGATGTCTGTGAACAAAACCTCGGTTAAGAAAGCGAAAGAGCCCGGGTCCAGCTCTTCTGCCGAGTTCTTACTTCACCGGAACCAGGCTCGGGGAGGAAAAAAGGTTCAGTACCCCATGGGCACAGGCACAGAATGTCTTACATGAAGCAAGTTCACTGACAGTTGAACACCTCATGTGAGATAAATGTGAACGGCAATCATCTTGGCGAAGAGTCGTTATACACCCGCACGCCAGTTGACAGATAGGCAGGCTGTCACTGGCTAGGGAAGCCTACTACCCGAATTAAAGGCATGATGAAAACGGATATGCTGGGCTTCGGATGTCCTGGTCACAAAGTGAACCAACCGAGGTGCAAATAACACAGTTCAACTGTGGAACTTGTAGTACAATGTACTTCATACTCCCAGGCAGAAATCACATGGTTTATTTGATGTGGTTATAAGAGCGTGAACGCAGAAGAAGAAGAAGAAAACGACAGAACTGATGGCTTGACAGGCAAAGCTATAGTGAATGGCAAAGTGATGAGTAGAGACCAGGCTGAATTAATTATAGCAGTCATGGATACACTACAAAACAATTAAGAGGATTTGAAAAATGACAATGTACATATCCAGAGAATGATAAATTGTGAGTGACCGGGAAAAGGGGGAGTGTGTCCTGACTGTTAAGTTCAGAAAAATCCACAACCAACAACTGACTTGGACACCATGCTTATATACTTTTATATGGCCAATATAATTGGCAAGTTTAGTATTTATGGGAATACTCCTTGGGCAGTGATACTGATTTCTAATTAAGAATCATAGTTAGTTAGTCGTCGGATCATCATCACTGCAAACTGGATACGTCAAGAATCATTCCATATGGTAGTATGAGAGGTAGCATAAATGAAACCAAAACAAATATTTACTGTTGTCCCTGTCTCAAAAGTTCATTGTGTTATTATTACAGGTCTCAGCTTTGACAGCCATTTATGTACTGTTGGTAGCCATATTGCTTCCATTACCAAAAGCCAACCTCCTTCTGTCTCATCTGATCTTGATTTGGACAACTGTGATCATACTGGCCAAGATGATCTTTCAACTAAGCCTTGTTGACACAGAGTACTGGAAATCGAGCTGCCAGGTCAGTTAGTGGTTCAATAGTTTATTGTATAGTCTTATATTGGTTGAAGTACTTCCCAGTGTTGTTTCAGCAAGTTGCACATGTTGTATCTTTGTTGGGCTATGTTTCATTAAGTTGTATAATGCTAGTTTTGTGTTTTTTTGTAGTTATGTTTCAGCTTCTTCTTCATTCATTTTCAAATATCTGCAGTTTAGGAGAATGTAGTCCAGAGAATGGATTGCTTTCTGTCGTGGTTTACAGCTTTGCTGCGCTATCTGCGCCTTTTGGCATGGGACAGCCAGTTTCATCCTCAAAACATCCTTAGTCGCCTCTTACAACATGCCTGGCAGGTAACAGTATTGCTATTCTTTGCTCCCCTTTCAGGCCTCAGCAACTTTCTTTCTATTGTCTTTTCCACAAGTGCTGTTAGGTGTCATGGAGAGTTGAAGTACCCTGTCTTTTGCCATCTTTGTTGCGCTTGCCATGGTTAGGTCGTGTTTTTTAAACAATCTTTCTGATTGAATCTTCCCATCTTGTTCTTGGTCTTCCTCTTGCTTTGTAGCCGTTCATTCTGCTGTTATATGACTGGTTGTGATGGTTCCATTCACATAAGGTGGCAGAACCAGTTGATCTGTTGTCTCTCTCTATATTGTTTACATGATATGGTCTTTACTATCTTTCTGATATCTTCATTTTTCATTGGGTCTCTTCTGGTGATATTTATAGCCTTTCTCAGACATTTCATCTCAGATATAATCTTTCTCATTAGTGTTTTTGTCAAGTTCTCTGTCTGGCACTGGTAACATAATATTCGATTAAAGATGATGTTTATTATATGTCATTTGGTCGCCACGTTGATCGCTTGGTTTTTAAGCAGTGATGACAGTTGGTATGTTACAGCGTTGTTTGCTTTTTGACACCTCTTCTCAATTTCTGTCAATTTTGCAGTCTTCTGTAAAAATGCTTCCTAGATATTTAAATTCTGATATCTGTTTTAGTTTCCTGGCAACACATGCACATATATTTGAGCAGGTTCTACAATGTTACATGTATATGTTGTCTTTGTTATGTTTCAACAAAATATGTACTATTGCATGTGTTATGTCTTAGTTATTTTTTGGGAAGTTATACATTACATTTGTTGTCTTTTCAGTTGTATTTTGGTAATATATAAAATGTTCCATTTGTTGTTCCATTTCAGAACAATAGCACACCTGGAGTAAATGTCACTGATAACGCCATCTGGTTTGGCCTTGAGAAGATCATGCTGAGGAGTATTAACAATTCCATCTCTTATTATGTGCGGGTATGGATCAAAAATATATAATCTTTCTTATCATTAGTTAGTCGTCAGATCATCATCAGTGTTCTCATGACACATCCACCCATAGGTGCTCCAATCTCAACTATAGTGCAGTCACCATTACACAACGACTGACAGTTCCAGTCATCTGTTCGGTTCTTCTTCTTCAGCGTTATTCTCAAACTCCTGCTGGATCTCCCTTGTGGTAGGACCATGGTCCTACTAGATATCCAGCAGGATGTAGTCCAGAGAATGGAAATGCATTGTGTCGCCGTTTTATTTGCACTAATGGCCCGACACATCCGTCTTCTGCAGATCTGTTTGGTTAATGAGCATTCCAAGTCCACAGTTGTGATCATTTCTAACAGCGCCACGTTTACAGTCCAGTTCCTTTATTGACAATGGAAAACAAATCATCACTCTCATTCATTCACCCATGCTGTTTCTTATAGGGAGTTCAATATGCCCACCTGATCCAGTGTTCTAACACTTGACACAGTAGCATTTCCTATCTTTGATATTATAGAAATTGTACATGTGTGTTTTAATTGGAACTTCTTCGGATAGCAAGGAAACACCCATATGAGTTAATTTCCAGAATGACTGTTCTATATTTCAACCCAAAATAACCTGTAAAAATCTGTATTTTGTCTAAATTCTGTATAAACAGCACTTTATTTTCACATTGTAAACATATTACTGCAATTATCACCCTTTTATATCAATTAATCAAACCCTTGAACCTCTGCAAGGGTATTTATACTGTTAAAAAAAAAAGAAACGCAACATTATTGCAGTGCAAATGGACACCAAATTTCACACATGTACCAAAATTTTACTTTGCAGAATTAATTTTTTAACCTTGGCATGAAGAACCTTTCAGACTCTAACAATAAAACGATGTTAATTAAATTGGGTTTGAACTTTTATTCTTTGTGACTGAGGCCTCTGTTTCAGTAAGGTGTATGGCCTCCTCTGAGCTCTATCATAAAACATCTCTGTGACATAGATCCTATAAGCCGTTGGATCTGTTATTTTAGGACGGCTGTCCACTCTTCCCACAGAGCAAGAGACAATTGTCAGAGATTGGCTGGAGTCATGTCTCGCTGGCAGAGTCATCTATCGAGTTCATCTCATAAGTGTTCTATGGGGTTCATGTCTGATGACATGGCTGGCCATGGAATGGTCTGGACATTGTTGTCAGAGAGGAACTGGGTGGTGAGTTGGGCCACATGAGGTCGAGTGTTATCCTGCTGAAAAATCAGCCCTCATTCAGCCAAAATTAGAAGAACAAGAAGACAAACAATTTTATGGACATATTGTTCAGCAATCAGGCGTACTTCAGTTTGCACCAGGTCACTTCTTCCCATGAACATGAAGTTGATTGACCCAAATTCAGTACACTTCCACCACCATGTGGAGGGGCCTCATCAATGCTGTTCTGGACTCTGCTGTTAACTCTGTCTACCATATCGCTGGAGGAAAAAAAAATGATTTATCACTAAATCAAACCCATCTCTAGTCATTCCCAAAGGTCGCATTTCCCTTTCTTTCGCATCTATGATATTGTGCAAGTAGGTCCACAGTTTGTCTTTGTTAACCCTGTCAAAAGCCTTTTCTTGGTCGATAAATCTGATGCTCAATTTATTGTTGTATTCTATTGTCTCTTTGCTCAATTGTCTAAGTGCGAAAAGAGCATCCATGCAACCCATGCCCCTCCTAAATCCAACTCCTTGATTTCTACTTATTTGGGGGGGTCTATGTGAGGTCTTTTCTCTATAATAATTATCTTTGTGTATGTCTTCCCAACTTGACTCAGTAGCGATATCCCTCTGTAATCTCTATTCGAACCCTTCTTCTTCCGTATAGGTATTATTTTTGCTGTCTGCCAGTCTTCAGGTGTTCTTCTCTCATTCCATGCCATTTGAATATTCTTTGTAGCCATTTTACTGCAGTGTGGCCACATTTGTTTAATAAATATGTTGTTATGCCATCTTTGCCCAGAGCTTTGTTAATGGCATTGCACCGATCCAGAGAGATCATATAGATTGTCATGGTACATTGTTACAGTGAATGCAGTATGATTGGAGCGGGAACAAAGATTGAAAGGTAGTCTCACAAAAGCACCTAAGCATATGCACTGCTTTTAAATCTTATCAAATTTTATATGACATGAAGAACTGATAGTTTCTATTACAAAACAAAACTGATTTTACACAAGAACTGATAGTAATTTACACAAGAACTGATAGTAATTTACACAAGAACTGATAATAATTTACACAACACAAACTAATAGTAATTTTGCATAAGGACTTATAATAATTTTGTACAACAAAAACTGATAGTAATTTTGTGCAACAAGGACTGATAGTAATTTTTCACAAGGACTGATATTTATTTTGTACAACAAGAACTGATAGTAATTTTGCACAACAAAATGATCTGTAAATTATCACAAAAAGAAATAGTAATTTTGTGCATCAAAAAGAATTGAGAGTAGGAACACCACCATTTATGAACATAGCAATTCTTCATTTTCATATAAAATTCATGCATTACTAATTTTTATCTTCAGCTGTACATCCTGATCTTAGTTGTGATTGTCTTTGAGAGTATCATTCGCTACCATCAGAGACAGTATTACGGAAATCCAGTCTTGATCAAGCCTGCAAGAGGGATACTCTTCTCCACGATCACAAGAGTTGACGCAGACAAAGGAATGATCTCATGCATTAAGTTTTTTGCTAACTATTTCTTCTACAAATTTGGTCTTGAGGTGAGCATTGTACAAAGTGAACACAAAGCTCCTACCACAATTACTTATAAAAATTTGTGAACTAAACATAAACCTTATATCACCGTTGCTTTTCACCCCTTGTTATGGCAATGGAACTTGAGTATGTCATCATTGGCTGAAACACTTAAGCATGACAGGACCCACCCACATTTGAACAAGACTGCTCTTTGCACTAGCAAATTAATTCCAGCCCAAAGAGAACTCCAGATTTTCCAATTGTGGCAAGAGACTATGGGACAGTTTGCACTAAACTGAGCCAGAAAAATCAAACTACTTATCATAGAACATGACGTCAGGAAAATGCTTCTCCCTTCAGGGACAGATAAATGGAACACTTTATATAAAACAACAGCTCTCAAACAAATGTATATATTACACAATGGCATTGGGTCAAACGGCACGCTGGATCAGCAACCAACCAACAAACCATCACAAAACATTATTACAGTGGATGCAGTGTGATGGGGGAAGGTAAAATCACATAGAAGCACCTACATTCCCTCTATAATATCTCCAGCATATGCTGACCAAAACTGCATGCAAAAATCATGCCTAAAGATTTTTTTAATGTCAAATCTCAGGTCAAAGTTACCTATAAGCCATGCTGAGGTTTGATATGTCAGGCTGAAATGCATAGAAATGACATTCAAGTTGTAAACCATGACACAACAGATTCTATTCTCTGTAATACATCCTGCTAATCTGTAGGTGTTTAAGAATAAATAAAGAAGAAGATCTATAATTAATGCACCATCTGAAACAGAAAAGAAATTACTTTGGGAGTACTCACTTGAGCTAAAGTATTTGTGCAACTGATTTTTCTATATAAAAGGAGATAAGAGTAAAGGTGAGCTAAATTATTTTTCCACAGGGTTGCAAGATTTCACTCTTTTTTCCCTGTGCCAGGTCGTCCATGGGGCAACTTGGACCTTGACTTCTAGTTCGGGGTGCAAAGAATAGGGCTACTGTCTTCTTTCCAGGCATGTCATAGGAAAGTTGGGAGATGGACTGACAACCTGTGAAAGAGTCATTGTCACTGCATGTTTTGTCTCAGTTTCTTATGTTTGTCCTCTGTCAAATTCCATGTATGACAGATGCAGACCAGTGAGCATTACACCTTTGCCCTTTTTTGCAGACTCCTGGATGGTAGGAAATGATATGTGTTGTACTATCATTGCAGATATGTCAACTGATCTGATGGAAGAATGATGAACTAGTTGACCCAGATGTATATGCTGCAGTCCTCACAGGGCGTGATTATTCTGGGATGCTTCCACATTGGAATTCCTCAGTTCGGTGACTAAACATGCATCCACAAGCTCCCTCTTAACACAACCATGTCTTTGAAACAGCACATCTTGTGCATTTGAGTGTCACTTCTGTTACTCATCAGCTAAAAGGATTATTTCATCATCATCATCCCTGTGCCAGGTTGTGGTTTGTGCATCTCTTCTTTAGCTGGTTGTGTCTGTATAGAAGATGTTAGGGATGTAAGAGTGAGTTGAAGTAAAGACATATATTTATGAAGCAGCATCATAACTTGAAGTGTTACCACACGAGTAGATGTCTGTAGTCAGTACTTGACTTGAAACTGTCTGTCAGCACATGCTTCATATCAATGTAACATTTCTCGACTTTCCTAGAGCTTGAACTCTGGCACTAATTCCATGGCGGCTGAATCAACCACCGGAGGTTTTTGGGAGGGGGGATTTTTCTTTTTTCAAAACATAATTGACTAATGAATGTGAACTCAAGTCACTTGGTTAACTTAGCTATTATAGTACTGCAGCTTCAAACATCAGAGAATAAATTACCATTGCTCAAAAGTTACCAAATTATCCTTACATCCAAACTCATGCTACTGTATATTATACAAGTGCTACACAAAGTATATGTAATCAAATACTGTTTTATTTCATTGTTCATATTCTTCTAAATTGTTTCAGTGCTGCTATGTTATGACAGCTGTGGTTGTTTGTGTGCGGGTAGATGCTGTTGCCCTTATCTATGTTACATTGGTTGCTGTCATCATGATGATGTCTCGTCGCACTGTTGCCAATTTGTGGCCAATCTACAAGCTGGTTCTTGCCATTCTCTTGGCTGTTCAGTTTGTTGTTGTTCTTGGATTCCCTCTTGGTGCTTGCATACGTAAGTATTGTGTTTTTTGTGTTCACACTGTATCTTGTATACTAGTTATAGCATCTATACAGACTTTATTAAACTTTGAGTAGATCCGTAAGTGTGCAGTCTCTTTGCCCAGATTGAGAATGGTATCCATTGTAATAGTTCTTAAGTAAATATTTAAAACAAGCGTGATGTGGTGTATTCATTTCTACTTGTGGTATTTTTATGTTTGTATGTTATGTGCGTATCTTGAAAAAGGCCTTTTGGTCCAAAAAGTCGATTATGTCCTGTGTATTGTCATCTGTATAATTATATTTTGTGTTTTGCTGTGAATACCATATTAATTCATGTAGACATCCGTCAGTGATAGTGTGTCAGTCGTCATCCAGTAGAACTCCATTACCTGTCTTCCACATGAGTATTATATTTCAACTTAGAACAGTTCCCTGCAGACTGTTGAGTCACTGACTTGAGGAGCTCATACACAGATGAATGTCCATGTGAATCCAGAACCTAAACTCTTGAACACACACTTCAGGACTGCCCAACATACAAAGAGAAGAGAACGTGTCTGGTGAGCGTATTCAGATTTGAAACAAAAGCTACAGTACAGCCGCTCTGACCTGGAGAAGACAGTGGACTTCACCCTAACGACATGCCTGACAATATAACATGACCGCAGAAGCTGAATGCAGACGAAGAAGAGTGTTTTAACATATCCTTTGCTACAGAAAGTCAAATTGCCTAGAATTACAAGTTGATCAAAGCATGAATAAAGAAGACTTTGTTCTGGAAAGAATGTCACCTGAATATATTAAACGATTGTTCTTTCATCAGTTATAATGGCAGAAAATCCATCAAAATCAATAAACCCGTAACCCTTCAGGGCCGTAGGGGTACCACATTGGATGCCTCAGCACACAGAGTCCTCCAGCGAATTCTATCCTCAGCGATGCGGATGAGTGTGGAAATATCTAGCCCTGTCCATTCCTTGATGCTGTCTGTCCATGCCTTTATTTGTCCTCCTCTGCTTCTTCCACTCTCGACAATTCCCTGCAGTATTGTTTTTGACAAGGAAATGCCAACCATTGAACATATTTAATAAAACTGTATGTGAGCACCAATAAACTTTAAAATATAGCAGCATCTATCAAGAGAACGGGACTTGCTGTGTAGACATGTCAAACTGCGAACAAGAAGATGGAGAAGAAGAACATATTTAACCATTTGTACTAATGATTAGTGAATTCACATTCTAACCTGATGATCCTGGATCAATTCCCATTTGAGATTTTATCTAAACACAATGGCGCTGAGGTTAACACAGCCTTAGGAAATGAGTACCAGAAGAAATCTTGGAGTCAACATGATGCTGACCACCATAACTTCTGGCATGCCATTGGTCACACACACAAAAATGGTCAAACACCACACCCTCCCCCCTACACCTCAATAGTATGAACATGGTATGAAAATTTGACTTTATTTGATCACAAAGAATATATTGTTCAAAAAAATAAATGTAGTGATTTCAGAATGTCACATTTTGTTGGTAAAATGGTTTATCTAATTCACTATTGTCATTTTTGCAGAATATCCATGGACAAACAATGGTCATATAACTCCAAACCTGAAACAGTGGTTGTATTTACCAGACTATGTTAGACCTCCACACTCCATTGTGCTTGTTGGTTAGTTGTACTGTTATTTGTTTTGTTTATTATAGAACAGCTTATGTAACTTGAGTGCAATATTTCATTTTTCTTCATTGAAAAATTATATCCAGCATGACAACATTCACAAACCTTGGTTGATATTAATTACTTTGTTACTGTGCCAAAGTAATTAGAAACATGGACATTAAACAATCATCCTGAAGACAGAAAGAATTGATGCCTTTGAGATGTGGATATATAGAAGAATAGGGATGACTTCATGGAAAATGAAGAAAACTAACAAGGAGGTTCTAACAACACTTTGTATGAAAAAAGAACTATTAAAGAAAATAACAATCAAACAAATATAGTATTTTGGACATATTAAAAGACATGACACCTTGTTGAAAACTTTACTTGAGGGTAAAGCCAAGGGTAGGCATGCAAGAGGTAGACAGAGATACAAGTGGGAGAGAAACATCACGAGATGAACATGTTAGAGTCTAGCAGAGTGCATCACCAAGGCAAGAGACGAGATGTTGAAAGTCCGTTGCAACCAACCTTTGTTGTGGAGACAGCAGCTAATGATGATGAATGTACCAGAATTTTACTTGTCATTTATTTTCGCACACACCAGAGAGATGTAACACAAGTCTGAGAGTACTGTCATAATTGCCTGTTGGACAGCTATTATCATTATCTTCTCCTTTGTATGTCGTGTTGTGTGATACCATTGTCTCTGGTGCACCTCTTGGCCTGGTATCTCCGACTTCAGCACAGTAATTGCTTGGGCAGGACTCGTCCTGCTCGATGTCAGAGATGATCTAACCAATCTTAGTTCCAGCCTCTGTTGTATGGGCTAGGCCCCATCTCCACGTCAAGGAGTTTGCTTCGATGAGGATTATTATTATTATTATTGATTCTTAAAAGAGAGTTGACCCTCATAGTGACCCTTATGTAGCGAGAAGTTTCACTGCATTTTTTGATAATACATTGCTGAGTTCTTATACATGAGTTGAAACGGAGATTTCCATGATTGCTATACACTAATGTATAGTTGATGGAGTTGATGAGGTGAAACATGACTTTATTGACTTTGATCATTATGGATCAAACTGATCAGCAAGACACATTTTACTATTTATTTTTTAGTTATAGGTAGCAGTTTTAAGAACATCAAGCTTTTCTCCTCCCCATTTGTAGTTTAGGTACTTAAAGTTGTATACGGTCAAACAACAGCCAAATGACTTAACCTGAAGTACTGGTTTCTGACAATCACTGTCTACTTCACAGTTCAAGTAAAGAACTGCAAGATCACATACATCTACTCAATGAAAGTTGACTCAATCACAACATATCTCTATTAAATTATTTGTATTGCTGAAAAGGATGAAAAACAAATTTATTTTTGGAATTATAAGTGGCTTCACAAATTTTAATGTGTACTATAACTATTTAAATGATATTTATAAGATAAATGAAAGTTAATAGTATAATATATTCAGGTTATAGCAGTGTACTTAGCATTTTTTGTCTGTAGTAAATATAATATGAAATATAAATATGTTCACTAGGTTTCCAATGCTTTCTGAATGGTTCAGATATACAGTTGCCTGTGGCAAGGTTTGAACCTAGTATCTTAACTGTCTGGATGCACTCTGTACCTCTCCGCCACAGAGCCAGACTTAAGATAAATAATTTATTTTAAGATATAAAATATGTAATTATATAGTATATGCCAGCTGTTCTTAACCAGAGTTCCTCTTTGAGTGTTTGCAGAGGCTTAAAAAATGTTACATTTACAGTAAAGACAAATATGAAAACAGAAACATCAGAAATATAAAAATAGAAAGATAGAGATATCAATCTTACATTGAAGCTAAAATTCCACCTCTTTGTGTAGGGAACAAAAGTGACAAACTCATAATCCCTTTGGGTTCTATTATCAAGAAACAGAACAAGTTGTATTCACTAGTTATTAATATTTATTATAGATAAATCCTAAATATTTCCATCAGGTTTACTTTAGGTTTTTAAATAGCTATACTTCTTCTTCTTCTTTCGTTCACTTGAAACATGTCTATATCTGTAATTCTGTCTCCTTAATAAAACTCACTGTCTTTTGTAGTTCATACAGTGTCCCATAGAGCTTTGATTCCAGTGTTGTTTCCTCTGGCCAATATGTCTGCCTCAGCATTTCATGCTCAGAACACTCTTGAAGTATATGTTTGGCACTCTGTGCTGCCTGTCCACATGTACACATGGCCGTGTTGCCAATCTTGAACTTTGTATACATGTGACTGCGGAGTCGGTTGTGTCCTGTTCTGAGACGTAGAATTATAACTTGTTCTGGTCTGTTCATAATGTGATAGTCATCTTGTGTTGGTGTTTGTGGCTTTCTTATTGACTTTATCATCTGTTTTTTCTGATGGTAGGTGATTGGTATATCTGGTTGGTCTTCGGCAGAACCTTCTTTAGCCAGTTGGTCTGCTTTTTCATTTCCTGGTATTCCACAGTGAGAGGGTATCCACTGCATGGTTATCCTATACTGGTAAGACAATTCGCTAAGTAGTTTTTTTAAGTCTGTTAGTTTTCCAGACTGGAGAGCTTGAAGCACTGACCTTGCATCTGTCAGGAATACCACAGGCTGTAGGCCAGAGTTGGAGTTCAGCAGTTTTTTAGCTGCCACACTAATTGCCTGGATTTCTGCATCATAATTATTGCAGAATTTTCCTGTCGGTGTTCTGATTGTATCTCTAGGCTTGTGTGGATATTCTATATATACACCTGCACCTCCATTCCTCACAGCATTCTGTGCTGACCCATCTGTGTACACTCTGACCCATATATCTTGTGGATATTCCTCATCCAGGAAACTGAGGGTGACTGTCATTCGCTGCACATTGTTCTGTTCGTCCTCGCTTAGTATTCCTTTCACATGGGTCTGAATGTATATTGGCATTCCATGGCTTTCACTCCACGGGGTTTGTTCTGGTACAGACCTTAAGGGGATGTCAACTTCAGGTAGGTCTGTAAGTTGTCTACGGAGTCGTTTAGCTTGATGGATAAAGCTGCTCCTTTTCAGTCGCCCCATTGCTAGATTTTGGAATCTTTCCTTCATTGGATGATTTGGCATACACTGAAACTTTTCTGCCTGAATTAGTACTTTTGTGTCTCTGCGTTCGCCAAGTGTTTGCATTCTTCCCATTTTCTGCATCTCTGCTATGGGTGTTGATTTCATTGCTCCCAACATTATTCTAAGTGCCTGGTTTTGCACTTTATCTAGATCTTGTAATGTGGTGTTTGATGCAGGACACCATGCTGCTGAACCATATTCCAGGTGTGGTCTTATGCCTTGCTGGTAAACTTTACTGAGTATATTCCCACTGGCTCCCCATGTGGTTCCACTTAGTTTTCTCAGGATAGCTAACTTCCTCCTGGCTTTTGTTGTTGCTTTGTTTATGTGCTGCTTCCATGTCAGCTTATCATCAAAAGTAACTCCGAGGTATGTGGGTTGTTTGTCTTCTTTCAAGAGCTCTCCGTCTATCTTGATATGACCAGCTTTTTGTTTTGGTGAGAGGGTAAAGAGTGTAGTGCTGCACTTATCTGTGTTAATGCTGACGCACCATCTATTTGCCCATAAGGTTAGGGCATCGATAGCTCTTTGTATTTGTTTAGTGGCCACTGTTGCATGTTCTTCCGTGCACCAGATCACCAGGTCGTCAGCATACATTGCCACTTTCATCCCGTGTGGTAGTTCAGCAACTAGGTCATTGATGTAAACCAAGAAAAGTGTGGGTGACAGGACTCCTCCCTGGGGGACTCCATGACGCAGTAGAACTTTCTTGCTCTTGCGACCATCTAATTGTACCCTGGCTCTTCTATTATGCAGGTATGCTTTTACCCATTTGTACATTCTTGAGCTAACCCTGCAATTTCGCAATTTCTTTAGGAGTCCTTCTTTCCAGACCTTATCAAATGCTTTCCTGAGGTCTATCCATGCTGCTAGTACCAGTTTCTTTTCTTGGAAGGCATCCTCAATCTCTTGGGAGAGGTAGGTTGCCTGATCTTCAGTAGAGTAGCACTGTCTGAAACCTGCTTGCTGTGATACCAGAAGGTTTTCACTTTCAAGGTACCACTGCATCCTAAGTTTGATAATGCGTTCCATTGTTTTACATAGACAGCTTGTGAGGCTGATGGGCCTGTAGTTGGAGACTGTGTTGCCATCTTTTCCTGATTTGAGGAGTGGTATCATTATTGCTTCTCTCCACGCCTGTGGTACATTACCTGTGGACCAGCTTGTGTTAAAGATCTGCAGTAGCTTTGCTCTTGATGCAATTCCCAGGTTTCTAATCATTTCATTGGACACTCCATCAGCTCCAGGGGACTTTTTCATTTTCAATTTGGATATTGCATGCTCCAGTTCTCTCATTGTGATTGGTGCCTCCATGACTTCAGGTATAGGTTCACCTTGTCCAATGTTTTGCTGGTTTTCTCGAACCTCCTGTTGTTTGTCTGGGCTGACTTTGACGTTATTGTCTTCTGCAAAGGAATCTGCAAAGTAATCAGCTGCATGTTTACCTGTTAAAATGTCTCTATCTTTATAAAGTGTGATCCTGGTATTTCTCCCTGTACCTTCATCATTTAGTTGTTTTACAAGTTTCCATAATTTCCTAGTATCTCTTTCTAGGTTCAGCGACTCTGTTTTTTCTTTCCAGCTACTCCGTCTGGCTTGTAACTTGGCTCTTTGAAATTTAGCCTTTGTTTGCTGATATTTGTTGTGATGTTCTTGGCTAGGTCTGTTCTCAGCCTGCTGTCTAGATGTTTCCATCTCATTTTGCAGCTTTTCCAGTTCATCATTCCAGTAGGGTTTGTAGTTTTTGCGTGCCCCCCTGGGTATGGTTTTACTAGCAGCATGTAGTATACATCTATTAAATTCACTCACTGCTCTATTGATGTCTTTGTCCAAGTTCATGTCCTTAGCTAGAACACTAGTTAAATGCTGGTACATTTTCCAGTCTGCCCTTTTATAGTTCCACCTAGTGAGCGTGCTGCTGTCCTTGGCAAATTCATTGTGGATTTCCAGAAATACTGGTCTATGGTCACTACCTCCAAGCTGCTTTCCAACAATACGTGTGATGTTCCATTCCAAGCCTGGTGAGTGGAATGCCAGATCTGGTGTAGAGGTGGTGTGCCATGCTCTCGAGTAGAAGGTTGGCGAGTCTGTTGGCTGGTTAATAAGGATGAGATTATTTTCATCCTGCCAGCTCTCAAGTTCCTCACCTCTCTTGTCGATATGATCATAGCCCCAGCTCTGAGAGTGGCTGTTGAAGTCACCACACACCATAAGTCTCTCTTTGTCTGGAATTGTGTCTAGTGCCAATGGTTTATCATTTGGGCAGTAGTAGTTCAGGAGATGGAATTCTGCACTGTCTGTTTTTAGGTGGAGCATCTGGTATTCTGCCCCTTCCATATATACTTCCAGCTGACATGCGCTGATATTGTTTTTAACAAGTGTCAGAATTCCACCCTTTCGCCTGTCCTTTCTGTCAGACCGGTAGCACTGGTAGCCTCTGATTTTGAAGGCTATGTCGCTGCTGAGGTGTGTTTCTTGGATACAGCATATACTAACTTGTTCTTCACTGAGGACATTTTCAAGTTCCAATTTTTTGCTGTATCCATCTCTTTTACTGTTGACACCCTCAGCATTCCAGTGCATTATTTTTATTGGTCGTTTGTTTGTTTGGCCAGTAGCTCTATTCCCTTGCCTCCTGGCTCCTCGGGGCAATTGAGAAGGACTTCCAGTAACTGAGGTTGGGCCCTTTCGAGGTATAGGGCCCGGCACCGTCCCTGCCTGAACGTCCGCCACAGGGCAGGCACCATAACTATTTATAGATGTAGACATGTTTCCATTGTGTTTTGTGCGTGGCATCCTGATTATCTGTGCGCCTTTTGGCTGGATGCCTCCGTCTTCAGCACTCTGCTTACTTGGGCAGGACTATGGTCCTGCTCGAGTGGGACTGCCCGACCAGTCTTAGTTTCCAGCCCCTGATGGCTGAACTAAGCCCCATCACCTCTGCACGGTGCTGGTCTCGATGGGGAAATAGCTATACATAACGTGTCTTGAGTATCCAGTAATCCAGATTTTTTAAACTCTAATTTGAATTGCTTATCCAGGAACAGCCTTTGAATTCATATTTAAATTACTATTTATTTTCTCAGCCGATTTCCTTCAGCTGTTATTTGTGAGTCTGCAATCATTTGTATTCAATATTGAAAGTAACAATGATAAGATGGAACTCTATGGTGGAGGGGACAATGCAGACATTTTGGCAGACGTAGAACAGAATAAACCCATCCCTTGCAAAGACTTTACTCTGGAGCAAACGTAAGATCACTTTTTTAATGTTAATTTTTTGTTAAGTTGTATGTATTTATTGCATACTAGTCCATTTAAAAAAAAAAACATATAGCCTTTTGATGGGCATTTTCCCTTTATACTATCTTTTTTAGTAAAACTGCCACACTTCTTGCTTTGTCAAGGGATCAACATGATATAACTACACTGTCTGGTACAGGTTGGTTGGTTGATCCAATGGTCCATTTAACTCAATGCTATTGGGTTAAGATGCGTGTGTTTTTTTTTTGTGTTTTTTTTTTTTGTGCATATATGGTGTTCCATTTATCTGACCTTGGAGGAAATAACAGTTTTATAAGGATGAGTGCACAGCCTGAAACCTGGAGTGTGTTATGGTTTCTGGCACAGATAAAAATATTTGTAAACCCTCAGACTTTGGAAAATGCAACAGCTTAATTATTTTTAATCTTTGCTGATACAGAGTATTGTTGTCTTCTCTTCTACAGGAAAGTCATAGACATTTTGAAGAACCTGGTGTTTGAGAACATGTTCTGGGTGACAATGGCTATCGTTTTCATCACTGGAGCAACACGAATAAACATATTCTCCCTTATTTATGTAATTGCTGTCTTCTGCTTTATGTGGTTTGGCAAAGAGTTCTTCTTGAAACCACTGAGGTCAATGCTGAGAATGTAAGTGTGAAGCTATTTCCAGTTAATTAGTGGAGATTGTATCTAGTTGATAGTGATCTTGCTTACTTTCACCGGTTACAGCTTGCCAGGTCTGAACCCAATGTCAGGACAGAAAGAAAAAAAAGTGGGTTGTAATTTCTCACCTGAAATTACAGCTGCTCCAGTCAACCCAGCTGTAAATGGGTAGCTGATGGTTGAGTTAGGAAAGGTAAACACAGTGATGAGGGGAACTCAATAATAGTGACCCCCACCTAATAGTGTTGCTGTGGCTTAGTAAATGAAGATGATCTTTATCTCTGATGGCAAATTGCTGCCATGGGACCTACCTTTACCTTTAACATCTAATCAAAGTGGCAGCTGTAGCTCAGTGGTTAGTGCACTGGCTTCTTAGTTTGGTGGTCCAAGATTCAATTTTCAGTTTAACTGGAAATATTTTTTTAAATCACCAAAACCTCCTAGTTCTGCCAATTATATGGTCTACAGATCTTCTGGGAAAATAAAGGTGCCAGGCATGATTCTGACCACATCTTTAGGTATGCCATTGGTAAACTAAAAATGACAGCCTAATGCCATATTCCTCAATACTTTTTTTTACACCATTCCACCCCCCCCCTTCTGAGTAGGAAGCTTCTCAAAGTATTTCATACTACTAAGAGTTTTGAGTTTTCTGACTGGGTACTATTAGATCTGGACACCAAAAAAACCCATTAGACAAAAGGATACAACAGCTCTATTGTTCATAGTTCTTGGTGATGAAAACAAATAACAATACTTCTCTAATAGCCTCAGTGACATGGAAAAGAGAAACTTTACTTTATTTATATCTAGTCAATATTTGATTGAGACCTACTATAAGCAATGAAAGTTAAAGTATTGAGGCTACAATGTTGCAAAATAGACTTAAAGTGGATGATACCAAAAGTTATAATTATATAACTGAAATTTGTAAATATCTGTATGATGCTAATTTTTTTTTAATTAGCAAATGGTAAATTAAGATGTTCATCAATTGTATTTGTGACTGACCAAAAGTTCTTTAAATTTCACATTTCATCTTATTTCACAAGTTGTAACATTTGTATAACTTGACAGAACTTATGATTATAAAGTTCACTAAGACATGAGGTTCACTTTTATTGAGACTGGATTTGCTTGCCTTACAAGTGTTTCACTGATTTGTTTTGAATTTTTTTAAATTTAATTACTTGTTTTTCAATTTGATGTGTGATTCCCTGAATTTGTCTTCTAATTTGAGTATAATTAATAGGCTTCTTTCAATTTTATGTGTTTTTTTTTTTTAAGTTGTCTTTCAACTTTATGTTTAATTTACTCACCTGTTTCAAATTTTTGTTTACCTTTTCTTATGTGTATTTTCTAGGTGGAACTACCTAATTGGCTACTGCATTCTTGTTATGTTTTGCAAAACAACGCTTCAGGTAAGGAAATACTTTTGTGACATTTCTTCTTTAGTTTTACAGATATCAAGGATTAGATACCAAAGAACAGAATGCACTATGTTGTGGTTTATAGTTTGGCTTTGATAACCACACCTTTCAGACCGATAAACACATCCTCACTTCATCATTGTATTTTTGGGTCACTTTGATTTCTATAATAGATGAGTACAAAACCCTTCTTAGTAGTCTCTTGTGATATATATGGCAGGTCACAGTTTTATTATTCTTTGCTCCCCTTTTGGGCCACAAAATACATAAAGGTGGAACACCATTTAAGATCATGGGTTCAATTTTATGCTGTACGTTATGTTTTGCTGGGTCATCAAGTAGTTAGGGCACTGACTCCACAATCAACTTTCATATGAAGTCATGTTTCATCTGATCCTGCTTTAAAAGTATCCAGGTTTAGAAGAGAGATATGCTGAAGTCAGATGTGTCAGACAAAAGGAGCAGATATCACAACCAAACTGTAAACTATGACACTGATTCCATTCTTCAGATTACATTCTGCTAATCTGCAGGAGTTTGAGAATGAACTCTTCTTCTTCTTCTGCGATCAGTTTCCTATGCTCATAAGTCTATACAGGAAGGTGGGCCGCCTCCATGAATTCAGTCGTCAGCAGGAGGTCCTCACGGTTGCCCCACAGCTTCACCTTCAGATCTGTCTCTTGAGGCCATATTTTGGTTCTCACGTCATCAAAGAGTGGGCATGTCTGCAGAATATGTTCTGGAGTCTGGGGGCCCTTTTGACATGGGCATTGGTCAGTTTGGGCAGCCTTAATTTTGTGGAGATGTGCTTGTAGTCTGCAGTGTCCTGTGCGAAGTCTAAAAATTGTGGTTTGTTGTGACCTGTTTAGCTTTAGAATAGGGTCCTGTGGAAAGTTACTGCCTGTTCTCTGACTCCATGTATGTTTGTATATTCCTTTGATGAGGGTTTTTGCTTCAGTCAGTGATATTCTGTGGTGGAATTGTTCCTTTTTTGCGCCTGCTTTTACCAGTCTGTCAGCTCCTTCATTTCCTGCTATTCCACAGTGTGCAGGGATCCACTGCAGCACAACTTTATTGTTGGCAGATAGTTGATTTAGAAGTTCTACAGTTGTTTTTGTTAGGAGATCTTTAGGTTCCTTTTGGATGGTTTGGAGTACTGACATGCAGTCACACAAGAAGACTATGTTAGCTCCTTTGAGCCTCCGTTCCTCTAGAGCCTTTGATGCTTCCAAGATTGCTTGTAGCTCTGCCCTGTAATTTGTTGATAATTTGCCAGTAGCAAGAATGAACTCAGAAAAAGAAGATGAGAGAAAATTATAATGCAATAAAATCGACCATATCATCTTCAGATGAAGTCTATCATTGAAATCTTCATGGCCTAACAGAGATCTTCATAAGATGTCTAGCACTGTGATCTCCACGAAGTCTGGTACTGAGATTTCTAATTTAACACTGATTATTCCACGAAGTCTGGTACTGAGATTTCTAATTTAACACTGATTATTCCATGAAGTCTCACACAGATATCCCCATGCAGTCTGACCCTGATACCTCCATGAAGTCTAACACTGAGATCTCCATGAAGTTTAATACAGAGATCTCCATGAAGTCTAACACTGAGATCTCCTGAAAGTCTAACACTGAGATCTCCATGAATTCTAACACTGAGATCTCCATGAAGTCTAACACTGCGATCTTCATTGTTTAGCACATAGGTCTTCAGGACTCTGTAAGACCTCCAATGCTTTACAACCCCTGTGAGATTATCAGTCATAGTATTACAGTCATCACTTAATAACATGTTCATTATTTATTTGATTACAAATTTATTTTTTTACTGAATAATATTATACCTGGTTTGTTTTTTTTAAGCTGGTTGGCTGTGTTTATCTGGAGACATTAGTTTCAGAACACCAGTGCTGGGTGGTGCAGTTGTTTGGAGTCAATTGTCTTCTCAGTAATGCTATAAGTGGTAAGTTATGTGTCCCTGTTGTAAGTTTCAGTTATTTGTCATTTTCTTTATTATTTTCTTACATTATCGTCTTTCACGTTCATTCACAAACTTCTGCCAGTGTTCAAAAATTTGTAGTCTAGAAAACATATATTATATTATGGTTTACAGCTTGATTATTTATATTTTATATATATATATATTTTTTAACTTTTTGTCAGTAATTTATTACAAATTTCTTAATTAGTTTATTTGGTTTTTGTGAAATGATTAAAACATTTTATGTTTTTATTCTGTCTTCTCACTAATTGTTTTTGTTTATGCACAAATATAGCTATACAAAATTATCTACATTACTGGATGGCTTTAATATAAATATATGCCTCTATTTGTAATTTATGTTCTTCATTAAGAAACTACCAACATTCAAACAAATCACAAACTAAAAATAAGAATTGGAGAATTATAAAATGCTATTTCTATTTTACATTTTAATGTATGGCTCAGAAGCATGGATAATGAACAAACAGCTAGAAGACAGAGTTGATGCCTTTGAGATGTGGATTATGGAAGAATAAGAAACAATTCATGGCAAGAGAATAAAACATGTTCTGACAACACTGCATATGAAAAGAGAAATATTAAAAGATATGTAAATGAAACAAAATATTTTAACATGTAACAGGACATGGCACCTTGTTGATTACCTTATTTGAAGGTAGAGTTCAAGAGCTACAAGCAAGAAATAGAGGTACAATTGGGAGGGAAGCATCACAAGATTCATCATTTCAGCCAACCTTCGATGAGGAGATGGCAATTGATGATAAAGATTAATATATTTTCATTTGATATCTTCTCCAATTTTCTCTATCTAATTTGTTTCACAGTTGCCATTCATTGATCTTATGTTTAGTGTTATTATCTTCTTGTGTTAGTGTCCAGCAGTAAATGTGATGTAGAGAGAGATGATGCTGGTCTGGCCTGGGATGTGGTGTGTCTTACATTCTTGCTTCTGCAGCGACGTATTTACTCATCTCATTACTTCAGGCACATCGTCGATATGATCCAAGCCCAGAACAACTTGGTCTCAAAGTAGGTTACATCACCTGTGTATTTGCTGCTTTTACAACCAGTACATTAAACAATGGTTTAAATAAGATAGCCCACAGGATAGCAATATTTTTTAAAGTCACAACCCCATTGTCTAGAAGCAAATTGTACCATGATCATGATAAATTTTAAAAAGACTTTTCAATAGTGTACAAGAAAACACACCAGAAATATATTTTTCATAATAATTTAATTTAACTTATGACATATTTATTGAGATGATTGATATTGTAATTTGATAAAGAGCTGCAAAATTCAATGTTTGAATTTTCTTTTATGCTGACCTCATGTCATTATCAACATTTAATTAACACTTTTGTTGCCATGCCTTTTTAACCATGTTTCCCACTGCCGCGCCATTTTTTTAACGTATAGTTGGTTTTGCGAGTGATAATTTTAAGAATGATGTTATGTTATGAATTATGTTATGGATTTGAAATGTAAAAAAGAGTCCTGACAAGAATAAGCTCTCCAAAACTAGTTATCTCAAGCTTTTATTTAAACGGTTTCATTTTCAATTAATTTTCTGAGTGATTATGTCTAGCAATGCAGGTGTACCATGTTCCCATTTTTAAAGCAGGTGTCCACCACTTGCTCTTGGACCTATAGACCTATCTCATATCAATCTACGACCATCATTACCTGTGGCATAGCTTCAATAGACGCCAAATTGCTCGAGTCCCCTCCCATGATTAAACAACTTAAATATTGCACACAAATCTACAGTTATTTACTATAATCATTAGTAAATATGTAAATATATTTAAAAAATAAATATTTTGTTTTTTAAAAAAAATTAAGAAATGATGCTACAAGGCCTACGGGGATATAAAGCAAAAAAAAGACAGAAAGCCTGTAATCATTACAGACAGATCATCGCAGGTTTATTCTTTTTATTTTTAGTTATCTGTCCTTGATGCCAGCAATTTATAACATATGAATAACCATCTGCAGTATAGAATGTTTTCAGTCAGAGCTGCAATTTGCAGAGCTGCAGAATACCTGACCTTTGATTTTTTTAATAGTGACTTAAGCATTCTGTCAGACTCTGGCTTCAGGCCAATCATACACTTTGAAATTATTTATGATGTGTATATATCAGAACTGAAAACATAATTCCCCTTTCAGTTTGAATATTTTATATGTGCATAAGCTGTTAATTTTGTGTGTGTGTAATTAGTATATGAGAGTAAATTTAAAGATTACAGCAAAGAATCCCCCCTGAATATATTGAATAGTTTAATAAAACAGTATCCATTCTTTGATAGCAACCTACTAGAAAATGGACTTCATAATGTATATGCAGATGAGACAAAGCATTTACCTCCGAAAGAAATCCTGGCATATTTTGTTGTAAATGACCTAGTCAATCTATCAGGAATTAACAAAACTTCTGTTTATTGTATACTATACATACCACTACATCCAGCAGTGAAAGAAATCAGCACCCTGAAGAGAATTAAAACATATCTCAGAAATTCCATTGACAACAATCATCTGTCATGTTTGAATTCCTTGACAATTGAGAAGAAGCTATTAAGTGCCCTTTCATCAGAATCAACATTTATTGAGAGGGTATTGAAAAGTTTCACAAAAAAATAATAGACTCCTGGAGATCTTTACAAGATTATATAGGTATACTTTTTTAAACTAGTTAATATGTTATATATGGCAGTAAATATATGTTTCTGGTGAGAATAAAGGAGGGGGGATAGTTACCCACCGATTAAACAAAATATCACTGCATTCCCACTCTGAAAATTCACATTACACTACTGGTCATTACATGAATCATAATCTGATTCTGTCTGTTTTATCACTTATTTGCTAAAAAATCAGATTCAGGGTAACTTTCATTACAAAAATTGGTACTATGATAGCAATCCAACCTCTTTTGTGCCTACATAATTAAGCCTAACCCTAAAAGCAAAAAAATTATTGATTATTTATTGATATAATATTTAGATCAATTAACCACAGAATACATAGGTAGGCACTAATGGGAAACAAGAACGAAAACAGGGGTTG
This sequence comes from Meghimatium bilineatum, assembly GCA_034231615.1. NCBI lineage: Eukaryota > Metazoa > Mollusca > Gastropoda > Stylommatophora > Philomycidae > Meghimatium > Meghimatium bilineatum. The sequence continues at coordinate 37,407,390 of CM067308.1, read as the reverse complement.
GACTGCGATTGTAGTACCCAAAAGCCATTTCATGGTCAATCATCAGCTCTGAATCATTCTAATTACCAACTGTGACATTATGGAATAATATTTGTAATAAATGGGGAATTCTGCACTGAACTAAACGGTGTAGATTCAGCAAAATTTCCCACGAAACACATATTCATTGACAACTTTTGTCATCCTTGACACTGTAAGTGATATTGTGTTTCGATGACAAAAGTCATCATGACCAGAAAGTGCTAATCTGTTTATTGTTTTAGATTTATAATTCTTCCTTCGCCCATTTGGTAACAGGAGCCTGGACTTTCAGTTCAGACTGCAAAGAATAGGGCCACTGTCTACTTTCTAAGCATATGGTAGAAGGCAACTAAGAAAATTTGGAGGAATATGCTGACAACTTGTCACTTGTTAGGAAGTCATTGTCACTACATATTTTGCCTCAATTTCTTTCTTTTGTTTTCCGTCAAATGGTCACCATAGATGATGGACAGATGCAAGCCAATGGACTTTTTACCTTAATCCTTTTGTGACAGACTCCTAGTTGGCAGGGAATGCTAGGTGTGCCATCACTGTAGATGTGTCAACAGATCTGACAGAAGAATGATGAATTACTTGGCCCAAACCTCCGTTACTCAAATATAACGTCTTGACGGCCCTAATACTTGATCATTGTGTGGAAACATTGATAAAATCCTCATAAATACCTATACTTGTTGTATATATATTGTTTCATATCCAAACTAATATAATATGGCCTAAAAAAACTAATAAAACGTGAAGAAATCGCATATAATGTCCGTCAGGTCAACACTAGCTCTAGGCCGACACGCAGCATAATTATTGTCCATGCACACACATGGCACCCCTGATACATATTATTTTTGTGTTTTTGAACAAATAAACAAACATACTTATCAAATAACAACATATTAAACACACAAAAAACAATTAGAACATGTAGTCACGATCACTTACCCATGCCACGTGGTACTCAATTTGATAGTAAAATACGGACCGAAAATGGCCAAAGTTGCTCTAGAAATGCGCTGACAAAATCTGCCGGCTTTCCCGTTCTTACAATGCAAATGTGTAAAGGAATTTGACGTTTAAACTGTGACATATTCCTAGCTTCGTGTGGCGGGAAGTTCTACGTCATATAAGCATTACTTCATGAAGTTCTGTACTCTGGAATCGGATGATATCGTATGTAGCAGGATTGCGCCCACAGGCACAATGGAGCCTATACTCATAGGCGCAATATTGCGACTATGGGGTCGTAAAGGTTAATGCATTAATTATGTCAGATTGATCCATTGATGTATCTATGTTTTATTTTCAAAGATTGTCTCCTATCCATCTGCAGTTTTTCTGGTTTATATGTTGTTTGTTTCATTTTGTGTTATTATTTCAGTCCACAATGCGTTTTTTGTATAGGCATTTGGTTGTGAGAGAGGACTACTATATGATTAATACTTTTCAGGGGAGCTGAGTTGATCAACCGCATTATGATAAGAGAGGTAAACAAACAAAATGAGCAAGAGCGCTCTATCTTGACAAACATTAAGAAACAGATGAAAATCTTGAATGAGAAAGAGGCTGCTGTTAAGAAAGACTACAAGGAACCAGAGGAGCATTTCCAAGGTAATTACACATCCCATGAGTGTTAGAGGTAAATTTAAGTAGGAAGCCAGAGGACAATTTTTAAAAATTCTTGAAACTAACGGGAATTGAACCTGTCCGTTCAACGGCACCAAATCGCCTAGCAACTATTGAACATGCGTTCTTCAGTGCTTGACTAACCGCATCTCCAAAAAAAGATGCGATTTCATCAAGCCATTCAAACCGTGCACACAAAGTCACCAGAACGGACCGATTGAGACATGGACTATTACAACAACAACAAACATCCCGTACAGGTATTGAAATATCCTCAGTATTACAAAGACAAATGCTTTACTACATCTATTGTGTATTAATAATACTGAGAATATTTCAAAACCTCTACGGGATGTTTGTTGTTGTTGTAATAGTCCATGTCTTGATCGGTCCATTCTGGTGACTTTGTGTGCACAGTTTGAATGGTTTGATGAAATTGCATCTTTTTTTGGAATTGCGGTTAGTCAAGTACTGAAGAATGCGTGTTCAATAGTTGCTAGGCGATTTGGAGCCGTTAAACGGACTAGTTCAATTCCCGTTAGTTTCAAGAGTGTTAGAGGGAATGTTGTTGTCAATATCCAATTCCTGCTTAAAATTTAAATAATAAAACACTAGAACAACATATAAAACATGTAGATGCCACTTACCATTTCTGATCACATACCATGGCATGCAGTTCAACATTCGATTAATTATAATTATAATCCACAATCCTAATTATATACAATGTACTAGTCCTATATGAATCAATGAAATGTCTGGATCTATTCTCCGAAAGTAAACTTTCAATAATATTTTATATGACAACAACTGTGATTCCCAAGTAATCATCATCATCGGAAAATAATCCATAAACATTCAAATGAAATATGGCATAGAAATTCAGCAGAATTTGTTCCAAACTTTCGGTGAAATACTGAGCTGGACTCTTTCTCACAATCATAATGTTTAAAGGAATTTGACCATTATGCTGTGACATATTCTAAGCTTTGAGTGGTGCAAATCTATTGTCATGTAAGCATAACTTCATGCAATTCCATACTTATGAATCGGGACATAGCAGCGGGCGGATGGATACACCATTAGAACCTTAGTGACGTATATTCGTTGACGTATCAATACACCCACAGGGTCCTAAAGAATAACATCAGGAACCCTCTATTGTGCTACCTTGTTTGTAAAAATTTGTTCTATCTATCTATTCGCTAAACCCTTTATTGCCTTTCAGCGTCAGGGGTAGAAGTGTGCAAACCATTTGATCTTTTGGCTTTTAATATACTCCAAGATTGGGGCGGTGCCAGTTCTTTGTCTAATGTCCTCATTTCTCACTCTCTTAGCGATATTCATAGGATTCTGCGCAAGCATGCCATTTCAGCTGTCACTAGTTTACATTTATCTTGTGCTGTCGTTGTTCATGGTTGGCCTTGGTAGCACATAATAATCGTTTTGAATAGTGTTATTTTGTGTTTAAATCTACATTTTTGTTTCTGAAGATTGGTGTAATTTACCCTAGGGTCTTGGTATGCTTTACTACATCTATTGTGTATTTCTTTACTGCTCTTGCAGTCTGTTGTTATTTTGCTTCCTAGATATGTGAATTCTGTCACTTGTTTAAGTCTGTTGTTTCCAATATATATATTGGTGTTTCTTCCATTTGTTCCTATCTTCATTACTTTGGTCTTTTCTATGTTTATCTTCATGTTAAAGGTTTGGCATGTTTGATGTAATCTGTCTATTTGTCTTTGTAATTACTTTGTAATTTAACAGATTTGTTGTTGTTTTGATTTCTAGGAATTATGAGAGATTAGTTCTTAAAGTGATATATAATTCTTTTGAGAAGCAGTTTCTTACTCACTCAGATGGGGTAAATTCTAGGGTTTTGTGGCTTTTCTATCTTTCCAATCTTTCCACAACATGCAGAATTGGAGTCATGAGCTCTCTTGCCAAGCATCCTTTCCTGTCAGAGGTTTCCATAGCAACCCAGCTCTGGGCCCTGGTTACTGGGATGAATGGTCCAGCTATACATTCCTTGACATCCAAGGAGGTTCTCCAATTATACAAGGCTCGCATGTTTGCCTGATTCTTTCCCAGGAGATTTTTTTTTAAAGCCATGATTAGGTCTGGAGTACATTTTATTTTCCCCAGAGTGGGAGTGCAATGATTGGTTCTCTGAATGTTGCACCACAAAAGGAAACATAATTGTACAGATGAATTGTTGTGTGACTTCCACAGTAGGAAAGCCTGACTATACTAACATGTCATGTACTGAGAGTTTACTGTTTCATAATTGTTTTTCTGATAGGCCAATAGTCAGACCTTCTGCATGTAGTGCTGCTGAGATCTTCCTACGTAGGAAATAGTTGTTGCCAAATGATAACAACATTGATTTTTTTTATCATTCTTAGTTCAGATCATTGATGTGACCATTAAGTGTCTTAATTTTTAGTTTTAGTTATAATAATATCAATATATAAATCTATCTTTTACTATCTATAATTAAGCCATCCGTGCTGGCGATTACTATCTGTTTGATGGGGAAGAGGATGATCAGGGTAAGACACAAGTAACATCACTGACATTTGGTAATGAATCCGGTGATGGCGAGTCAAACCCAAATCCATTACAGGTAATTACCTATTCTGAAGCTTAATAATTATGTCTAAATTTAATCGTTAGTTAATTCTATCCCTATTTAGTTACATTTCTCTGTTAAAAGCATGAGGACAATCACAGAATATCTGTACCTATCTTTATCTGAATGTCTTAAACTATTTCTATATAATTGTTTTCGTTTTATTTATACTTCTGTATAAAAATTGGTATAAAAATCAGTAAAATGCTACCATTTGAGAAATTCTGTAGTCTACATTTCTTTTTCACCCTACGCACTGTGAGGCGCGAAGAAGGAATATAGATTACAGAATTTCTCAACTGATAATATTTTATTGCTTTGTAGAAACACAACTGATTTCTTTGCATGTCTGGGGAGACTCATAGTGTTAACCGTCATGTTTGTTTTAGCAGCAGCCATGTTTGTTATTGTACCAATGAATATCAGTGAATTGTCATGTGCATTGACTATCTAAAAATTGGGATTAAAAACTGAACTATGTGGTGGCGTCTTCTTGTACTGAACCAGAGTTTTACTGTAGATTTACCCATTGAATATTTAGCATTATTAGGAAGCATCGAGGTATTTATTTTTTTTAAGCTGAAGGTATCAGCTGAAATTTGAATGACTTCCAGAGGATTATCACTTGAGCTCAATGGCTGTGGAAATGCAGCATGCATAGTTTACTGCTTTGTTGTGAGGTGACATAGGACATATGGAAATATATAAGTACAATGAAGTCAATATTCTGCTTATTTTTAAGCCTTTTATCAAGACCTTTGATTGTCTGTGACATAACCATATATTATTCCTTACCTTATCCACTGTTGCCCTTGGTATGTCTGTAAGTCGTGAGAGTATTGTATTTATTACCAACTTTGAATATGTTAAACCAAAGATCAGAGAATTAGTGTTAAAAAACTGAGTAATTTAATTGTGTGCATTTCACCGCTCGTGCCATCATAGAATTTAACAGTATTCTTCTTTAGGATACTTGTCTAGAAGCTCATTAAAAACATGATGGCTACAAAGCCAGGGGCAGACCTTGCAAATGATGGATTACAGAAATAAAAGTTAGCAAAAACAAACTTATATGAAGCACACACAAAAGCCATCTCCAGAGAACTTCTGCTCCTGACACTGCAAGGCATGAAAGGGTATAAAACGCAAAGAAAAGAAGAGTCTAGTGGCTGTGAATAGCATCCTAAAACATGAGATGAAAATGGTTTGAATATATCATGATAATGAGGCATATTGCAAGAGCAGCCTTGAACAAGTGACTGAAATAGGAAGGGGAAAAAAAAGCACAACTATGTGCAAAATGATAAAAGATGAGAAAAATGTATGGTATTTTTTTGTACATGAGCCTTTTGTGACTACATAAAGTAGGACAAAGGTGATTTTAAATTTCTGATTTATGTTGCATGTGTTTTATTCTACATAATGAGATTAAATAAGCAAGTGTGAGTAATGAGCTTAGGATGTGATGCCATCGATATGAGATCTAATAACCAAGATGCTAGAAATTAGCTGACAAAGAGAAGAGGGCTACAGTAACACAAATAGAAAGCGATACTAACATGGATAAGTACGGTAGTTAAATGTTACTATTAATGTCAATCGAATAAATAAGTACACATTGTAATAAACATACGATGTCAAATCTATTTACATTTTTAATTGTTTTGTTATTACTTGAAAACGGCCCATTGACTTCATCAAAATAATTGTTTTTATAATTTATATTGATTACAATTATTATTTATTCAATTTTTATTAATAGTAATATTTAACAATCTATCTAAATAGGGTTACAAGGTTAGTCTTTCTTATCCTAAATTGTATAAATCTGGCTTCATTTTAAACAACTTTTTTCTTTGGCTTTTTTTTTCTTTGTTTGACATGTTTGGTTGTTCTAATTTTTTTTCTTTATGTTTCTATGTTGGAACTAAAAAATGAGTTGATATTTTGAACATTTTAGATTTTTGACTAAGAAAACTGAAACTTCTAATAGCTTAATTAAAAGCCTACATTTCTTTATTTATAGTCCAGCTGCGTCACTCAAACAGATTTTAATATAAAGTAGATTCTGTTTACATTATTGAAATATTACCACATAGTATTTTGTATTTATTACCAACTTCTGTGGATAAGTTGGTCTTACTGTTATTGTTAGAAATTAGTCAATTTCTTAATCTAACAAACATGATTCTTGATTAGAAACTGGCTTCACAGCACATGCAGCATTCGTATAAGTGCTCCGCCCTTCGTTCCAGCAGCCATCCCAGTGTATCTACTCAGAGTCCTAGTCAGATGTTTTGTGTGATCTTCGGGACTTTCCATAAAATTTACTTTTCCTTCCCTCACCTCTAGATACTCTCATTTTAATATTCTCCATATGTGTACGTTCTCAGCCTCATTGACATCATCTTCATCCTGAAATGAATTTATTACTGTCTTCATTAAGTCTGCTTTATCTCTTCTCAGCAATGTGCCGTCAATCACCACATTGCCTTCCAATAAGTCAGCTCTCTCGTTTCCTCTGACCCCAGCATGATCAGGGCAGTATATCCATGTAATGCTCTGGATAATTGAGTTGTTCAATAAGTCTCACCAGTCTTTCCTCAGCATGATCTTTTCTATCTTGCACAGCATGCTTTGAGAGTCTTTAAATATTACCGAGTATGTTGATGTATCAGTTATCAGCCAATTAAGTGCTGCTGTAGCTCCCTCTATCTAACAAACTGTAAATTGGTACCCACAAGTTTTTTAAAGTGTGTTTCCATTACTTCAACTGCTGTATAAGTCATCTGAAATTTTCAGTAAATTCAATTAGGCTACTTGTATAAGTGATCTGAAATTTTAAGTTAGCTGCCTAATGGAGCCCTGGTTTCAGAGATATCAATGGTCAATTCCTTGATAAATTAAATCTAATGTCTATCAATTTTCAGAAGTATCAACCTGTATTTATGCCAAGTATAACTCATTAATTCTGTATTGTTTTCTACCTCCCACTGAAACTCTCTGGTTGCAGGATAGGCTCACTTTTAAATCTCTTTGCAGGATAGATAGACTCACTAGCTCTGGTTATAGGATAGATACGATTTGCTGAATATCTCTGGTTGCAGGATAGACTCGCTGAATCTCTCTGGTTGCAGGATAGACTCGCTGAATCTCTCTGGTTGCAGGATAGACTCGCTGAATCTCTGGTTGCAGGATAGACTCGCTGAATCTCTCTGGTTGCAGGATAGACTCGCTGAATCTCTCTGGTTGCAGGACAAACTCACTGAATATCTCTGGTTGCAGGATAGACTCGCTGAATCTCTCTGGTTGCAGGATAGATAGACCCACTAGATTTTCATCAGGATGTATTACAAAGAACACAAATGTGTTATCATTTATTTGTGTCAGAGGTCTGACACTTCAGAATTTGACAGTAAATTCTGTGCAAAGTGCTTTATTAAAAGCAAATACAAAAGGAGAAGGATATTCAATGAAACATAAGGATATTTTGTACAAAAAGCCTGATACAAATTTCTGTACATGTTGACTATTATACTAATATCATGTCATAATAATACATATAATAAAATTAAAACAAATATTTTCTGACTCAATGTGTAAGGGGTGTTTAATTATCAGTAAGACTGTACAATGTTAATTGACCATATTCCCTTCATCATAATCCTACTCCTTCTTACAGGTGGTCAACACAGCCTATGATCAGAATATTAAAACAGCTGTTGAAACCTACCCCAGCATATCTTTGGATGTAAGAGTTTGTTAGTTACTTATGTTTCCAAGGGCAAAATCTAGTTAATATAATATTTTGATAAATTATTTCTTTGCCAGCTTTGACATAGCCATGTATATGCGTGTTTCAAATGAAAATCTTAAAAGTGTTATTGAAATTGGAATAATAATGGCATTGTCTTCTAACCAGTCAATATTGTTGTTAAGGATGGCAAGAGTGCCCTGCACATGTCATCTTCATGCAGACTAAACAATATGATGTCATAATGAAAGTTTAAAGATGGCCATCCTACTATTAACATGCAACAAATAGGAGCACCATATTTTGATCAGTGCAGAGATGTAACCTATAGAAATGTATCAGGAATTAAGGTCCAGTATGGTGAATGCATACATGTCAATTCAGGCAAATGTTTGAGTGAAGTAGGAAGTCGAATATGACCTATTGCTAAATTTGCAGATCCATAATCAAAGTGATCTACTGCAGTAGAATCAAGGAAATGCTACATCACTTGACTGTTGCTTCTTGCATCTGAGTTTTCATTCTTCTGTTTTGTGTAATATTGAGTTTTTAATTGTCCTGATAACACTTCACAGTCTTGTTCTTCATGTGACACGATCTGTCAATTTTTTCCCAGTTGTCAGAAGTCTTCTTCTCGTTCAGAGTTTGACATGTCTACACAGCAAGTCCTGTTTTCTTAATAAATTCTGCTGTATTTGAAAGCTTCTCAGTGCTCCCATACATCTTTCTGTGGATATCCATCTCTGTGGGCCAGTGTTCTTCCCTTAACTGGTTTAGTGTATTGCAGTCTTGCAGGATATGTTCAGCTGTCTGTGCTGCCTGCCCACAAAGGCACAGTGGTGATGGCTATCTTAGCCAATCTTAGCCTATTTAAGTGGCTGTTTAATCTGTTGTGTCCTGTTCTGAGGCGGAAGATAATGTTGTCAGAAGTGATGACAAAGGTATTCAGTAAGTGCTTTGTACACAATAATAATAATAATAATACCAATAATCTGTCAGGGTTGTAGGGATGCCACACTGGAGACATCAACACAAAATTCTTTAAAAAAAACAACTTGTGTCCTCAACCAGACGAGTGTAGAAAAAAGCCAGACTATTCCTTGATATTGACAATCTATGATTTTCTTTGTTCGCTTCTTCTCCTTCCACACTCAACTGTTAACTGTTCCTTGCAAAATAGTTTTAGAAAGCTAGATGCTTCTTAGAGAAAAGAATGGTTGGGCTTATTGAACAACTAAGGTGCCCAGAGCATTACATGGATATACTGCCCTGGTCATGCTGGGGTCAGAGGAAAACACAGAGCCGACTTATTGGCAGGCAATGCGGCAATAGACGGCACAATGCTGAGAAGAGATAAAGCAGACTTAATGAAGGCAGTAATAAATTCGTTTCAAGATGAAGATGATGTCAATGAGGCTGAGAACATACATGTACGGAGAATGTTAGAAATGGTAGTATCTAGAGGTGAGAGAAGGAAAAGTTAATTTCTTGAAAAGTCCAGAAGATCACACAATCAACACCTGACCGGAACTTTAAGTCTACATACACTGGGATGGCTGCTGGAACGAAGAGCAGAGCTCTAATCGGAATGCCCCACGTGCTGTGAAGCCTGTTTCTAATCAAAAATCAAGATGCTTCTTATAATCCAACCAAGAAATTGCGTAATTTAATCTAGGGTTCTAAAGGCTAATATGGAAAGTTGAACATGGAACTCTGCCGAAGACGGATGTGTCGGGCCATTGGCGCAAATAAAATGGCGACACAATGCATTTCCATTCTCTGGACTATATTCTACTGGAAATCTGGGATGGCCATTGTCCTGCTGCAAGAGAGATTCAATGGGAGTTTGACAATGAATGCTGAAGAAGAAGAAAAATATGGAACTATTTCTTATGCATTAAAGTCCTTGGTCATGCTAGATCTTCATACTTGTTGCTAGGACAGAGTCTATGGTTATTTTCAAGTTCATGTGGCAGTCTTGTAGTGATCTGGCTTCTTTCTTTCCTAGTCATAGCTAATATGAGAAATTTCTGGAAGATAGATCTTTACTTTTGCATGTCAGTCTACCTATCTGCCTATTTAAATTTTAACTCCTGTAGAGTACAGGTCCTCAACAAGCCTCTTCAATTTGTTATGTCATTAGCTATTCCTTCTAGCTATTTCCATATCCTACACATCTCTTTTGAGTGTCCATGTCTCTTCAAGTTGTTTCTCAGTATTTCTCATTTCCCTGTGAATCCTGTAACAAAGCTCATCTTTCAGTTACAATCATTTATTTTTGCTTAATGAAAGCCCAGTTGCCTGATGCGGGTATTGAACTAATGCCCATGCTATCTGAGATGAGCTAGACAAGCGTCTTCTTTATTAGAGCTATGATTCCTTGCTGCAGGATTGTTCTGACAGACTTTTTAGAAAGGTATATCAGCAACTCCAGCTCATTGTTTCTTTCCTTCTGATATTTGATATGCCTCCACAGTGAAGCAGTTCCAGCTCAGTGTTTCTTTCTGGCTTACGTATGATATACCTCCACCTTGCATTATATACTTCCACCTTGAAGGACCTGTGTCGTATTCATAGTTTATTCTTTGACTTTCTACAACACTTGTTTGCCAACCTTACACCCAATGTCCCTTAGTAACAATATGCATGGCACTGTTACTAATCGTGGCTTCCCTTTCACTTCCATGTGACTGTATCTGTCACAATTGTATCCTACATTCTGTGACATAACTGATACATGTTGTTTTCACCATATTAGGTTAGGTTTCCTCCATATTAGGATTTGGGGGGGGGGGTTAATCAGTCTTTTGGATAAATTTACAGGGGGGTGGGGGTGAGATGAACATCCCTCTCCCCATAATCTACAGGTTTAAATGGGGATAGTGAGTTTCTATAGGGGGGGGGCAAGAAGGATAATATGTACCTTGATGAAAACATATTATGTGTATGTTATATTGGTTGCTTTTTTCTTATTCCAGGATCCAGAGAAAGACGAAGATTCTGAAGAACAACCATCTTGTGAGTTTGTTAAAGATTACATTTTGATAAAGTTCATGAAAGCACATTTGTCATTATCACATAATGCTAGAGGCATTGGCAACCAATTTCTTTTAATTTTTATGATATTTAATTTCTTTCAGAGACTTATTTTTCCAACGTTGCCTTTGTTTTATCTCAGAGTCTTTCCTCTATATTGGTTATGGGAAAAATACAGCTCGCAGGCCATTATTACTACCCACTTGAGTAGTTAAATGTTACTATTGGTTTTTAATAATTTAGAAAAACAGAATTGAATTGGAAATGTGGATATATAGAACAAAAGGGAGAATTTCATTGAAAAAATAAGAAAGCAAACTGAGGTTCTGACCACACTTTATATGAAAAAATAACTGTTTAAAAGAAATAAAAATCAAACAAATAACATATTTTAGACATAGAAAATTATATGATACCTTGCTGAAAACCTTAGTTGCGAGGAGGCGAGCAAGGGGTAGGCAGAAATAGATATAAGTAGGAGAGAAACGTCATGAGAGGAACAGGTTACAATCTAACAAAGTGCACCACCAAAACAAGAACAGAAGTTGTTGAATTTCTATTCAGCTAACCTTTGTTGCATAGATGGCACTTAATGATGATTGATAAAAATCTAATAAATTAGTAAAAATTGTAATAAATGAGGAAAACAAACATATTCATAAAGCAGATGAAGTGAGACCACATTATAACAGTTTACTATTTGGCTAAAGAGAATTGTCTCCTTTGTAATAAGATAATACACAAGGATATTAGAAATATCATAACAGTGAAAAAGATGAATCAAGCAGTGTTAGTTTAGTTTGTTCCTTTCGTGCCATAGAGCAGAGGTTTTGATTCTCCATGCGTTGTGGTATGCTGCCTGTACTAGAATGGACCTCCATCACATAAAGAATAAAATAAACATCTGTTTCAGAATAGTGAATGATTTTACAGTTTTCTTATTAGGACACAGATCAACCGACCATAGCAAGTATGAGGAACACAACTGCTTCATCTTGAACCAGAACCAGAAAATAAGTGTTAAGAGCATTAAATTTGAACCGAGTTGGCTCCTAAGCAACATTATAACAAGAAAAGTGAGGCCATACAAAGAGACATAACAGCATGCAAAAACTAGTAAGGAGTGGCATGGTTGCTGGCAACAGGGGTAAAAGGCTGCCCACAACGAGAATGAATAAGAGAAACATTTCAAAGTGTTTATACATATTTGTATTTTTGGTGGAACTCCTGTTCAACTTATTGTGGTTCAATCTATTTATCCACTAAACAGCCTTGATTCTAAATAATAATTACTTGTGATTTCAACATCCTATTGAAAACTATGCTAATGCAAATTCACTTTGTGCGGTTACAAACTAACTAGCTATGCTTGATTGTATTTTATAACTAATTTCTTGTTATTTGATTTGTTCTTTCGTTTTATTTGCAGCTGTGAACAAAGTTAAGTTGGTCTTTCATTTCATCATCACAATATGGTACAGTTTTATAGATTGGCTGATTAAGTTGTGTAATCGGCTCTCACGGAACTACAGACTTGTTGCCAAGAAGTTGTCAAAGGAACTTGTCATAGAAAAAGCCAAAATTTTGGTAAGATCAGAAGAACATTATATATATAATTTTATTTAAATAGTATTGCTACAATGACAGTGTAAATAGTGGTTAGATAACAGGTGTCTGGATTTACAATACTATGAACAGCTCTTGGTACAGTTAACTTTCTAATAAGACTGGCTGACCATTTGTACCTGGCTTAATCACTTATGTAAAAAAAAAACTCAAAATCATGCAGTAATTAAATATAGTGAACAGTAATTTCTTGTTAAGTGGGCATACACCACATTTAACACTTTTTGGGCTTGATTCTTTTTAGGTTTGAAATTAATTTTAAGTAGTAGAAAAATTTCATTACATTTTTTTTTAAATTTGATCTTACTTTGCCTTAATATTTATAAATGATGTGCATATTGTATATCATGGGAAATGAAAATGGTTACAAAAAATCAATATATCAGCAAATTGTTGAAAAATTATTTTGAAAAGTATAATTACACATAGTAAACTAGAAAAATTATTAGGAACTTATTTTTTTAATAAAAAATATCTCAGTTGACCTAATTTATCAATGGTTATATAAAAAACCAAAAGCCGGAGGGTGTCCGACAAAGTGGAGGGTGCCGCAGTAACCGAACGAACAAATGGTAATGCAAAATAAGTTAAACAGGTTGCTAAGAAAACCTAACTATGAATAAAAATAGATAAAAATTATATAAAAATATAAAACAAAACAGGACAATTTTCCACATATCAGTCCAAATGGGACCTTTTTCAAGAAACTAATAATGTTTAAACTAAACAAAATCACACAAAATTGATAACTGAGTTGACCCGGTATTTCCCAAACACAGAAACATTACCTTGTACCGGTTGTGGAAACGAATGTCCAGTGAAAGAGAAAATGCGTGCTTTCAATATGCGGATATACACACTATTGATGAGTAATGACGAGGTGGTAAGGGCTTGGAGGGGGTGGGTTTGGAAGAATGAAAGAGTAAGAAATTGGTCACACACAAACATCGATTCCCCCCCCCCACCCCGCTATGTTGTTGTCAATGCACAAACTATTTGATGCATTTATGTACAGAAATGTTAACCTTTTGAATACTTTTCTCAATTTATCATAAGCAAAAAACGTAAATAAATAATCATTACATTAAATTTTTTACAAACTTTGTTTACTTACTACAACTTTCTGTAACTTGTGTCTATTTTGTAAAATACCTCCCCATGCAGATTTATCACTGCGACTAGTTTGAAATTATGGTCAAGATGGGATTCCCAAAATATCTCACATATTTAATCACAATACTGTATAACGAACAAGAGACAGCAGCAAAATTGGGCAGAACAATATCAGAATGGTTTAATGTACAGAAAGACGTTAGACAAGGATGCACACTATCACTGTACCTGTTCAACATCAACGTTGAAAACATAATGCGAAATGTAAAAGACGACATGACATTTGCTGACTTCTAACCTCTTACCATCAACGGTCATCAGATTCCAGAAATTAGATATGATGACGACACAGCTCTCTTGACAACAAAAGAAGATGTACTAAAGAAAATGTTACTGTCAACAACAAAATACAGTGAAGCCCAAAACTTGTTCTTAAATATGAAGAAAAAAAATTATGACAATGGATAAAGTGAAAGCGCAAAAAGATAATAATTGACAATTTCAAACTAGAGGATGTAACAAATTTCCAGTATTTTGACACAAACATAAATAGCTCACGTGACTGCACTGTAAAAATCAAGAGAAGAATTGTAATGGAGGCATTAAAACTTGCCCAAATGAAAAATCTTTGGCAAGGTACCAACAGCATAGCCAAACTATGTATGATCAGAACATGCATATTTTCAGTGGCAATACAATTATCAGGCATGAACATTAAATAAAACAGTAACAAAGAGAATCACTGCTTTTGAAATGAGATGCTACAGAAGAATTTTACATATATCATGGACAGATAAAAAGACAAATCAAGAAATGGTCATTAAACGTCGAAGAGGGCTGGCTCCTTAATAACATCCTAACAAGAAAGCTGAGTTTTTTTGGGCATAACAGTATGGAAAGATTAATAGCTAATGACAGAGTTAACGGCGGCAGGGGAAGAGAGCACCCAAGACGACGATAATCCAAGACCTAAACCTTATCCAAACTTCTCTGATTGTTTTTATTACAGTTTTTATGCTTCTTTTGTATTCTGCACAGCTTATGCTGTAACTTTTATATTTATAATTCTGTAAAACTTTTCCATCAACATTACATAGTTTCAAAGTTCTCACATATTTTTATCTTACTTTCAGAGGACGAAAGATACTAGACGTAATGGTGAAAAAATCACGTAAGTTTAATCCCTATAAACTTTTGACACAAAATATATCACTATTCAGTTCAGATATTCAGACTTTGTCTCTGTATATTCAGAGTAAACATACATCTTGACAGAGTAGATCATTTTGTTGAGATATAATTTTGGTCTGTAGTTATTCATTTTTCAAAACTTTAATTTCGGATGAGTGTTCTCTAGAGTTTTATTGCATATGTTGAAGTCTGCTAAATCTCAATCTGAGGTGAAATTCATTCATTCATTCATTTTCCTTTTGCTCTAAAGTTAGCGCATAGGGCAGAAGTCAGATCTCTCCAATTCTGTCTGCTCAAAGCTATTCTGTGCAGATCTTGAATTTTCTTCTTCTTTGTTTGTTCTCAAACTCTTGCAGATTAGCAGGATGTAGTCTGGAGAACGGAATGCGTTGTGTCATGGTTTACAGCATTGCTATATGTTGTATGTTGTATATCTGCGCCTTGGATCTTGAATAATATGGATATTGATTGGAGGTGAAATAGTAGGAGACAAAACTTTCTATTCAGAAACAGTGGGTGGGTTGTGTTAGACATAATCAGGTATGTGGCACACTTTGTGTAGGTTCCAGGATAGTGAGTTCATATCTGTTTGAGACTGTTCAATGTGTTACCCATGAACACAACCATCAGATCAGGTAGTCTTTCACAAAAAGAAGCATCATCATATGCTGTGCTGGGGTGCAAAGGGAACGCATTGCTCTTGGCGGATCCAGGGTTAGCAGAAAACCAAGATCCCAAAAGTGCCTCCTCGTGGCGCACCCTGGTAACAGAAATACAGCGGCTAATGCTGATTCTGGCTAAACCTTTTGGGGATCGTGAATGTGGAGGTAACAGATGGAATGAGATTTGACTGCAAAAAGACAGTTAATAACTCCAACACCACTGTGCCAACACATGCAGCAATACTGTCGACACACAGTGAAGCTAGAAAGTCTAGTAGAAGCATTGGAGGGCGGCCAATGTAGTCGGTACGAAGCGGGCAGATGTTCCAATAAAAATAAAAGCATAATGAGTACACTGAGAAAGATGCACAGCGCTAGAGGGCAGCGTCATGTGTAAAAAGCATGGAAGATGGTTCGATGAAATTGGAACTAAAGCATTTTTTGCTCGAGACAAGCTTCTAGTTACCAGTGATCCCAGCCTGGGCCCAACTCTACTGTCGAGTCTTTCCTATACCGGAAGCGTGCTCGCGGAGAGAAAAGGTTCAGTACCTGATTGGCACAGGCATAGCAGTCCGAGGTGACAAGCACTGTTCAGCTCTAGAACAAAGCACAAGTTCCTAACGTTCCTAAATATGTGTACAGATTCAGACCTGGACGAGGGGCTCACGAAGTTGGTGAATAACGCTTCGGCTAAGAAGATGAAGGAGCCCATGCCCAACTCTTCTGTCAAGTTCTTCCTAAACCGGAACCAGGCTTGAGGACGAGAAAAGGTTTAGTACCCGATGAGCACGGGCACAATACGTCTAATTACACGAGGCATGTTCACTGACTGCGGAACGTCTCGTGCAGGACAGACATGAAAGACAAACCATCTCAGCATAGAGTCAGTACACATTCACTGTCTGGCGACAGATAGGAAGGCTGTCACAGGCTAGGGTAGCCCACCCGAATTGTCAAGGCATGCCGAAATCGGATGTGCTAGGCCTACAAGGCGCATAACGGTGGCACAACGTAATCACGCTCCCGGCGGAAATCGCACGGATATCCGTGCTGGTTACAATGGAGCTAACGCAAAACAACAACAAAATATGCTGTACTGAGTGACAATCATTGATCTTCACAACATTCCATCTAAATTACTATGCTTTAGCTCTAATGCTGTTTCTACCTTGCAATGATGTCAAACTATCCAGTGACTTCTCTCTTTGCCATGATCTGTCTCTTTTTCCCTCAGACTGTTGTATGCTAAACCTTCTCATCTCATAATGTGGCCAATATATGTGAACTGTTTCATTCTGGTGTTGATAAGTAGCTTTCTTCTTCAGTTTTCCACAGTACATCTTCATGGATTTTCCTAGTTGTCCATGGGATTGTCAGCATTCTTCTGAAGAACCACATCTCTGTGACCTTTAGTTTCCCACTTGCTTCCAAGAAACATCATCTTGATTATTACGCACTAAACTTATTTTACATTGTAAAATGTCTTTGCTATATAATTTAATGTTTCAGTTTACGTATGTTGATTATCATCTTTACACACTAGTTAGTTAGTTAATCATCAGATGCAGGATGATTCATGGAGCTATGAACAAGTCCATAGGTGCTCTGATCTCATATTCAGTGTGTCCAGTTATGTGATGGTTGATAACTCTTTTTATTGCTATATGCCGCTCATTTCTTGCAACATCACACTTCACTTCTGGGTCCTACATTCTAGCCATGGAAGAAGAAATATACCCCTTATATACCCCATGCAACTCCATGATTGCATTCAAAATATCAGCACAGTCCATTGAACCACCGCTAGTCACTTTGATCATGCTGGAAAGTCTGTCTGCTCTTTAATTTCCCTCAATACCCACATGTCCAGGTACAAAGTTGAAAGTTATTTTCTTCAGCACAGTCTCTAGCTGTATGTCATCTACTCTAGCCATTGTCGGTGTAGATAGAACGAATGAATTTTTTTTCTAAACATACTCATAGAATCAGTAAGAAAACAGATATCTGAAGCACTCTAGGACTCCGCCATATCATTTCCTTTGTAACTGCCATCCCATCCATTGTCATACTACTAGTGGTTGTATAGAAAGTAACACTTTCTTCCCTAATACACTTCCCCCTGCGTTGAACCGTGAATGCCCAACCACTATGAACCTGCTGAACCACAGACTCTTCAATGTAGACAATAATTTCACCATCTGAGGAATTTTCACTGTAGAGCCTGGACTTCTGAATCTATATGCACTGGGATATCATTGTCACGTTACCTGGAAAGTATGATTACCATAGAAATTGTAAATATGATAGCTTACTTTCCCACTCTTCTCCAGGTTCTATGTTTTCAAATGTGCATACCTGTTTAATAACCTCGTCTGTCCTACCAAGCCATGATTTCTCCCTTTTTAAACTGTTTTATCTTTTCAATATTATCATGAAATGGATAGTTCTTGTCAGCACTGATGTGCAGGTATGAATGAGAAGGATATATATCCGCTTTTTGCGGATATTATCCGATGGTAGGATAATCGAGCAATAAGCAGATCTTTCATTGGACATGTCCATAGGTGCTCAGATCTCCACATCATTAAATCTCTCAGGGTTTAGCAGCTAAGTGTTTTTATTTTAAATTTGTGTTAGTTCTCTCTGGACCAAACCAGTCCTCATGCACAATTCACACATTATTGATACCGACTCCTATTCAAATCAAAATGTAACATATGAGGTTTTAACTAGTTCTGTTCGGACTTGTCGAATTAAAAAAACACATTGGCTCAAGCTGTGAGGCAAATTGGTGTCGGCTGAACAGACTTAGTTCAAATCTCATCTGCTACCTTTAGATTTGTTTAATTTTTCAATTTATCCTAATTATATTATTCTTTGACTCATGCTCATGGACCTAAATTCTTCTAATCATGCAAACTCTTGTATAGTATCAAGTGTGTCTACTCTGTCCATAAGTTGACCATCTGTCAGTTATGGTAAGGACAGCTAATTTTTCAGATTGTTTATGTCCATCGACACTCAGGTGCTTAGGGACAAAAATATGCTGTGATTTTTCAATGTGCCCACTTCTTTGTTCTCTGCAATAATTTCCCCTATTACCTATGCACATCACCTGTGTGGACTTTCTGAGTCATAAGCATTGAGTCACTGAGTATACACATATGGGAATAGGCTTGTGAATTCAATCAGTTTTGAGCATGCATTATGGCAAACACATCGGTTGTTACACTACTTGTTATTGCAGCGAAGACCCTACTAGCTTCATGTTCTATTCTTCTACTTGGTCTCACAGTAAAATTCCATGCATACCACTGAAACAGATGACCGACTCATCTGTGTAATTCATAATATATGTATCATCAGCATTTTCATGGATGAGTGCCTTGACTTCAGCATCCACAGATGTGTAATCTCTATTTAAGTGGAATGAAAATGATAGTCTTTAATTCCTCTTCAAAGACTATGGGAACATATATCTGTTCCTCCCCTGTAGTGATGCCCTAAACTGCAGAAATCTGTTTAACTGTATACTCAGCATGCCCCATCCACAATTTGCCTCTCTTAAACCTGCTCCCCATCACATGAATAAGCTCTATGTGTAGTGGATGCTTTGTGTTGGAGCTCACTCTGAGATATGCATGGGCATCTCACATGCCAATTCTGTGAGAAAGGGGATCTCAAGTCTGTGAGATATGCCTGAAAAGTCGAGAACAAACCACATAACTATACACGGTGTGTCCTTGATGCAACCCCAGTTTTAATCTGGCGGTAATAATGGCATCTGCATATTCAATAACAGAAAGAACAAGAGTAATATACAGAATTATGAGCAATGATTGTTTAGTGTCTGCACTGACACCACCTTCATAGTTGAGAAACCTTCACTGGCTTTTGCGATAACATGATCGAAAGCACAAATTACAAGTTCACATCTTTAGGGTAAATAACAATGAGAAATTGCTACGATAAATTTTAGAGCATTGGTTCCCAGCCATTTTTCACTCATGGTACCCCATTCGGAATGAATTTTTCCTTATGGGAAAATTTTTTATTATCTTCCAATGGCTCCCTAAAAAGATCCATGCACCCCCTTTCCCCCCCTCCCATTTTTTTCTGTGGACTCTCTGGATAACACTGACAATGTGGTTCGCATTGAGAACCACTGATCTAAAGCAAACACACACAAATCTACATCCTCTTACATTTTATTTGTATCTTTATTAGTAAATTGTATTGTTTACTGTATTGTAATTGTATTGTATTGTTTAATAGTATTGTTTGTAAATATACCAGTTGTATTTCTATGTTCATATCTCAGAGAACAAGATATTAGGTTGGATATTGAGGATGTACCAGGGCCAAGTGAGCCTCAACCATCGGAGACAACATTATCTAGAACGCTTTCACAGAGCATGCTCAGGTACTTACAAATTTACATATAATCAAGAGCTGGAAGTGTGATTCAGTTGTGATAGAGACACAGTGAGGATGTTGTTCCCAGTATTGTAGTTTTTGCTGTAGTATTACTAATGCTTGTGCAGTCAGATGGCTAGAACTGTAAAATCAGACAGTTATATGGTTGCTATAGTCAAGTAGCTGATATTGTCTAGTAATTGCTATAGTCAAGCATTTACTATAGTCAAGCAGTTACTGTAGTCAAGTAGCTGATATCGTCCAGTAATTGCTATAGTCAAGCAGTTACTGTAGTCAAGCAGTTACTATAGTCAAGTAGTTACTATAGTCAAGCAGTTACTATAGTCAAGTAGCTGATATCATCCAGTAGTTACTATAGTCAAGCAGTTCCTATAGTCAAGTAGCTGATATCGTCCAGTAATTGCTATAGTCAAGCAGTTGCTATAGTCAAGTAGTTACTATAGTCAAGTAGCTGATATCGTCCAGTAATTGCTATAGTCAAGCAGTTACTATAGTCAAGTAGTTACTATAGTCAAGTAGCTGATATCGTCCAGTAATTGCTATAGTCAAGCAGTTACTATAGTCAAGTAGTTACTATAGTCAAGTAGCTGATATCGTCCAGTAATTGCTATAGTCAAGTAGTTACTATAGTCAAGTAGTTACTGTAGTCAATTATTTATAGCACTGATACATAATTACCTATTAATGACACACAGGTTTTAGGGGAAATGAAAAAACAGACATACTTGATAGCATGGCCGCAGTAACTATTTGTAGTTCAGTGTGCTGATATTTTGAATGTAATCGAGGAGTTAGATGATTTTTAGATAACATGAAGAGTTATCTTCATCACCGATGGCAGATTGCTGCCATGGGACATACCTTTACGTTTTAAGATGTGTGGTGTATTTCTTCTTCTGTGTCTATGGCTAGAATACATGATCTGGGAGTGAAGCATGGTGTTGCAAGAAACAAGTTATCAATCAACGCAGAACAAAAGCAGTCAGTTACTATATGATGAAGGACATACTTAATATTAGATAAGAGCACTCAGCTGAAGATGGATGTATTATAAGATTATCAGTCAATCAATAAACCCGTATTCCTTCTGGCTCGTAAAGGTACCACATTGGATGCTTTAGCACACAGAGTCCTCCAGCAATTTCTATCCTCAGCGATGCACAGGATAAAATGAGGAAAAATCTTGTCCTATCCATTCCTTGATGTTGTCTTTCCATGCCTTTATTTGCCCTCCTCTGTTTCTTCCCCATTTGACAGTTCCCTGCAGTATCGTTTTTGACAAGGAATCATGTCTGCATACATGTCCAAACCATGTTAGTTTTCATCGTTTCACTATTGAAAGCAATGGTTCTTGTACATCTGCATACATCTCTACTTTATTTCTTATGTACAAATTAGTCTTATGTTCCCTATAGGAAATTCGTAGAATTTGTCTGTACCATTTGTACTCGAAAGCCTGAAATCGTCTCTCCATGTCTGCAGTGAATGTCCAACTCTCACAACCATACAGCGCAACAGAAAACACCAGCAATTATAAAAGCAATTATAACAATCATCTAACCTTACAAAGACATGTTGTCTATCCCCAGATGAAGTTGTCATAGCTTCCACACTTGTTGGCAAACATAGGGGTTTAACTAAGACATAATTAGCTTTAAAATGGAATTTACAGACAATTTTTTTGCTAACGATTTTTTTTTTAGATTAAAGTTATGAAACTATACAAATCTATTCTTATTCTTAGCACACTGCTAGTTTGCTAAACCTGTTGCATTGGCGATCTCCCTTAATTTTATAATAGTTTGTATCACCTTTTTGCCTTCAGATCTTTGCCTCATTTGATGGGGCAAAGATCCACATTTACCTATGCTCATTCCATTCTACTCTCATTTCATTCTATTGTCTACATGTAAGACTTGTGTTTTGTTTTCAGTACCCTCACTAACGTAACATGGATAGATAAGCTATACTTTGATGACAGTTTGTTGTGCTTTAGTTAGGTCTAGGAGTCAGAATACACTAAAATGTAAAAAAAAGGGTGGGAATCTTTGCAACCACTTACCCTATATAAAAATAAATATTAAAATAAGTATGTATGTATTGCAAAAAAAATACCATTGGTATTGATTGAAATTCATCTGTCATGTGGGAGACTGTTGATTTATTTATATTTTCAATAACATTTATTCTCAATATTTCAATTTTTGTTTCATCTTTTGTGGTTGTTTTGTTTCTGATGAAGCTATACTGAAATGTAATTTTATATTGTTGTTTTACTTTATATCATTATTTTCATTATCTTATCATTATCAGTAACAATTTTCTTTTACAACACATCCTTACTTTAATATTTAGTTTAGTCATAGTACTACAAGACTAGATGATTAAAGACTTGTTATAGTCAGGTGGTTAAAGTGTCTACATGCCACTATGGAGGGTACTAAAGTTAAGTGGTTAGATTTTTAGCTTCCCAATCATAGAAGTTCAGGGATATACCAGTTTAGGCTTGATCTGTGTTGTGATACCCATTGACATAAAAAATCAGAAACTACACCCCCATATGCACCTATTCATAGCTGTGTCATCATGTGCATGCAAGTTGGCAGCTAGTATATGGTCTATAAATTCTAGATTCTCTCAATATTGCACCATAAAGGAAAACATAATCGTACAGATAAAATCCTGTTGAGCTTCCGCAAGAGGAAGACATCGCTATATTGGCATATCATTTACTGAGAGTGTGCTCATTTAGTCTAGAATAATGTTTGGTCTGTAAGGCCAATAGATCTCTGCATGTGTTACATTATATTAGTATGTCATTATATTAATGCTATTACATCTTTTGTTAATGAGTCATTCTGTTATTACTACAATACATGTTGTCAGTAAGTCATTCAGTTATTGCTGAAATACATTGTCACTCAGTTACATCTACTATACGTGTCAATAAGTTCAGTTATTACTACAATACATATAGTCAGAATGTCATCCAAGCACTACTATATATGTAGTTATTACATCATTCAATTATTACTACTGTAAATGTCCATAAGCATACCTGTCAACAAGTACAGATTTGTCTGTAAGTCATTCAATTATTACCACTATACATTTTGTCAGTACTTCATTCAATTATTACTAGTGTGCCTATAATTCTGTCAATGTGGCTGATTAAGCTTTCATTACTCAGTATGTTTACATTCTCTATGCTTTCAAGACATTCTTGGACCGATCTCAGGTATGAGGAAGTTATTCTTTATTGGTTTTTTTGTTTGTTAATGGCTTGCTTTTTTCTTATGTATGTTTAAACACCTTTGCAAATTAATGTAATAATATTTAATTGAATAGTGAAGCACAGGTTTTAAGTTTGATTCTCACATTGGATATCTTGATCAATGTTTCAATTTCTTTATTTATAATTTTTGTGGCTGTTAATTTAGTTTATATTAACTTTTTATCTCTAAGATTTTTTCTTACTTTTGTAATATATTAAAAGACACCATAGAAATGGATAATTTATTGGTTTACTAGATGTGTAGATTTATAAGTGGTTTTCTTGACTTATTAGGGATAAATAATTAATAATAGTTCTTCAAACATTGTGCAAGGAGGTGGTAACTTTATCATTTGAAGTAACTTTCCTGCAGAAACAATTATTAACGGTGCATATATCATGATCTGGTACAAGGTTTCTAGTGTGGGACTAGCCAACCTTATTATGTGAAATGAATACATGTATAAACCATCACTACAGGACAGGATAAATCTTTTGAATCCAAATTTACTATATTGTCTTTCCTCTGGTGAAAAGTGGTTGTTAGTATCCACATTTGCTGTTAGGTATAGGGGTGGGAGTTAAATATAGGGACTTGTCGCTCCAAGGCCAGATGTTTCATTCTTTGTTGTGTTGAGGTTTAATGCAGTATTTACATACTGCCAGCTTGCAAGGCTTGTCGCACAAGATGTTTTTCACTGACTGGTTTATATGTCAGAATATTAATGTCCTTCTCTGCCAAATAACTCACATTTGACATCTGAATGGAACACACATTATAATAAATCTGTTAGAAAACAGATTATTGATATTTCGTTGATACCGGAGATTCACATTTGCAATCATTTTCAAAGATTTTATCAGAGCCTGGTTCATGAAACTTATCTTTATCTGCCATCTTGAACTCTAAATCTTCCAATATTCTATAAGGAGACTAATTACAGTGGTAGATTTGCTTCTATTGGAGCCATTTCATAAAAAAATAAAGAGTGATAATTGTATCCCTTAATTTTATTAGTCAAATTTCATACTGGTAATTATGTTGGTAAATGCAGTACTCCATTTATATAAGTTTATTGCCTTCATATTAATGTCTGAATGTGCGGATGCTAAGGTAATGAGCGAGCTGATAAGCTGGTAGCATGTCACAGTATGAAAAGGTACATCAATAGATAGTTCTGACATGACTTGAGTGACTTTGTGCATTCAGAAGTGTGAATCATGGTTACTCTCAAGATTGCAAAATATCTAAGAATCCAGTGGTGTCTTCACTACAACCACAAGCAGTCTTACAATGAAGATTGGGGTGCAAAGGGAACGCAATGCTCTAGGCGGACCCAGGGTTAGCAGATAACCAAGATCCCAAATGTACCTCCACGCGGTGCACCCTGGAAACAGAAATACAGCAGCTCGAGCTGATTCTGGCCAAATCTTTTGGGGATCGTGTCCGAGAATGTGGAGGTAGCAGATGGAAAGAGATTTGACTGCACAAGAGACAGACAATATCTCCGACACCACCAGCATCACCACATTTAGCGACACTGTCGACATACAGTGAAGCTAGTCAGTCCAGTCTGAACATTGGAGGGGCGGCCAATGTAAAATGCACGTAAAGGTAAATGCATGGCGAGAGACAAATATATTTCATACTGAGTACAATGAAAGGGCAGAACAGCGCTAGAGGGCAGCGCGAACTGCAAATAGAAAATTCCCTAGGAAAGGGAAACTACAAGCTCCGTCAGCTCGAGACGAGCTTCTAGTTACCTGTGTTCCTTACAGGCAGAGACCCAGACCCATTCATTGGCGTTTGGTAAAGCAAGAAGACCTAATCCAACTCTAATGTCGAGCCTTCCTAAACCGGAAATATGCTCGCGAAGAGAAAGGGTTCTGTGCCCGATGGGCTTAGGCAAGAAAGCGACAACGATGGTAGTCCTGGCCCAACTCTACTGCCAAGGTTTCCTATACCGGAAGTACACTTGCAGAGAGAGAGGGTTCCGTACTTGATGCGCTCAGGCACAAAAGGGACAACGATTTAGCCCTGGCCCAACTCTACTGTCAGGTATTCCTACACCGGAAATACACTTGAAGAGAGAAAGGGTTCCGTACCTGATGGGCTCAGGCGCTATTGGGACAAGGACGCTCAGCTCGAGAACGCCTTGCTCTCAAACGCGTGGTGTGAGACTCGAACTTGGACAAGGGGTACACGATGTCGGTGAATGACACCTCGGCTAAGAGGGCGAAAGAGCCAGGGTCCAACTCCTCTGTTGAGTTCTTCCCCTTAAGGAACCAGGCTCACGGATGAGAAACGGTTCAGTACCCAATGGGCAAAGGCACAGCACGTCCAATTACACGAGGCAAGTTCATAGTCAGTGGAACACCTCGTTCGAGTCAGACGAGAGCAAAAAATCGTCTTGGCGAAGAGTCTCCACTACGCGTGCCTGGAGACAGATATAGAGGCTGTCACAGGCTAAGGGTAGCCCACCCGAATTGTCAAGGAATGCCGAAATCGGATGTGCTAGGCCTACAAGGCGCATAACGGTGGCATAATGTAATCACGCTCCCGGCGGAAATCGCACGGATATCCGTGATGGTTACAATGGAGCGAACGAAAAACAAACAAACAAACAAACAATGAAGATTAAGGCTGTAACAGAGACGCTGTCATGGCTGATGTCACACAACATGCATACTTAGTGACTCAAAGAACATGCTTCGCAAAGTTGAAGCAGGAGTCCTCTCCTGCCATTGGGTGAAGTTATTAACATAGCCTATGACCAGAAAGATTACTGTTATATTTGTGTCAAGGCATGAGGATGTTGAGGGTAATGAACGAGCCAATACACTGGTGAGAGTGGTCACTGTGTCAGTAGATATAATCAGTGGATCATTTGGGCATAGTTAATGTGTTAAGAGACCTTGTCCACTTAGAAGATTTTCAAAAGTGTGATTCTTTATTAGGAACAAGCGTCACAGTACTGGGGGCATTCCCATATATGCTCTGCTTGCCGTTCCGTCAGCCATCTAAAAGTGTATAAGCTCAGTGTCCCAGTCAGCTGCTGATTATGTGTTCTTCTGATCTTTCCGGAGCGGGAGAACTTTCTCCCATCACCTCTAGTCACTCCCATTTCTACCATTCTCAGAATTTGTACATTGTCACGTTCGACTTCCTCTTCATCTTCTCATAGGGTATCCATGACTATTCTAAGTATTTCAATTGTCTCTTCTTATCTTGGTGCTGTTGACCAAAGCTTTACCAGCCAACACATCAGCTCTTTTGTTTCCCCTGACCCCAGCATAGTAAATCCATGTAATGCTCTGCGCATTGTCGAGAAGAATGACCCTTTCAGTTCACTTTTCTTTCTTGCGTAGCATACTTTGAGAGTCTGAGAGAATCACTGAGTCTGTTGGTGGTTGCGTCGCCAGCTAAGTGAGAGCTGCTGTCACCTCTTCTATTTCTATTCTCATACTCGATGTTGTAGTGGGATAGGCAGCTGACTTTTCAGCTAATTTCTTGCTATTTTGGTAGGCCACGAAACCCCAACCACAACTGTTTGTTTCTTGCATTACTGAGCCATCTGTGTAAATTATTGTATCGTGTGGCTTCAAGTGCTGCAGTACGAGTTCTTGGATCATTTCCTCTGTTCTGTTAGCAGCCCAGTTGCGGCACTCTCTTCCCATCTTCAAAAGTTTGAATTGTGATCACTCTTAAGACTGTTTAAGATTAGTGTAAAGATTTGAACAGCCTGTAAAGAGAAATATAATAGATATACGAAGAGACAGATAAATCAATACCAAACGGAAGCTGTGAGCCTCATACATTATGATAGATTTATTGAGACATGGTTCAAATCCAGTGTGTACTGATGATAACCTACAGCCATAAATCATGCTTCGTTTGTTTCAAATACTTATGAGTAATAAAACTCCTGTATTCTTTTGTGCAGTGGGGTGGTTCATACAGAGCTTTATGTCAGTTCCAGAAGTCTCCATCTCTCAGCGATGTGCAATGCTATGAGAAAAAACCTCCTACACCAAGGGGTATTGAACCCCTTTGAAGGGATATTCAAATACATAAATAGATAGATAAAGTACTGTTGGACTTCCACAAGAGGAAAGCCTCACTATATAGGCATGGCATCTTTTAAAAGTTTACTGTTTCATGGTTTGGTGGACCACTAATGAATCCTTTAGACCTTTCATATGTGAATTGCTATTAAAATAGATGTGATTTTTTTTTAATATCTCATTATTTAATTCAGATAACTGCTTTGAATTTAATCTGTTTTGCTTTGAATTTAATCTGTTTATACCTGTTAAATTGTTCAGATAATAACCTGTACTAACCAAAACCTGCAAGAACATTAAAAAACTGTTGTTAATGATACATATACCAGTATCATTCTATAAACAATTAAAACATTTCAATATTTCTTATGAATTTTTGTATTTAAATGTTTTTGAAGATCCTGTTCAATCTTCCACAAATATCTTTATTGCAAATCACTGAACTCATATGTAGACCCTGCCTTAACTGATTCCGGCCGGAATATTTTTAACGTTTAAACGTAATTAAATTTTGTTCGATTTTTGTGTGTGCACATGCATCACGGAAACAAGAAATAGTACTTCTAAATATATTTACATTATAATGTAATATATATATTTCGAAACAGAAATGGACAGAGAATGTGATTATCACAAGATCATTTTGAAAAAATAATTATGTTAATATATAAAAATTATTTTAGACAGAAAAGAAAATATGTAAATGACAAAGAAATATTATTAGATATGATATTTGACCTTACCGCATTTTTGAATCAATAAATTCCACTCAAACTGTATCATTTCTGTAGATAATCCAATTACGAACACAATAATGTATAATATATATGCAAAGTGTGTCAAAAATTTATTATTTAGAAAGAATTTCGACATCTATCAAAAACAGTAGACTTAACTTTACACGAAACTCAAATGAAAATATGGCTAATTTTTCTTACAAAATGGCGTAAATTTGCAAACACGATGCTAGAAGCATTTGCCAGATTGGATTTCATAATAAATGAGACCAAAGCAAATAAAATAGTTATTATTTTACGAAAATAAGTAAATTGGAAAATATATATATAAAACATATAAGGAAAAATGACGTCACAGACCCCCATTATCAAAACTTATCAATAACTTAACAAAATTGATATCAATACACATAAAAATCATGCAAGAAGTAATGTAGACATATTACACTTTCGATTGGAAACATTCTTATGGTGATATAAATACCGAAAACAACAACATGAATGTCATTGGAGTATGACTTATAGAAGTCTTTCTGGCCAGAAGACATACGGTTTACTGACTTATATAAGTCTCCCCGGCTGGAATCAGTTAAGATACATTTACTGTGTGAGAAATACTTTAACTAAAAAATTGTGGAAAGAAACATTAGGTAGACCTATTAGCAGAAGACTATATTTTTTGGTGTGATTTAGTGTGTTTTGTGAATTATAAAGCTTATAACTTTGTGTTCTTCCCATTAATATCTATTGGTAATTATCTATCTCATCAATTATAATTATCAGTGATAATTATCGGTTGTTAGAAGAAAAAATATTACAGTGGTGTTGTAAAAGCTTTACCAAATTTGGCTTTAAAAAGTCAATTTGAAAAGTCAAACTTTCTGATTGGCAGACATGTCTGTTTTTTATGCCTTCTTATTTCCTTTCAGTTCCATGTGGATTATAAGGCTGCAACAGGCACTCTCCAGCTATTTATGTGCTATCCAATCTTCTTCAACTGTGCCCACCAGGTCTCAAATATAAGACTACAACAAGAACTCTCCAGCTATTTATGTGCTATCCAATCTTCTTCAACTGTGCCCACCAGGTCTCAAATATAAGACTACAACAAGAACTCTCCAGCTATTTATGTGCTGTCCCAACTTCTTCAACTGTGCCCACCAGGTCTCAAATATAAGACTACAACAAGAACTCTCCAGCTATTTATGTGCTGTCCCACCTTCTTCAACTGTGCCCACCAGGTCTCAAATATAAGACTACAACAAGAACTCTCCAGCTATTTATGTGCTGTCCCAACTTCTTCAACTGTGCCCACCAGGTCTCAAATATAAGACTACAACAAGAACTCTCCAGCTATTTATGTGCTATCCAATCTTCTTCAACTGTGCCCACCAGGTCTCAAATATAAACTGCAACAAGAACTCTCCAGCTATTTATGTTCTTCAACTGTGCCCACCAGGTCTCAAATGATTTGTTTTCATCATCCACTGTTCTTCTCCAGGTGTTATTCTGTCTTCCAACTCTTCTTCTATTTCCCATCAAATTTCAGTTCATCACCTATCTAGTTATGTTGTTGGACTTCTTAAGGTGTGTCCTAACCTCTTTTGTACTTTTTATTTCTATATCTACTTGACATTGATGTGTTCTCTTCCGCAACTCATCATTTGATATCAACTCTGTAATATATACTCACTGCAGCTAAACTGAAATCCAACAGGCAAAGTTTGGAACAGGATAGTGAAGTTTTGCGAATCACTGGAAACACACTTAATAACACACACAAATTGATGTTTTATCCAAAGGGCCTTTCTCAAAACTATATGCACACACACAAAATTACACGTAAGGAGAATTGACGTTCACATGGCAGAGCTAAATATGGAGATAACTCGGAAATGTTAAAACTTGAAGGTCAGAGGTGAAACAACACAAATAGAAAATATATAGAACACACCCACATATCTGTGAAACAAGACAAACAGAGAAATGGTGAAACTACATGATATCAACCATACAAATGATGGTCATTGATCTCATAGGGGTCAATCGTTCCAAATTTATATATTGCAAGTGTTGTGCCATGACGTGCGTAGGTGGAAGTGATAGGAGGCTTGCAGAACAATTCTGTGAACATTTGTACAGCATAAAAACCATTTGGGAATTCCTGTTGCTGACCACTTTAATAACACGGGCCAATATGACGACCATGATAATTCAGTTTACTGCCATTTAGTTGTACTTCTCAGATGACAGGACAAGTCACACGCTCGAGGACAGCACTATATATATAAATTTGTCACAATTGAACATTTTGAGATTAATGTATGGATGATATCATGCCATTCCATTATTTCTCTGTCTTGTTTCACACATATTTGGGTGTGTTTGTATATTTTATGTTTGTGTCGTTTCACCTTTTACCTTCTAGTTTTAACCCTTCCAGGTTATCTCCACATTTAGCTCTGCCATATGAAATTCAATAGTACCATTCTTGCCCGTCATTTTTTTGTTGTGTATGTAGTCTTGATAAAGGCCTTTTAGTTGAAACGTTGATTTGTGTATGTTATTATGTGTGTTTCCCATGATTAACAAAACTGAATTACCTGTTTCAAGCTTTGCTTGATATCAACTCTAGCCAAGTAGTGCAAAGTAGACAGCGGAAACATTTATTGATAAATATCTGCTGTTTTCATGTAATTTTCTATGTCACGAGCATTGTGTATGTATTTCTGATATGAGTTAAGATAAATGTGATCTATTTACAGCTTGGATGAGCTTGAGAAACAAGATGAAGAGGAAATTAACCAGCAATTCAAGGACAATAATCACAGATTACGGCGTCTGCTCATGGCCGTTAATCTTCTATTGGCTTCACGTTCAGAAATGTTGTGTTATTTCTTGATGATTTTGGATCAGATGGTGTATGGTAGTCTCATCTCGCTTCCCCTGCCTCTGATGGTCTTCCTTTGGGGAATGTTGTCAGTGCCACGCCCATCAAAGACTTTTTGGGTTACCATCATAACATACACTGAGGTAACTCTTAGACGTAGGATATATAGATTGGCAGAGTTTTATTGCATAGATAAGTCTCAGACAAATACATCATCAGGGTGTTGATGAATATTTCAGATATAAATCAATCATCAGTTTTGTTGTATGGGAACTTCTCAGACATAGATTGAACTTAATGTCTTATAAGTTGTATCCACCAATTGGTATTTATGGTATTTCTGTCCCACAAATTCTACCTTATATAAATAGGTTAAATAATCAAATTTATAAATAACACAGGTATTAGAAAATGCACATGCACTGATGCATTGTGGGAAGGAATTTCAATTAATGAAAAATGGATTTTTTGTTTTTGTTATTTATCAAGACGGAAAGTTGTGCTGACAATTAGGATGTCTGTTCTAATATGCCTATAGTGAAACAAACTATTGAACTTGTTTTGGTTAATGTAAATGATGATGAGTTACATTTAGATAATGAATATTCTGAAATTTATGGGAAAAGTCATAGAGGATTGACTTCATTGTACTCGGGTTACACTATATGTACTCCATCCTTCTCAATGAAGAAGCATGTCATCTAGTATTCACACCACACATAACTCTGTAATTCATGATAATACCCAAGGATAAAGCAAGCGGGATTCAAACCCTTGACGGCTTGAGGACAAAGCAAACGGCCTAACCAATATGTCAGGGATATCTCCCAGTGTTGAAAAAAATGTGTGAATAATATAATGATAAATAGATCCTATTTCCGGTCCCTCTGGGAATCAGACTACACTTTGGGGAGTGGAAGTGGCATATCTTGCTTAGCGTATCAAGTACTTTAGACATCAGTTGGTCTCCAGTCCCCATGTCTACAGTAGACACAACATTTGTTGAACAGATAAGCAATAATATTAGTGTTGTGTGTGTGTATTTTATATTTAACAAACATGACCTTCCATCAGTGTTCTTTATCTTCAGCATTCATTCTCAAATTTCCACTGAATCTCTCTTATAGCAGGACCATGATCCTACTAGATTTCAGTAGGATGTAGTCCAGAGATTATAAATGCGTTGTGTCACCTTTTTTTTTTTTTTTTTTTGCGCCAATGGTCCGACACATCATTCTTCAGCGGAAGTGGTATCCAAAGACAATAAAAACTGAATACAAAATTTTCATGTACAATTTGTAAAAGATTCTTGCACCAAAAAGGAAGGGTCTAACTTCTGGACGCACTTTAATAATAAAATGAAAGATAATCATGACAGTCAGTAGTGTGAACAATGAATATGATTGCATAATTTTGTCAGAAAAACTAATTCTGTTTATGCATCTTTTGTGTGTGTTTTCTGCACAGGAACTTATGGAAATAGGGTTTAACGATCTTGTTGACAAGAGGGGTTCATTTGGTTAACATTTTGTTGGGCAAAAATATGGTTCTTTCCTAGTAGACGCTAATACACTGTTTAGGTTTTAATCCCACTTTTTAGATATTCACTGCTCATGACACTTTGCTGGTATTAGTTGCTACATACAATAACAAACATAGCTGCTGCTAACTCAAACATGATGGTTTGAGTCTCCCCAGAAATAAGCAGAGATCTGTTGTGTTTCAACAAAGCAGAAATATTACTACCTGTTGATAATATCTGTATTCTACATTCCTTCGGTGTGCTACACACTGGGGTATGGCTCTCTCAGTGTGTAGTGAGCAGAAATAATGAGCATGCAGTACACTTGATTGCTGTTTTACTATCTGCATGCTACAGCAGAAGCCCAATGAAAATAATGTCGCTCTGCAGATTGCACGAATGCAAGGTAGCATGGAATGGAGAAACAATATACACTGTGTCACATCTCTATAGCATCTTAAAAGTTATCATGCAGAATTTATGTGAACATAAAGGACAGCAACCACAGACACCACAATTCATGCTACTCTTTGTCCAAATAAAACTTGTTGCATTATTTCTTATTGTCTCCCTTGTATAATATGTTTTAATGTCTTTTTGTACCCTAGTTATGGGTAAACTTCGTTTCACTAAAAGTTTGTTCAATTTAATATGTGTTGTTCTCTACTAGGACAGTACCAAAAATATCTACAATGATATGTCAGAGACTTGGTGTTTAGGAATATCTTAAGTACAAAGTTTTGATATGCATGCATCAAAATTATCTCCCAACATTTCATTATTTTCTTGTACAGGCAGTGGTTGTGTGCAAGTATTTGTTCCAGTTTGGATTCTTTCCCTGGAATGATAACCCAGTAAACGGTGGTCCATTTTTCCCACCTCGTATCATTGGAATTGAGAAGAAATCAAACTATGCCAATGTTGATATTGCCCTGCTCCTGGCACTATTCCTTCACCGTTCCGTTTTGATGGTAAGTTTAGAGCCTTTTTTTTTGCATTTCCTGAGAAATGAAAAGTTTAATTACTATTTTTAAAAAGTAGAAAAATGGGGATCATCATTTGAATATCTGCAGAAAAGTCTTGTGTAAATAAAAATGTCCAATATTTGGTATTGATATACTGGTCTGTGTAGCATGTTGAGTAAATATAATGTTTTCAGCAATATGTTGTGTAAATATAATGTTTTAAGACATGTAAATATAATTTAAAACTATTTTGTGTAAATATAATGTTTTAAAACATTATTTTGTGTACATATGTTTTAACACTTTACAGAAAATTATGACATGCTCGAGTGGGACTGCCCGACCAGTCTTAGTTTCCAGCCCATGATGGCTGAACTAAGCCCCATCACCACTTCAAGGTGCTGGCCTCAATGGGGATAGTTATTTATAAAAGAAAGTCTTAAAATTATGAATATGGAATGATATTTACATATTTTAATTATTATAATTTTAAATTATAAGTAGTACAAACAATAGCAAACTAGTTTCTTATGTTGAAAATAAACAACATACCTTTGTGTTGTATTTGACATATCTTCACTATCCATATCTTCATCTGACTAGTTGAAAGGTCAGAAACATCTGATTCACTTGAATCATAATCACTGGATGAAATAATCATAATACTAGTAGATTCTATATTTGTACTGAAATTTGCGATAGATTATGATAATCCTTATCAAATGGACACCAAAATGGCGTTTGGTCTCAAACAATCTCTTTGTTGTCTGATGTTTTATGTCATAATTTAAATATAAAATAACAATTTAGTACATTTTTTTTTGGTATTCATTGTCATCAATAACAATTTTTGTATATAAAAAGTGTAATCTTTCATCAAAATAGGAGAAAATAGTTGGTTTACAGCCTTGACAAGGCACTGTACCGACCGGTATGAAATTGATGTAAACTGAAAGTATAGTGTTCAGACATGTTGTGTAAATATGTTTTAAGACAATATTTTGTGTAAATATAATGTTTTAAGACAATATTTTGTGTAAATATATATTGTTTTAAGACAATATTTTGTATAAATGGAATGTTTTAAGACAATGGTAAAATAATGTTGTATAAATAGAATATTTAAGACACTATATTATGTAAATAGAGCGTTCGTACAAAATATTCTGTATATATAATGTGGTGTATAATATATAGTAAAAACAGAGTGACAGGTGTAATATTTAGTGCAGTTATTAAAGTATTGATATTTTAATGATGATGATATAATAAGGTACTCCGGTTATATCCTTTTTCATCTCTTCTCTGCTACTATGCTTTCCTTTTCTAATACTAATGACCATACATTGGATCCTGAAATGGTGATAGAAAACATCCTTGAGTGGATCTGAACCCTACCTAATGTACGAGGCGTGTTCAAATGAAACCGGGACTTGTTACACCACGCGTGATAGAGCGCACTGATATTGATGACATTTTGCACTAGTAATGAGTATCCAATAATTTACATACGGTCACGTGTTCATCTTCCCAGCATGCATATGTGCTGCAGAAGACTTAACAATATGGCGGGTGTGATTCCGAACCCGTCCAAAGTGAATCAGCGTGCTGTGATCCAGTTTCTTTCATTTGAAGGATGTCATGCAGTAGACATTCATCGGAGAATGAAGGCAGCATATGGTGACAAATGTTTGTCGAGGACCAGAGTGATGGAGTGGGTGCGTATGTTTAAAGACGGACGTGAGTTAACGGCAGATCTTGCACGGCCAGGTCAGGCGCATATTGTTGCAACAGAAGAAGCCATAGCCGTGCTTGATAAAGCAGTACTGACTGACCGTCGTCGGAGCATTCGTTCGCTTGCAGAAGAATTCCATATGTCAATTGGGACAGCCCACATGGTTGTTCGGAAGAAATTGAACTATCGGAAGGTGTGTTCACAGTGGGTCCCACGGATGTTGACTGACCACCATAAGGAAGAACGGATGGGGTGGAGTTTGAACCACCTGATGCGTTACAGGGCAGAGGGTGATGCATTTCTGTTGAGCATTGTGGCAGGTGATGAATCGTGGTGCCACCACTATGAACCGAGCAGCAAAATTGACAGCATGCAATGGAAACATCCAGGTTCACCAAAACCCAAAAAATTCAAGACACAGGTTTCTGCTGGGAAGGTTATGGTGACTGCATTTTTTGACCATGAAGGGCTTTTGTTGACTGATTTTAAGGAACCTGGTGTCAACATCAATGCCGCCCATTATAAAGACACTTTAGACAAGCTGCATAAGGCCATCAAGGCTAAGCGACCAGGCAGACTTTCTCAAGGTGTGATTCTTCTCCACGACAAAGCTCGTCCGCACGTCGCAAAAATTGTGCAGGAAACATTGGCAAAGAAGAATTGGGAAGTTCTTCATCACCCGGCCTATAGTCCCGATTTATCCCCGTGTGATTTCCATTTGTTCGGACCGTTGAAGAAAGCACTAAAGGGACAGCGATTCAACAGCGACGCAGACGTGAAGACAGCGGTGACCACATGGTTCAGAGAACAGCCACGCAACTTTTTCTCGGACGGCATTCGACGTCTACCTAAACAGTGGGATGCTTGCCTAAATGCATACGGAGATTTTTTCTGATGAACCCAGGTGCATTCTTATTCACAAGTGGTTGCTTTGTTCAATTCCGTTGAAAATATTAAATTGCGTATGATACTTTTTAAATAAATCCACAAGTCCCGTTTTCATTTGAACACGCCTCGTACCATGCTATCCACCATGTAATATTACACTTCTAGTGGATGGTATGACTATATAGTAAGGCCATTCTTTCAGTGAAAAATCCCTCCAACATTCATCTATACTGTTGTATGTTGTGGGGACTAATGAATGCATGTCTAGTCTTAATCTCTTACTTTACTTTTGACTTCTATCAAAAAATATTCATGTATGACAAAGAAATTGAGGTTAGCGGACTTTGCACCTTTGTCCTTTTGTGAGTCAACCTTTCTCTTAGGTTGGCAGAGAATGCCAGACATACTATCACCACAGATGGGTCTGCAAAGCTAACAGAAAAATAGTATCTAGACCCAGATATGTATGCTATGCTTTTGGCAGGATGTGATGATCCTAGGAAATGATAGTACTGTAATACCTCCCTAAGAGGACTAAAGTACATCCATAAATCACTATAACATAACCATGCCTTTATGACAATACATTGTATACAATCTTGTGTGTTGCCTCAGCTACCAAGGCCAGCGCTGTTCCTCTGTACCTAGGGAGGATAGTGTCAGGTATGCTACTGGGAAAACTAACACCGTGGACATATTGCATATTCTCCAACTAAATATTTCAGGAACAGAGATAAAAAATTAAAACTGATCAGGTTATTCCTGGACCTTAGAATACAAGTAGCAATCAGGAGACGATACTACCAAATGACTCCCTCCCCCATGTTACAGCTACACTGCATAGGGCCTATGTATGTAACATCAAATAGCCAACATACTGCTACTTCATCATCGTCAATCGGGAAACACTGCAGGTAGTCTACAATTTTACTTACCTTGGAAGCACTCTTTCTCGGGATGTCAACATCAATGTGGACATTAACAATAGACTTACAAAAGCTAGTGTTGTATTTGGCAGATTACGCAACAATGTATGGGACAGAAGAGGTATAAGAACAACCACCAAACTTCAAGTATATCATGCTGCTGTTATACCAACCCTACTATACGTTGTGAAACGTGGACAGTGTATGCTAGACATGCAAGAAAATTACTGTAAATCATTTCCATCTTACCTGCCTACGTAAATTACTAAACATCTTTTGGTGGGACAAAGTACCAGACTACGAGGTAATGGAAAAATCAACCTCAATAAGCATCCACACACTACTTATGAAGGTGCAAGCACACTGGGCAGGCCATCTTGTGCGTATGGAGAACTCACGTTTGCCAAAACAAATATATTATGGAGCACTCAAGGCAGGATTTCAAAAAGCTGGTGGACAGAAAAACCGCTTCAAAGACACGCTCAAGTCATCACTGAAACATCTTAACATTGACATAGGCGCTTGGGAGAGCCTCACTCAGGATAGAACAGCATGATGTTACAGCATTAGAACAGGAGCACTAGCTGTGGAAGAGTACCGACAAGATACTGCAAGACAGAAGCGGGCACGTACAAAAGAAAAAACATCTCAACCTCACAGACACCCTTTATTGTTGTCAATTCTGTAAAAGAACATTTTATGTGCGCATTGGATTTGTTAGTCATTTAAAAACGCACTATTAACTTTATTATTTTTATTACTTATTGTTATTATTATTATGGTTGAGTTTTTGGTCATCGTCGATTACGACGGACAAACATCATGTATGTAATTTTTTTTAATGTTAGGAATTAATGACACTTATTTTTCAGGAATTTGTGAATTATATCTACCTTTTTGTTTATGTCCACCTTCTTTACTTTTAGAAATATGGTCTCTGGAGAGATGCTGCAGATATCACAGCTGATATGGAGGCTGCAGAAATTAAAGAACATTCTGTTCCAAATTCCCCTGAACAAGTAAGAGTTGATTTTCTGTAGTTGGTTTATTTATGCATATACTTATATTAATCACCTGGCAACAGGCAATTCGGTGCTATTTTAGCGGACTGGTTCAATTCCCCGTTGGTCTCAAGCATTTGTAATTTATCCTCTTGTTTCCTACTTGAAAATATGTATATTACACCAGTCTTGAGATTTGGGCCAGATTTTCAACCCTTATTAACCCTTTCAATTTCAGTCATTAGGAAAAACTCTGGGCTTCATTCCCAGGCCAAGGGAAATAACTTTGCACAAATCAGAAGATTGTGCAAGAAAATTAATATAAAATACAATTTGCAATCAATTTTTAGGATTCAAAGTCTGATTAACAGATAGATGAAAGAGGTACTGATATGTAAACATATCTTTGTGAATGTCATGTAAGATAAGTTTATTTGTCATCTAATATGCAAGAGGAAAAAAATGAGCATGAGTTTCATGTCGGCTTCATTTACTTGTATTAATTTGTTTACTGATAAATGTTAAAATGAAAGCTGCAATGAAGTCTCCCATGCACAGCATGACAACAGCAGTCTGTAACTGTTACCTACGGTACTCCAAACATATAGGCCTAGTTCACATAAAGAAAGCCCTAGATATCTGGTGAAATAGGATTCCAAAACAGACCTTACTTTTCAGACAATTGTGATACCGGCATACACAATGTTCTGTGCATACCTCCAACGAATAACGAAATAGTGAAACTAAGCCTAGTCTCGAAAGCAGAGTAATCTTGTTTGCAGGAACTTATTTCTCATGAAATTAATCAATATTGACATAGATCAGCTGTGTTGACTATTCTCAATCATTACTAGGTCTATGGTCACACATCATCAGTTAGGCCCACACTACACATGGCCACTAATTTCAACTAGGCCTACTAAATACTGAACTACTACCGCATCAGCGTCTTTGTCATTCATGTTCTCTAGAATTACATTTAAAAATAGCGCATCAACATCATCCGAGTCATAAGTAGGTCAATTTTTTTTACCAAATTTTGATGAAAATTGAAGGTCATAATAAACCTTTCGCAGTTAAAAAATGACAGCTGTTAGAAACGATCAGAAAACAACACTGGATGCCACCATTACTGATAATCACCTCAGCGCTAAATTTAGCATGTCTATTCACATGGAACCTGTAACAGACATCATCTGAAATAATTATTTGTCAATCCAACAAGAACAAGCGCTACAGTATTGTATATATAGCCAATTATTTCGGTCGCTAAGGGATTGAATGGGTTAAAGCTACTTTTGTAACTATACTATTAGTATTAGAAGAATACAAGAAAAAGTAGCAAGTAGAAAAATAATTCAAGTAATATCACCATAATCAGGTAGCATATCCTGGACCAGATGTAACTGTCATCACAGCCTTTCAAAACTCCTGTCAATCTTTCTGCTTCTGTCTCATGTCTAGGTAGCATAGGCCTATCCTGGACAGGATGTATCAGTCATCAAAGCCTTTCGAAATTCCTGCAGGTCTTGAAGCAATCTTCCTGCTTCTGTGTATTCATTCATCAATGTTCAGGTGGTCTTTGATATCTTGCATCCTGGCCTACCTCTTGTTCATTGCCCTGGTATCACCCCTCCATTATGGTATTTTCGAGACTATCAGTCATTAGATATGGCCAAAATATTGTGTATGAAGCAATTTTCTAGAGATAATATTGTTTCATTTTATTTTAAATTCTTTCAGAATGTCACTGAATGAAGTTGTAAGAGATTATAATATATAATACATCTACTCTATGTATGATTCAGAAACATGGATAATGAACAGACAGCTAGAAGACACAATTGTTGCTATTGAGATGTGTCTATATGGAAGAATAGGGAGAACTTCATGGACAGAGAATAAAACAAAAAGGCTCTGGCAACACTGCACATGAAAAGAGAATAATTAAAGGGAAAATTAATCAAATAAATAAAATATTTAGATATTAGAGGGACATGAGACTTTGCTTGAAATGTTGAGAGGTGATGAGTATGAGGTCGACAAATGTTGTTGTTCATCCATCAGCAGTGATGATGATCATTTGTTACATTCACTTCTGAAATTCACTTAGTCATTTCTCAACCATAAGTTCATTTTGATTAATAAACCCCGCCCGTGTGTTGCCGGGGCCCTTAAAGGCTAGGGGAGCCAAGAATAGCAACACTGTTTACCTTCCATGCATGTCATAAAGGCGACTAAGGAGGTTATGGGATGGAGTTGGCTGTCCCATCCCATATAGGGTCAGTCACCCAGAGTCGTGCTGAAGTCAGATGTGTCAGGCCAAAAGGTGCAGATATCGCAGCAATGCTGTAAACTATGACACAGTGCATTCCGTTCTCCTGA
The DNA here is from genome assembly GCA_034231615.1 of Meghimatium bilineatum. NCBI lineage: Eukaryota > Metazoa > Mollusca > Gastropoda > Stylommatophora > Philomycidae > Meghimatium > Meghimatium bilineatum. The sequence continues at coordinate 37,366,892 of CM067308.1, read as the reverse complement.
CTACATCCTGCTAATCTGCAGGAGTTTGAGAACGAACGCAGAAGAAGAAGATTAATAAACCCTATTCTGGCCACAAATGTCCTTGGGCAGTTTGGGCATGGGATGACCACTATATATGGTTTTTAATCAACCTGTGACTTTCTAGCTACTCCATGCTGTTGAGTTGCTGCATTTCTCCTCTTTTCACAAGATGCTGCACCATTTTTTTGTGTAGAGAGTCATATAGCTTTATTTTGTGCAAGATCTTCCGATGTATCTTTAATTTTTTCAAAAGCCTTGATTAAGCTCCTTAGCCAGTCCTTGTAGTGCTTCTTTTGACCACCTTAAGATCATAGGCCCTTTTGCAGCTCACTGTATCTTTGGTAGGCAGTGATCTGGCATGCGTACCACATCACCTGCCCAACGAACGTGTGTCTGCATCAGAATAGTGTCAATGCTAGGAATACCAGGTCTGTAAAGGACAGTGATATCCTGAATCTTGTCTTGCCATCTGATGTTGATCACTTCTCTGAGACAAGTTAGACAGAGATACACATGAGAGAGAAGCATTGTGAGCTATATTTTCCTTCTAATATTAGCAGGTTAGCAATCTATTCCGCACGTAATTAGAACGTATCGCTCATGAAATGTACCATCTGCACACATAAAGAAAGAGCGAATGACTATCTTTATATTTGATCACCCTGTTGAGGCCAGCACCTTGAAGTGGTGATGGGGCTTAGTTCAGCCATCGTGGAAACTACGACTGGCCGGCTAGGACTACAGTCCTATCCAAGTAAGCAAAGTGCTAAAGACAGAGGCAATGTGCCAAAAGGCACACAGTTTATCAGGATGCCACTTACAAAACACAAAGGGAACATGTCTATATCCAATAATAGTTATGGTGCCTGCCCTTTGGCGGACGTTCAGGCAGGGATGGTGCCAGGCCCTATACCTTATCATGTGCTACTAAACTGTGTCGTTGATCAAGACCTATTGGTCGAAACATTGATTTGTGTGTTTTCTAGTGGTTAGAAGAATTATATTTTCTTCTTTTTTTCACTCTCAGCTGAAGAATAATAGACAGCAGTATGATTCTGCCAAAATAATGACCAATTGAATGGGGTTTTTTTTTATTTACAGGTAGTAGATGAAGATTCTTACTTTAACGAGACCGAGACTGACCAACAGGCAAGCGCCACGCCTGCACAACCACGTTCTAAGCTAGCACAAGGGTAAGTTAGTCATTATAAATAGAATATTGTGTCCATATGTTGCTGGAGCCTAAAGGGGAACAAATAATTGCAACATTGTGACCTGCCATGCATGTCATAAAAAGCGGCTAAGGAGATTTTGAAGTTGGGATTGACAGTCCCATCTCATAGAAGATCAAAGAGACCATGCTAAAGTTGGGTGTATCCGGCTAGCTAACAAATATATTGCAGCCAAGCTGCATGAAACAGCTGCACTTTGTGGATTACATCCTGAAAATCTGCTGATGTTTAAGAACTAACAGAAGAATAGTATATTATGTAAAAAAAAATGTTAGAATAGTGTGTGTTATATTAGGTGTGTATCAGAAGCAGACCTAGAAAAAGATGGATAGATAACATCAAGGCAACCCTGAACAAATACAGATTCAACTCAGTCAAGGTGACACATCTGGCTTTGGATAGACAATTAAAGCTCCCAGTCACCACCCATACGCTTAATGGCAAGTGTGGATATTCTGACCATCATCCACATGATGATAGACAATATTTAGTGTGATTGATATATGCAATGTTTTGTGTCAATAGAATGCTCTGTGCAATATTTGGTGTAACTGTAATATGCAATGTTTTGTGTCAATAGAATGCTCTGTGCAATATTTGGTGTAACTGTAATATGCAATGTTTTGTGTCAATAAAATATTATGTGCAAATGGTGTAAATAATTGTTAGTTTTCTTCTTCTGTCTTCGTTCTCAAACTCCTGCAGGTTAACAGGATGTAGTCCGAAGAGCGGAATGTGTTGTGTCATGGTTTACAGCATTGCTGTGATATCTGCGCCATTCAGCCTGACACATCCAACTTCATTTTTATGTTCATATTTACTTTTAGTATTTATCTTTAGTGAAGTTCTTTTTTATGGAATATTGGCAGAATTATTGGTAAAATACAGTCAAATCCCATCAGCCGCTAGGAGGCTCAGCAGCGAACCCGACTAAAAGATCCTAGCACCAACCAGGCAGACAAGCTACAAACACCACAGGTCCCCAAACGCCTAGATATAACCAACATGGACACCAGTCGTAGGTTGAAAGAGGCGGGACTCTACCAAATGAGGCAAAACCCCTAATTAACAAACAAACAAATTCCATAAGAATGACTTGGAAAACACTGATAAAATATATATATGTAATAATTGAAATTCACTATATACAGTACAAACAATAAATAAATATCTGATGTTTTAAAAAGTGTTATTATATAGAGAAATTTATCAAAGAATACACTGTAGAGGGATTCCATTCCACATAATTTTTACTGAAATACAGAATGCTTCTTCTGGAAGTTGACAGGAATGTCGAAGTGAAAAAAGGTAGGTTAATCAGAAGTAGTTTTTTTGCCCATCACTAATTTGAAAACATGAGAAAGATATCAGATGTCCTATTATGAAAAAGGTGTAGCTCTAAATGTATTGTATATTGCAAAGTATCAAATTTATAACTAGTCAACCATCCATAAATGTTCTCAGGTTGTCATACATAGTGAAGCCATTCACCAAGTTCTTCAAGCAGGTCACAGAGTCCTCCTACAATGCAACGGCAGATGTTTATGCCCAAATGTTTTTCTGTGACTTCATTTTGTTCCTGGTTCTTGTATTTGGTTTCAGTTCCTTTGGCCCAGCTGTAAGTACAATTACTTCATTTTGCGCAAAAATATTTACACTTCATTTGATCCAGTATTGTGTGTATGCGTGTGTGTGTATGTAAAATAAAGATCTTCGCCTGCCAAAAAAACTGCAATATGGAGAACTCCAGACATACTTCTGCAAGGTCAGTGGACTGAAAAAGCCACACTTAAGACATCACTAACTCACTTCAACATAGACGTATCACGGAAACAGCAAAGATCTGTTATGTAGGAAATAATAACTTCTGTTCACACCAAGCAGCAGCAATAGTTTTCATTGCTACAGACCTTCACTTCTTTTAACTATTTGTCTCCATAAGATTTTCCTGCTATGCAGGAACAAATTTTAAACTTAGACATGCTGTGTTTACAATTACGCAATTTTTCTTCTGCCGCTGACTGCCGCAGAATTAGTTTTTGAAAATGTTATATATCGTCGGTGGCTGTTTTGAATTCGCGAGAACTTTTTTGTTGTTACAAATAATTCTGCATATATTGGTGTACGTTTTGTTTGTGTGTGTGTGATGAGAGACATGTGAGAAAGTGATAAAGACAGATTTAGACCTATCTAGAGTTAGGCCTACCATATTTTTAATAGATCGAAAGCTTTAGAATATTATATATTTTACATAGTGAGAACCTTGTGGAACCTCATGGTCTATTTTAATTAAACAAATTGAAGTACTTACCTCTCAAGATTTCCACATTGAATTCAGAATAAATAATGGTTTCACTGAGTATACGATGATAGAAAAGTATACAAAGCCGATGCTTAAAGATTGCTAGGATTTCCATTTCATAAGCAAACACTATCGTCTATCACCATTTCGACAATAGAAACGGGAAGTAAGATAAATTCTCTTCTCAATGTTGCCAAAACATTCAGTCACAAAGTTACCGCTCTCAATTTTTTTTCGTTCGGTTTCGGATTTAGCTGACCGGGCGGTGGATTTGACCTTCCGAAATCAAGACATGAAACAATTCTGGTGGAATGCACCGCCCGAATTGTAAGCACAGCGTGCTAAAGGTTAAAATATCTTTAGTAATTTGTATTTTTACAATTTGTACCTCTTGTTGCTAGACAAGAGATATTCAGGAACTTTGTGGAACTTGCCTGAGACCGCAGGGATTTCAGGAGATTCATAAGGAAGACTACTTTCTGGAAATAATATGTCACATGACAACAAATAACCCTACTATTCTGCCCACATGGACAGTTCTGACATCAAAATATTCAGAAATGGATAAGTAATAAGAGTCAATTTAGTTTGTTTGCTTACATACAATATTTTGTTAGCTATTGGAAAATTTAATTCAGAAAAAAACAAAATGAGTCAATACCAAACTTATATCCCAGAGAAAGCTGAATTATAATCCATTTATTTTGAAATAAAACACATCTGTATACATCCTGAACCATTTTGTAAAACACACAATTTTGACAATACCCTTAACCTAAACTTTGCATATTCATTGATATCAATAATTAAATGATCAGTGATATCCACTGTCAACATTTGACTGAAACATTCTAGTGCTAAAGATGTCTCATCCAAAGGTACCTTCAATCCTGAGGTGTGTGTTGGATCAAATGTGAAATAATGTATAAAATACAGTTTTCATTTCTGGTGATGGGTCGACCTCATTCCACATCCACTGTTGAGATTGAGAGTTGTTAACTGTGCTAGGCTTTGTACTGCTTGTAGTTACATGTTTGAGTTTTTTTTAAATATTAGATGCACCTACAGTAATAGTACTAGCACTATCAGCTTGATCATCACTCAACCCCGAATCAGAACTTTAATTATTAAAGTCAGTTTGTGATCATTCCAGATCATCATCACTGTCATCAAAACTAATATCAGAATTAACCCCATCAAAGCTAGCACCTTGCAGTGGTGATGGGGCTTAGTTCAGCCATCAGGGGCTGGAAACTAAGACTGGTCGGGCAGTCCCATTCGAGCAGGACCATAGTCCTGCCCAAGTAAGCAGAGTGCTGAAGACGGAGGCATCCAGCCAAAAGGCGCACAGAAAATCAGGATGCCACGCACAAAACACAAAGAGTGTTCTGAGCATGAAACGCTGAGGCAGACATATTGGCCAGAGGAAACAACACTGGAATCAAAACTCTATGGGACACTGTATGAACTACAAAAGACAGTGAGTTTTATTAAGGAGACAGAATTACAGATATAGACATGTTTCAAGTGAACGAAAGAAGAAGAAGAAGAAATCAGAATTAAGACCTAGTGTATTTTGGAATATTTCCAAAGTCTGACTAGCTGTCAAACACCGAGATGCCATTGCTTCAAATAAAAGTAGCAATAAGTTACACAAACTCAAAATGTAAACACACAATATGAAAACATTGGTCAAAATCAATATGAATTGCTGCAAATGTTGCTTACTTGTCAAGATAGATCTATTCTCAAAATTTAGTGCCGCAAATAGGAATGTTTCGTTTGATTTTATGAACATCACAATGTATATAAGTAGCGATAGAAATGTTGTATAAAAGTTGATTTTAGCATCTTTTGGCATATCGGTTATCTATAATGAAGATATAAGCAGCTCAGTGGATATGAAGAGTTAATTAAACTGATAGGGTCAAAATGAACTTGAAAATTCAGACTCCTATCAAAAAGCACTACCAAATTTTTCATTGTGCCAGTGCTTTCAAGAATGTCTCCTCATAGAGTAACACACGAGGCATGGAAGTATTTACCATTTAGTTATATTTACCGTTCTTAATACTGACTAGGCCTTAATATTATCACTCCATACTTTTTATTTGGTCCCCCTCTTCTTATCCCATCCCTGCCTCAACTGTCCCTGCAGAACAGTCTTGGAAAGGAAATCATGCTTCACCACATGCCCTGTTTGCAACATTTCACCACTGACAAGGAGATGTTCTTGTTGACTTGAACCCTCATTTATTACTCAATAACTTTATTTTTCACATCTATATTTTCAGGATACAACTGGTGATGCAAACGTGACCAGCTACATTGAGGACAACAAAATCCCTATTCCATTCCTCATCATGCTCATCACACAGTTTATTTTCATCATAATCGATCGAGCCATCTTCCTTCGAAAGTTTGTCCTTGGCAAGTTTATCTTCCAGATTCTTCTAGTAATTCTTATTCATGTCTGGATGTTCTTCATTCTTCCATCCATCACCAAAAAGTAGGTATTTATTTTTCAGTGTTGAAAGACTATGTTTGTATGTTTTCAGATTCATGGTTTAAAAAAAAAAATTTCCCCTCTCAAACTCTCCACTAGAACTCTGCAGAATAATAGTCCTATATGATTACCAACAGGATGTAGTTCAGAGAATGGATATGTGTTGTATTGCCGTTTTTTGTGCCAATGAAAACACATTAGACTTTTACAGTAGTTTCACAGTTAATAAATGGTTCACATATATATAGGCCATACTGGAATAATATATAATCACCAGAAACTAATAGGAATGGTTTACATCACACATATCTGCTATTTTCTCAGAATGAACTTTTTCTTCTTTCTGTCATGTACCTTTCGGTGTTGAGGGGAGAGTGAGTACCAATAACTAGTTATTCAGTTATTCATTAACTAGTTATTCTGAATAAAGTTATTCAAAATGAACAGCCTAAGAATTCCCCATCAGTCACTAAATTGGGTGCGACCAGGAGTAAGAGGAAGAGGGAGACCTAGAGAAACTCTATGAAGAACCATTAATAGTGAAGGCATGTCAATGAACCTAAACAACACCCAAGAACTGAAAGACCTGGCAACACAAAGACAGAAATGGAAAGATATGGTTTCTGCCCTATGCTCCGCCTATGGCCCTGGAGGAACATAACATAACATCACCTATGCCAGCACACGAGGAGCATGAAGACGTCATCACTGATGTAATAAGTGCACATCAATAAACATGTGGTCATTCTCTTTGTATGCTTAGTGTCCTGTGCAGGCAGTCGACAACATGGCCAGTGTAATAACGGATCTGTCCACATGTGACGAATGAGCAGCTATTAAATTCTTACAGCCAAAGGATGTAGACTAACCAACATTCATCAAAGAATGCAGGTGGTAAGGTGGAAAATGTGTTTCAAAGACAACAGGTGAAGGATTGAGCAAGGATATTTTGGGAAGGGTGACAGGTAACAAATGATCTTCCGCTGTCAGGTCAGGCATGTGTTGTTGTAACAGAAGACCCAACTTTTGCGACATAGGGCAAACATTGTTGTGCAACAGAATGACACCACCTGACAGCAAGCCAGATCACTTATTCTTGATAGCTATATGCAGCTTGTCTAGTGTGCTCTTGTAGCCAATAGCATTGACATTCATACTAGGCTCTTTAAAGTCCCACCAACAAGACTCTTTAAAGTCCCACCAACAAGACTTTTTAAAGTCCACCAACAAGACTCTTTAAAGTCCACCAACAAGACTCTTTAAAGTTCCACCAACAAGACTCTTTTAAGTCCACCAACAAGACTTTAAAGTCCTACCAACAAGACTCTTTAAAGTCCTACCAACAAGACTAAAGTCCCACCAACAAGACTCTTTAAAGTCCCACCAACAAGACTCTTTAAAGTTCCACCAACAAGACTCTTTTAAGTCCACCAACAAGACTTTAAAGTCCTACCAACAAGACTCTTTAAAGTCCTACCAACAAGACTAAAGTCCCACCAACAAGACTCTTTGAAGTCCCACCAACAAGACTTTTTAAAGTTCCACCAACAAAACTCATTAAAGTCCCACCAACAAGACTTTTTTAAAGTCCACCAACAAGAGTCCTTCTTTGTCAAAAGGACAGTAAGCATAACCTTTCATGCAGAAATTTTCCTAACCTTCCATTTAATAAACTACATGACAGTAAACCTCATCAAAGATTAGATGTTCATGTTCTGTTAAAATTGTACAGGGAACATAAATGTTCATGTTTTGTTAAAATCTCAGGGAACATGGATATTCTTATTTTGTTAAAATTGTTTAGGAAACATAGAAAGGACAATGTCATCTTTTCAAAATTTTGTAAGGAACATAGATGTTTATGTGTTAGTCATCTATGAATATATTTCTTTATTACAGACTTTTTTCCACATTTCTTTCAGGAGTTTCTTTGAAAACACCCCAGCTCAAATATGGTATCTCATCAAGTGCATCTATTTTGGCCTATCTGCATATCAGATCCGATGTGGCTACCCCAACCGCATCCTTGGAAACTTTCTCACCAAGGAATATGGTTACACCAATCTTATTTTATTCAAAGGGTAGGAAGTAGTTATTATGAATGCATCTATTTTGCCACATGGTTGTAATTTTATATTTGCTGGTCCACATCATACCTGAAGGAGTTATTCGAAAAAAATACCAAAGTAATGACTTGCGCTGAATTTGCCAACTGTAAACCGAGGCATCTGCAATACAAGGCCTGTGAGATAAATCAGGAATCATCCTTCTAATGTTGTGCATTTGACTTTTCCCAACAATTCCATTGGCTATCGACAAAAGGTATACATAAAGTAACCAATGAAAATCACAGGAATAATCATGTGCGTCACTTCAGAAGGATGGTCTCCGATGAGCCAGCAGACTATAGTTGATGAAAGAATTTTTAGCGATTCAAATACTCGTATGATGAATTACATCACATAATATCTATACTGTTTCATGAGAGGAGACGAAATCAGAGATACCAGTGGAAATATAAAAAGTTGAGATTAGAAAATTCATATGGATTCCAGAAAACTTGTAAGGATGATTCTTATTGGCGTAACAGTCTGAGAAAGACAGATTCCCGTAGCAATTACAAGAAAATCCATAATGCTGGCAATCCTGCAGTGGATAAGATCCCACTGTGCCAAACCAGGAAATTAAAATATGTTAGCAAAAGATAGAGCAACACAGAAACAAAGAAACCAAGAAATCACCAGGAAAAAAGGGTCTTCATCAATGCTAGGAAAGTTGACCACCTAAAAGACAACTATTATGACAGAGCTGACAAGTTATCTTCCGCGTCAGGACAGAACAACAGACTAAACAGCCATTTAAAGAGACTAAGACATGTTTCATCACCTCTGTGTCCATGTGAGCAGGCAGCACAGATGGTGGAATATATTATGCAAGACTGCATTAGACTAACCAGTTCAGGAAGGATCTCTGGCCCACAGAGACAGATATCCACAAAAATCTGTATGGGAACACTAAGGAACTTTCAAATTCAGCAACATTTATTTTTAAAAACTAGACTTGCTGTGTAGACATGCTAAACTGTAAACGAGAAGAAGAAGATATCCAGACTGAAAACACATTTTACATGTTGCTTAAGAAAGAATACTATAGAAAACCACTTCACGTTGCATTCAGTAAAAATTTCAACTACTGAGAATCCACTAAATAGCACTTAGTATTGTAAGAGTTAAGGTAAAATTAGACATAAGTCCCCGAGTAAGTGTTCCGCTGCTGACACTTCACTTTTAACTAGCTGAAAGGTGAACCTGTAGGTGTACAGTGAGTCATATTGTTTTCCAGTAATAAACCTTGTTTAGACATTGATCACACAGATCTCAAATGAAAAAAAAAGGCTGCTAAATAAACAACATTTCTATTGTTTCTAGACTTTATTGCTCGCTACAGGAGTAATGTGCCTAGTAATTCTATTTTGGATCTGCGCTGTCGAAATCAAGAGAAGAGTTGCAATGGTAACACTGAAACTTGTGCAAATGAAAAATCTTTGGCAAGGTACCAGCAGCAAATCCAAACTATGATCATAACATGCGTATTTCCAGTGACGATATACGGTTGCGAGGCATGGACATTAAATAAAACAATAGCAAAGAAAATCGCTTATTTTGAAATGAGGTGCTACAGAAGAATTTTACATATATCATGGACAGCAAGAAAGACAAATCAAGAAATGTTAAGATCAATAAATGTCGAAACGGGCTGGCTCCTTAACAACATCCTAACAAGAAAACTGTGTTTTTGGGTTATATAAAGAGAGATATAACAGCATGGAAAGATTAGTAGCTGAAGGCAGAGTTAACAGGAAGAGGGCGTCCAAGACAGCATTGGTTCAGTGATATCAGATTGCTTAAACATGTCTCTACCTGCGGCAGGTCAACTCCCCCGAATCACTGAGTGTTAGAGAATACATAAGGAACACCATGTTCTGGAAGGAATATGTCACATGAGATAGACTTTATCACTGTGTTGTGCTTGAGAAGTTTAGACTTATTGATAATAAGATAGTCAATTATGAAGAAAAAAACTACAATTTTTTGTTCATTTTCAGATTCTTGGCCATTCCGTTCTTGCTGGAGTTGAGGGCTCTTATGGATTGGATTTGGACCGATTCAACTCTTGCCATAGGCAATTGGTTACAGATGGAGGATATTTATGCAAATATTTTTGTTTTAAAATGCTGGCGATACATTGAGAAGGTGAGCAATGAGAGAGGAGGTCTTAATTTTAATTGTAGGTGACCTATTCAGAAGGTGAGCACTGAAAGGGTGTGTCTTAATTTTAAATGTAGGTGATCCATTCAGAAGTTGAACAACGAAAGGGTGTGTCTTAATTTAAATGTAGGCAACTTATTATGAAGGTGTGTATCTTAATTTTAAATGTTGGTGACCTATATAGAAGGTGTCTCCTATGCTTTTCAACGTGTACACCTTAAAAATTACACAATTTCAAACCTAAGACCAGATAGGATTTTCACATGTGCTGATGACATTATGCTATACAACCTATGCCTGCATAGTCAGAAATGATATAGCTGCTGGCATACAGAGTAAATTAGACCACCTGTCCTTATGGTGCATTACCAACAATTGTTAATTTGTCAAAGATCGTTGGGTTCTTCCCGAATAGCAAGCTAGTCATAAACATAATGGCAGTTGTCTGTTGTATATGCTCCATGATCATTAGGTAACAAGACTTAAAATAACTGAAGATAACTTTTGACAGAAGTCTCTCATTCAGCAAACAGATTGACAATGTACTTCATAAAGCAAATGGAATCGGTGTTACAAGGTCATGGTGACTGCAGACACTAGTGCTATCTGTCATCGATTATGGCCTCAGTCTGCTCCCACTGTCAGACACAGGTGGATAGATTGGAAAGAATTCAAAATGAGACTATGAGGGCAGTGCTAGGATGTACAAAATATATCCCTATCACAGCCATGAGATTCTTGTTAGATTTGCCCAACATTAAGGTACAACATCATGTGGCTTAGGTAAAGAGATACCTTAATGTAGCCAACAATAACCATACAAAATCTAGATGAGAGAAAGGGACAATGAATCAAATGCGGAAAGTTTTAGATGGCAGAATAGAGTTGATCAGACATGTTGGTCTCAGTGTGTGAATTGGAAGAAGTAGGGAAAAGCAGAAAAGGGACAGAGGAAGACAAAGAGAGAAATTTCCAGATGGATTGTCACTGTGGCATAAAAGGAAATATTCAACTGAACTTATTAACAACACCAGAGATAGAGAGTTGTGGAGAAGCGTGATCACCTACACAACTCGGCATGGCACTTGATTGATTGAGGGAAAGTCAGAGAATGGCTGAAGGTGAACAAAGAGAAAAAGTCTCTTGCAAATGTAGAAATGCAACTGAAAAAAACATGTAGAGAATGCACTGGTGTCAGACTGAGGTAACAGTAGTAGAACTTGTCCAGATGTACTCACAACCACAAAACAGTGTGAATGGGATTTTGTTGTCTACAAGAATGGGAAAAAGGTGCTTGAAAAATTGTCTGCCTACACCACTACAGCATTGAGCTCGAAAATGGAAATAGAAGTGGTCACTGCGGAAATCGATTGGTGACCAAAATAACAACTCACAATGTGTTACTCCAACTCAGCTAAATTTGAAAGAAAAAATGCAGAAAAATTTCTTGATAACTGAATTTTATCATTTCAAATTATTGTTTCTAAACATTTATCTTGCAACCACTTTCTTTCTAATTGTATGTTCATGCTGTTTAACTTTCAGCGATGTGTACAGTGCTATTAATTAACATCTGTTTATAATATGCAGTGACACCTTTAACATCAAAATTCATTCAGAAAGTGCGAACAGTTGTTACAACACATAGAAAGTTTCAAGACTTTCTTGCGCTAGATAGATTTTATACAAATTGTTAAAGTCCTGTGATGTCAATGTATAAAATTTTGCATGCACCCTCGGTAATGGCAGACAAGTGTGCTCTGAATTGCTGGTGAGCAAAGTGTTAAGTTCTAATCCACCTTCGCTAGAGTTATTCTCATCAAACTCAGATACAACATGAATCATTATGCTGTAATCCTAACAGGTAATATGCTATAAGCAGTTATTTGTATTTTTGTATATTGCTGCAATATAAAACTATATGTTTGATTGGAGAATCATTATGTGCTAACATCTTCATATTTTTTTTCCAGACTTATCCTCAAGAAAGAGCAATCAAGAAGAGTGTTGTTGTCAAATACCTGGTCGGAGGCATTCTCCTCGTTGTCATCATTTTCATCATCTGGTTCCCGCTTGTCTTTTTCTCATTCTTTAATTCAGTTTTCGTTTCGAACCCTCCATATGCAGCTTCTATTACAGTGGGTATCACAGGGTACCAACCCTTGTTCACAACAACAGCGCAAGGAGGCAGCATTACTCCACTGACAGATGCAGAGTTCAGTATGCTCAAGACACATTACTCAAAAGATCGGGTAGGTTAATAATGATGACTACTTTCATAATTTATTATGTTAATATTGCATGAAATTGTACAGAATAGTTTCAGATAGGCATGTTACAAGTAACTCAAGTCTCTGTGGTTAATGTGATATTTTCTTGTGGGTTTATGTGAAGATTTTTTTTTGTTATGGGAGGCAAGATGAAATAATCTCTTTAGCTGTGAACAGGTAGCTTTTGACAGCCCATAGCATTTCTTACAAAAGTACATGTCCTCCTCAGTTGTGACACCTGGACATATAAGGTTTCTTGTCTCAAAGGCATAGTTGTGTCAGGAGGGTTGTGAATGCATGTTTAGTCTCTGAAGGGCGGCAGTATTCCTGGATCGTCATGTCCCACCAGGAGTATAGCATACACTTCTGGACCAACTATCTCATCATTCTTCTGTCAGATCTGTTGATATTCCACAGTGATGTGAACCATCTTTCACAGTGATTTCCTGCCACCTAGGAGTCCACTATGAAAGAACAAAGGTGTGATGTCCACTGGTCTGCATCTCTTTGTCATTGAAGACGATCATTTGATAGAAGACAAAAGTAAGAATTAAGACAAGACATGCAGTGACAATGATTTTTTTTGCTGGTGACAATGTATCCCTTAACTTTCCTTAGTCTTCTCCTACGACATAGTTGAAAAGGCATCATTATTGCTAAAGACACACTGCGAAGAGTATGTGAATTTGAAGAAATAGGAAAGGGCAGTGAATGGGTGGAGGTAGACATCGAGAAGAAATCACTGACTAAAGTAATAATACAACTAGATAAAGCATGTTAAAAATGGATGGATGTCAAGGTCCAGATTACAGTGCATGAACTCATCCAGCTACACTCGAAACCACAAGACATAATTATATACACAGATGGATCAGTTAACAGAAACACAAATAAAAGTGGTTGGGGTTTTGTTGCCTACAGAAACGGTGTGGAGTTGGTTGAGAAATCTACAGCATACTTCACTGTTACATCGAGCTTGAACATTGAAGATAGGGGGAGTTACAGCAGCACTTAATTGGTTGATAACTGATACATCAACACACTCCGTAATACTCACAGACTCTCAAAGCATGCTGCACAAGATAGACAAATATATGCTGAGAAAAAAATGGTGCGACTTATTGAATACCTCAAGTGTCCAGAGCATTACATGGATATACTGCCCTGGTCATGCTGGGGTCAGAGAAAACAAGAGAGTCGACTTATTGGCAGGCAATGCTGCAATAGACGGCACATTGCTGAGAAGAGATAAAGCAGACTTAATGAAGGCAGTAATAAATTCATTTCAAGATGAAGATGATGTCAATGACATTAAGAACATACACATACAGAGAATGTCAGAAATGGGAGTATCTATAGAGGAGGAAAGAAAAAGTAATTTTTGGAATGCCTCGAAGATCACACAATCAACACCTGACCAGGCCACTGAGTCTACATACACTAGGATGGCTGCTGGAATGGAGGGCAGAGCACTTATGGGAGTGCCCCACGTGCTGTGAAGCTAGTTTCTAATCAAGAACCAGAAAAGATGACAGGACTCTTTGACCCTGAACTAGAAGTCCAGGTCCCAGTTGTCACACAGGAAATAAAAAAATTAGTGAGTGTAAACACTGGGGAACAGTTAGTGAAAATTAAATGTGGAAATGACACTCAGCATTTTCATGTTCCAGTTTACAAATTTAGTAGACATATTTCTTAAAGATCATTTCAAACACTGGTTAAGTTTTGTTGATGACGTATATTTCTTGACAGAATGCTAACAGTTTTCTCAGTGGCTATGAGAATGATGATGTGACTGTGGTCTCATTTTATGGTCAGTCTCTGTCAATTTGGGGCATTAGTCCAGTCAGTCAAGTTGCTCTAGCAAAAGATCTTATAGGAAACACCAGTAGCAAGCTAGCCCTGACTGTAGAGATGAAATTTTCCAGGTATGTATTCAGTACTCCTAAATCTTGTAAAGATTACGCCTCTTTTCACATTATTATGACATGATTTTAGACGTATGTTTTTATGGACATATGGTACATTTGAAATATGTCAGCATCATTCCAGCTTCATTTACTTTGTATCTTAGGATACGATGGACATCCAACTTATTAAATTGTGAAAAACTTCAGAATCACTGCAGGGCTACTAAAGTACCAATATTTTTCAGCAAACAATTATTTTATCTGTCTTTCCTTGACTTCCATACCTATATAATTAATTCTAACAATGACATTTTCCCCAGTTTGTCAGAATTAGTTGTTCTATAAGTTATATTTCCTACATATTATGTGGCCTTGTGAGGCCATTTTATCTAACATTGTATGATTAATACAAATTGATGCATTGTCTATTTCAGAGAACCAGATAAATCACTTCCTGGTGAGGTGACCAATACATTTGAATTAGATTTGCGACATCTTGATCCAATTAACAAAGCTGTTCCCAGTACTCTAGCACAAATTATTACTGGCACATACAATGGCTCCTGGTAAGCGCTGTACTGAAAGTAATATTCACATTTTAATGTTTCTTAAATTTGTCTAGCATCTTATCATATAGCAATGAAGAAGAAAACATAGTTACAACTCAGTTATACCAATGTTTCCAGAAAACATAGTTACAACTCAGTTATACCAATGTTTCCAGAAAACATAGTTACAACTCAGTTATACCAATGTTTCCAACATTTTTTCAGCCCTTGCCACACTTTAGTGGACTAAGGACATAGTGGGGCCTGTAAAATCAACCACTTATACCTGACAGCAGTTAAGACATAGTGAAATAAATCACACTTGACAACAATTAGAATATAGTGACTTGTAAAATCCATCCCTTAACCTGACAACAGTTAGGATATAGTGGCCTATAAAATCCATCACTTGCATCTTACAACAGTTAGGACATAGTGGCCTGTAAAATCCATCACTTACACCTGGCAATATTTAAAACATGGTGACCTGTAATATCATCCTTACACACCATAGCAGTAAAGCTTGCAGTGATGAATAAACTAACCTGAATAAACAAAAATTAAACGTTTTTGAAACATATTTTATTATGAGCTATTTAAAATTAGTGTACGATTGTTTTCTGTTAACCTTTAGGACCCTGAATTAAAATTAAGAAATATCCCCCTGGGCCTGAATTCTTTTTTGGAAAATTTGCGTTATTGATGGTGGGTGTTTTGAAAACGCGATATCTTTTTTGTTTTAAAATATATCAAAATAATGTTTGCACATCTAAATAAAGGAGTGAATAGTGAATATAATCATGTTTTTGTTGTTGTTGTATGTGTGATATAACAGTTGTGAGCAAGTTGTGAAGTTGAAAATTCAGGGAAAAATCGCAAAACGCCATTTTCAAAATCGCAAATATATCTTCTTGACGACCCTAATACATGAGCAATGTGTGGCAACATTGATAAAATACTCATAAATACCTATACTTATTGTATATGTATTGTTTTATATCCAAACTAATATAATATGAACTAAAATAACTAATAAAACGTGAAGAAATCGCATATAATGACCGTCCGGTCAACACTAGGTCTATGCCGACACGCAACGTAATTATTGTCCATGCACACATGTGGCACCTCTGATACATATTATTTTTGTGTTTTTGAATGAATAAACACACATTCTTATTAAAAAAAACATATTAAACACAAAGAACAACAATTAGAACATGTAGTCACGATCATTTACCCATGCCACGCGGTACTCAATTTGATAGTAAAATACGGCCGAAAATGGCAAAGTCGCTCCCGAAAAGCGTTGATAACATTTGCCGGCTTTCTCCTTCTATACAACGCTAATGTGTAAAAGAATTTGACCTTTACACTGTGACGTATTCCTAGCTTCGTTTGGCGGGCTTTATACGTCACTGGTTCATTACTTCGTGAAGTTCCGAGCTCGGGAATCGGGCGATATCGTATGGTGCGTGGCCTCGCCCACCGACACACGGGAATGTGTACTCCAGGTGCGTGACCTCACCCATAGGGGCCTAAAGGTTAAGGTGCATTAATCTAGCTTCACTTGCTATTCTGATTTTTTGTAATATTTACTTGTGTTAACCTTTAACACTCTACATTAAAATTGAGTAACTTCCACCTGCTACTGCATTCTTTTTTGCCCTTACACACAATTTATATAGGCTATTTGGAAAATGCAATAATATTTTTGTTTAATATGCTGTGTGTAGAATATTTTTGTGTTTAGAAATAAAAGAATGGTTTCTGAATGTAATGATGTAGGTTTTGTTGGAGAATGCGTGATATAAGATAAATTGCGAAATGATCATGTAGACCTAGAGTCTTCGATAAAAACTTTGATGCATTCAATCCTGGACATAATGCCACTAACTAGGCCTAGATTACTCCGCCGTTATTTTATAACCAAACTACTGTGTTCATATAATATCTTATGTGAAAAACAAACGAAGCACATCGATCGAACTAATATTATTGGCAGCGTAATAGAAATCAGAATTTTGAAAAATATTCCTTAAAAATGGTTGTAATATGTTTGCGGATGAATGCAGTCACAACTTATCTATAACTTGTTCTATTTAGTGGAAACAGAAGCTAATTAGGTCTACTTTCATTTCCTCTGTTAACTTGATAAATAACGTTTGTTAACAATTACAATATTCTTGTTCAAAGAGGTATGTAGCAACAGGTGGCTGTAGTCGCTGACAGTACGAAAAATGCATTTTATCTTTTGACTATATTCGCTCACAGGGTGGTGAAGGTTAATTTACATGTTGACTGACATTTTTCTGCAATGTTGCTATTGTTATTGTTGATATCATATTGCTGTTGAGTAGTTCTACTCTTGACAGCTTAATGCCATTCTTTAAAAAGTGCAGATCTTCAGATCTTCTGAAGATGACTTAATGATCCATACAATGAATTAATGACTGTAAGGATGTATGTAACAAATTGTTACTAGCACTTGAAAGGGAAGGGCAGTCCTTAAGAATGTGTTCCACTATTTTGTCTGCTGCTATCAATTTTGTTTTATTAAGTAAAGTTTAACAATCTTCTTTATTTCATGTGTTCACAGCCATGTATTCAACGTCTTTCCTCGATTCGTTCGATTGGCTGGTCAGTCTAAGGCAATAAAATTAGATCAGTTGATAGAAGGTAAGACTATTTATTATAAGTAGAAAAGTTTATAACATTATGTCACAGAAAAATTTGAAGATCTTTGCAGAATGGGAGTATATACACTGCCTTCAATAAATGTAGAAATTGAAGAGCCTG
Organism: Meghimatium bilineatum; assembly: GCA_034231615.1. Lineage (NCBI taxonomy): Eukaryota > Metazoa > Mollusca > Gastropoda > Stylommatophora > Philomycidae > Meghimatium > Meghimatium bilineatum. Next base: position 37,349,036 of record CM067308.1, on the reverse strand, counting down.
TGAGTTAGATCTCTGGGGGTATGTAAATCTCACAGGGAGAATAATTAAGATTATCTCTTGACTATTAGTTATGAACAGACATCAGTACACTCTGGGTAAACCCATATGTGCTTAGTCATCTCTAGCAGATGTCAAAGGGTATCCATATTGATAGTTTCAGTGAATCTGGATTAAAATACTCTCGACTTTGCTCAGCAGGTTCCTGGGCCTACTAGGCCCACTCAATACCGATATCTACAGATTGCCACCTAGATAAATCATCTATTGCACTTTGACATCCAGCAAGCATTCACCAGAATACAATACTTTAAGTGTTGTGAAACGAAACCTCAGCATGGCCACAATATCAGTGTATCAATCTTCTTCTTTTTCGTTCGTTCTCAAACTCCTGCAGATTAGCAGGATGTAGTCCGGAGAACGGAATGCGTTGTGTCATGGTTTACAGCATTGCTGCGATATCTGCGCCTTTCGGCCTGAGACATGCATATCAATCTGACATAGTTAATGTGTTAAGTTCACTCAGAAAATGTTCATACATGTGTCATGGTCAATATCAAAATTACAGAAGATTAGTGTAAAAATCAGAACATCCTAAAAGAGAAACATAATAGATAATACAAAGAGATTGAAAAATCAATATCTCTATATTTCCATGGTCCAGCATGACTCAGCAGATTACTGTTAGCTGCAGAATTTAGTTTTTATGCACTGACCAAGATATAACTTCATTGTGCTATGAACCACTTTTCGCAATATGCAATTAAAATGAGCAGTAGTAATTTTTATCATAAAGGATGTGTCAATGATATCACATAGATCTACTCTAAATACCTACAATTCATGTAATGTAGTGTCACAGCATGTAAATGAGTGCATAGTGATTTTATAGACACCATGTATTTATTCTTGAACTGCTTTTTTTAATGCAGGAAGTAGTGGAATAGGCTTGAGCAATATTTCCTTGCAACTACAGTCAGAATCAACTAAAGGACTTAGTGAGTGGTGGAATGTCAATGAAACTGTCAAGGGTAGCATCTTTAGTTACAGTGGTTCTGATATCAGTTTGCCCAACATTTATGTTGTAACCGTCAATGACAGGAAAGCTCCAGCATCTCTCTCATTTCTTTCTGGATATGGGTAAGTTGTGTAGAACTTTCTATTGCTGATGCAAGTTAATGTAAATAGGTTATGTACATGTCTATTGTCTTTTGTTGATATATTTATATAGATAAACAATTTCTTTGAAATAACAATTTTCTTAAACAATATTTGTGGCAATAACTATTTCCTTTTAAATAATTTAGTACTCTTAGCCACAACAAAATTCATTTTTAAATATATACACAGAACTAGGTTAATTTTCTTCTACAAATTCTTATTTTAGACAGCTAAATTGATGTTATTTTTATAAATTTTTACCATAACAGTTTTATTTTAACCTGTACCGCACTCACTGCGACTATAATCAAAAGATAATATGTATTTTCCTTAGTTGTCCGCGACTGTAGATGCACAGAGTCCATAACTTTTTAAACAAAATTATCAGGATCGCAAAAAAACATTATTCATCCATTTAACCAAGGAAATAAAAGGCATCACTAGCTTCCATTTCCACTAGTGTTCAACTAAATACAACACCTTATATTGTGTTCAGCCACAGATATAATCCTTCAAAATTTTTTGAATTACAATCATTTTCGATAAAAAATGTTATATTCAGATTTCTTTTGTGTAGCCATTATTTTGAGTTCAATAAACATGGTTCACTTGTTTACAAAGACACATTTTATATGAGCAAGTAGTTTGATACTTAGGCGTAACATTTTCTTCAGATGGAAAGATGGACACCGAAATAGACATTCGTTGTAGCAAAGTGAATCAAATACTGGGTCAATTATCCCCTTTATTGCAACACAAAATGATACCAATGTCAACAAAAAAACATCTTATCCAAAGTATCTTCATTCCAACCCTGTGCTACCAATGTCAAACATGGTCCTTAACAACAAAACATAAGAGACAACTGGTTACAACAGAGATGAGATGTCCGAGAAAAGCCACAGGAGTGACCAGAAGACACAGAATTAGAAACGATGTCATAAGAGAAAGAGTGGGTGTCATATCAATTCTACAATACATACAAAACTAACAGATACGATGGTTTGGTCATCTGGAAAGAATGCTGTGTGATTCATTAGTTTATAAAGCATATATGAAGAGAGGAGAAGCAGAAAGAAGAGCCAAGGGTAGACCTAGAGTACGCTGGATCGACAACATCAAAGAGAACACCAAATAACATTATCTGAAGCTGCCAGAAAAGTGAGAACAAGAACATTGTATCTCCTTCGACACCCATAAAGGGTAAAAGAGGAAGGAAAGAAGAAGAAGTATTTTGATTATAAAATAATGGCGGAGTAATCTAGGCCTAGTAAGCGTCATCTATCCCGGATTAAATGTATCAGAAGTTTTCACCAAAATTCTAGGCATAGTCGGAGATGTTAGTTCAGTTTATCTCAGATATCACACATACACCAACAAAACTTTTTATGTATTCATTGTAACTTATCAACATTCTTGAATGAAGATCTCTTGGAATAGGAGTTGAGTCGTGTACTTTGTACTCAAGAGGATTCATATTTGCCATTCATGACATCTTGTTTACAAAGTTGATTTTTTCGTAAATCACTGTGGATCATTGCTTGAAGTTACAGTTATGTGCCATGAGTGGTACTCTTGCAATTGTCCTGCCGCATCTTTGTTTTTTATTTGATCATAGAACTACTATTAAAAATCAGTTGCTCGGACATAAGACAAATATATTAATTCTGGAACATTAATACAAACTTGCAGGTTGACAAAAACCACTTTTGCAGTCGTGAAACGGCATAAACTTTCTTGGTTTTGACATGTGATGAGAGACACTTCACTTTCTCAAACTTTTCTGCAAGGAATAGTTGAGAGAAGAGGTTGACAAATAAATTGATACCATGCATTATTTTTCTACATTCGTCCGTATGGCTAATGAAAAATGTATTTGGAGGGCTTTTGTGCCATCCTCAATAATGGGTTATGGGTCTTATTATTATTATTATTGGTTGGGTGTTGGTCATATGGTCCATGGACTCATGTCTTTGGACCCATTATTATAATTTTTAGAACTACTATTGTATTTTTTAATATGCAATTTTGATTTATTTTATCATATTTTATTCTCCGTCTTCCTGCAGAATTATTGGCTTGTACATCTCCTTTATCCTTTTGATTGGCCGCCTGCTGCGTCTGAGCACAACAAATCAGTACCTTACCATCATGTTCAGAGAGCTGCCTGATGTTGATGGGCTGCTGCAACTGTGCCTGGACATCTACCTGGTTAGAGAAATGAAGGAGTTCCACTTAGAAGAGGATCTATACGCTAAACTTATCTTTTTGTACCGCAGTCCAGAGACAACGATCAAATTCACCCGACAAATTGTACGCATTGGCAACTTGAAGAAGAAAAGTGATGATAAAAAGAAGGATGACTAGACCACTATGTTTAATTTGTAGCATGTATTTTATAAATAGAACTTTACATTATTCATTATATGGGAGGGAATTTTGTCTGAAGTAAAAGTTCATCCTATCTAAAGTATTGGGGCTTGCTTCAACATTTCATAATTTTGTGGAAATATTTGAAAACAGTGTTAATGTAAAATGAGGTAAAATGGTTTTAATGTAAAATGAGGTAATTTGTGGTAAAATAGTTTTGATGTAAAATGAGGTAATTTGTGATAAAATAGTTATGATGTAAAATTAGATAATTTGTGGTAAAAATAATTTTGATGTAAAATGAAGAACTTTATGGTAAAACAGTTTTGATGTAATAGATAATTTGTGGTATAATAGTTTTGATGTAAAATGAAATAATTTGTAGTATTTTTTTAGTGTAAGGATATAAAACAGGAATAGCTGATGAAAACTCTAGGAAGGTCATCCTTGCTGTATACTTTTTTACTTATTTTAATTTGCCATAAGTCAGAGAAAGAAGTATAACCATCAGTGTCTCTGAACTTCATAACTAGAAGTTATTATCAACCTTGTTATATGATGATCCCCTTGTCAATGCTTTGGTAAGAAGCAGGCTTCTTTCCATAGCATTGTATACTGCTGAGAGTTGGAGTTGTAAGAATGAAAGACAGCTCAGGAGAAATCTCCCATTGCATATAGGAAAATATATCTTCATTATTTGTAGTTCCTGGGAATCATAGCATAATTATACAGTGGAATCCCGTTATAACAATTTGGTCCGGACCAACAAAATATGTATGTAATAATTCACTATACAGTACAAACAATATATAATAAATATAACTGGGGATTTTGAAAAGTATTGTTATATAGGGAAATTTGTTATAAAAGAATGCGCTATAGAGGGATTCCACTGTACTCGGATATCTGTATAGCTATGGTTCGTACACATTTGCTCTATAATCTAATATATAGACATTGATGTTTCATAAATGAGAACTGAGATAGAGTTCAAGATTATGAATGCTTACTTAAGCATCCCCCTTTTTAATATCCTGACATATAAAGTACTTTAAAATTCTTACTTAGTGTCCCCATCTGGTATCTGGAAGTGTAGTGGATTTAGAAATGTTGAGTTGGTGTCTCATCTGATAGCTGACAATGTAGTGATAGTGGATTTAGAAATGTTGACTTGGTGCACTAGCTGCTACCATGTACCATGTCTCATCAACTTAGGGATGTCGATGTACATAGTCAATCGTCTGCTTCTATCCTAAAGTGTAGGTGACTGAGATATGACCATGCATAAATTACTATTTCTGCAATCAATTACTATGCATGTAGTCTGATATTGGTCATGTATAGAGCAATTTGTTTTAAATCAATTAAGGTTCCATACAACTTGGTTTACAGATACCTCCATGACTGGTTAAGCCATCAGCCATGTGTTTATGAGCTGCAGGTTTGAAAATAAACCGTGATGTCTTAATAAAGTGGATTTTTTAAAGAGATTTCTGGGGATTATTGTTTGAAGGTACAGAGTTACGTGCTGTGAGTGTACTCTCATCAGGAGGCATGCTGCTCTACTGAGGAGTACAGAGTACTGTGTGGGAACCTGAATGCAATGAAGTTAATCCTCTATGCCTTTTTGAGTTGCCTTTTTTTAAGTTTTCAGATTTGATTCTGTTGACCAGGTTGTTGTTCTTTAACCAAGGAAGTTGGAACAGCCATGTATGTGTTCAGGTATCAGTGTTATTTCTCTGCAAATGCAGGCTGAAGAGTGGCTGATGCCAACTCGGTGTAAGTGTGCCTTTAAACCGGTCGTGTTCCATTCCCAATCTAAATATTTTGAGTTGTTTATTTCTGTTCAATTTATTGATGATGTTGGTAATTCAGCTGAATTGTTGATAAAAGTTTCTGCATTTTACACAAGATCATTTATGGATCCAGCTAAGACTAATTGCAGTCTCTCTTTGGGGTCTTGGACATCTTTATATCTTAGTAATGGTCTGCCCTGAAGTCTTCGAACTTTTTAGCATTCACCAAATATAATAATAATGACACATAACCCGTCAGGATTGTAGGAGTGGCACATTGGAGACAGAACAAAAAGCCCTCCAAACACCTATACTCAGTCATTTGGATGAGTATAGAAAAATCAAGCATGGGCAATTCCTTGGTGTTGTCAATTCAGAATTTTCTTTCTCAGACATTTCTCTATCCACCCTCAACAAAATAGTTTTAGAATGTCAATCATGTCTCATTAGATATGCCCAAACTAAACAAGTTTACACCATTTCTCCACTGCCAAAAGTGGTTTTTGATGACCTACAATTTGGAGTATCATCAAATAAGATACATGATCATCCTCCAATACCATTTTCCAGCTATTTATATATTCTACTGATATATTCCTGTTATAGAATGTGCACTAAAGCATTGATAATTTTGTCCTGCCACCTGATGTTCAGAAATTTGCTGAAGATGGCTGATGCCTTTGTAACAGTTCACAGAAAACAAGTTGCATACCTTAGGCACAATGTTTCAGCGTTATCTCATAGTGTACCACAATGACAGTATCATCAATGAAAATGATTTCTCAGATGACTTCTGAAATTTTCATCATGGCTTTTATTCACTCCAACTTGGAAAGTGTGTCTTTCATTCTAGTAAAAAATGAAAACATCACCAGCGACATTAACAAAGGCATAATTGAAAGAGAAGAGTGTGAGATGGAGACTTTTCTTGATTCCTTCTCAACCTTAAAGCTATCCGATTTACTGTTATCACACCTTATGCTGGTTCTCATGTCCTAATAGAAAGAAGGATCAAGCAATTTAAGGAACAAAAAATGTGTTCCAATGTTTTATATATACTTACATGTTGATGTCAAATACCATTGTAAGTTCGAGAACTTAAATAAATAGACATGCCTTCCCTGCTCTCTACATTTTTTTCACTTTCAGCTTTATGCAATTTTAATTTGACTGTTGTCTGCTAGTGTGCTATGCTATACTTAGCATTACTTATTTATTTGTTATCATTATGTGTCAATGCAGCAATTTATGTTCAACACATTTTATGCTGTTTATATGTTGCTGATGTAATGTGCTTTAGAAGTGCCCATTGAAACTGCAATTTTAGACATTTTTTCATGATGTTAAAGCCATTTCACTTTCTTGTACTTGTAGGGATGTTTTAAATGTGAAGATAATTAAATCATTTTTCTGATGTTGCTGTGTACTTATCCTATAGAATTCCTATATGTTGTTATTTTTGTTTACAAACCCTGGGGAAATATGTCTTTGTTCCTGATGCCATGCAGTGAAGATTTACTTTCAGTTCCAGATTGATGTTTCTCCTGATATTTATTTTATAGCAAGGGTCTCCTGAGTTTGTTCATTCTGAGATGACTTTTTAACTCACTTTTTAATACCACAAGCTGGACAATGTTCTTCTTCAGAGGGACTATATTGTAATTTTCTAGATGCATGTTGCAGATGAAAGAATTTATTCTTTCTTAGCAGCCAGACACGGTTTATCACCACCAGACTTCATCACAGCAGAGAATATGTCAATCTGTACCTGCTTCTTTGATAAACATGTCTGTTGATATGGCAATCTATGGAGGAGTGAAGTAACACCTTAGTTAGTATCAACGCTGGTTCTGATTTATAGATAACTATTGATGCATATCCTGTATAGGACATTGACATTCAACTATTGTTGAAGTTTTTGACACCATTAATACATCCATCTATCCTTTTGGCCTGACACAGACCACTTCATCATGACTTCCGAGTTAACTCTGACCCCTCTGTGAGTTGGGACAGTCAACATCACCATAGAACCTACTGTCACCTCATACGACAATCATGGCAGGTAACAGTGTTGCTATTCTTTACTCTCATTTGATGACACTCAACCGCCGAAGATGGATGTGTCTGACCATTGGCGCAAATAAAACAGTGACACAGCGCATTTCCAATTCTCTGGACTACATCCTGCTGGAGATGTAGTAGAACCATTGTCCTTCTTAAGAGAGAACCTGCGTGAGTTTGAGAATTAACTACAGTAGAACCCCGATATATCAAAGTTCTCGGGGAAATTGAATTAATTCGATATATCCGAGGTTCGATATAACCGTTTTTTATTAAATGCAATGCTCTAAGAACTTGCAATGTCAAGCCGACTTCACGAGTTATGAAGCGCGCTTCACGAAGCTGTGAGCTAGGCCTACTATACATTTCTTTTTAAACACGAGATAAAAAGTTGTTTTTAAAGTTAAATAATAAAAATTGGCAGTACATTTACATACCTGTAAGTACATGTATATACAGCTGTAGTCATATGGTGATACATTCAACTTTGGCAGCAGTCTCAATTAAGTCCAGTATACATGTATGTATCTTTTTTGAAGAAGTCCGTAATTGATTTCTGCTGCATCGGACGTGAGCTAATAACAATGTTCTCCAGGTCTGCTACCATTTTAAATCCATTTTTCGTATCCGCGTTGCTACATTCCATCCAGTTACGCAAAACAGCAAGAGCTTCCATGGCGTCGGCTGTTGTGGGTGGGGGACGTTCCATGCTGTCACCAATATCATCGTCATCATCATCATCATCATGTTGTGAAGTTACCGACTCAATTATGTCATGGTTTCGTTACTTGCCAAGTCGTTATCAGCATCACGAAAGTCTTCAAACGTTGGAATGTCGAAACCAGCTGAACGTAGACGATCCCATAAATTTCCTACATTTGGTGCAATTGCAATCGAAGAAACAACAGCAGATGGGCCAGCGCTATCTGACTGCACAAATCTTGCGTGTTTAAAACAATTAGCAATAGTTTCTGGCTTCACTTGATTCCAAGCGCTGTGCAGCATCCGAACACCATCTAGCAGTGTCACAGTGTTATTGTCTACAGGTTGTCCTCTATCAACAGCACACAGCAAACGTTCCACAACCATTCGACGGTACAGTGCCTTCAAATTGTGTATAATGCCTTGATCCATTGGCTGAAGACACGATGTGGTGTTTGGAGGCAAAAAATTAAGTGTGATTGCCCTCAAGTGTGTCATTTTAGAGTGTGCCGGACAGTTGTCTACCAGCATTAGTATTTGTCTCCCTTCTCTTTCAAGCCTTACATCCAGCTTGTGCAGCCAGTTTTCAAAAATCTCCGAAGTCATCCAAGCTTTTCTGTTGGCGACATACTGTACAGGGAGCTTCTTAACATTTTTGAAGCATCGAGGATTCTGATATTTTCCAATAACAAGAAGCTCCATCTTATCCGACCCATCCATATTAGCACAGACTGTTACCGTTATACGCTCCTTGGACTTCTTTCCTCCGTGACAAGGATCCCCTTTGAAAGTCAAAGTTTTGTCAGGCATTAGGCGAAAGAAAATCCCTGTCTCGTCCATGTTATAAATATCTCTCGGTTTAAACTGACTGAGAATCTTGGGAAGTGCTGACTTAGTCCAATTTGACATAAGATCATTACTAACAGCTGCACTTTCCCCCGTGATGCACCTTCCAGAAATTCCGTGTCGCTTTTTAAATCGATCCAGCCATCCAGAAGAACACATAAATTCTGGGTACCCCAAGGCATCAGCAAAATTCTTTGCTTTGGAAATTAGAATTGGACCACTGACTGCCACAGAATTAGTACGACAGTTTGTGAACCACTTTAGCAAGGCTTCCTCCATGTCGGCATATGTAGCCATTCTATTCCGTTTTCGATTTGGGTTGATGATGGCATGTGTTGCTAATATTTTGTCCCTGTTTTTAATCCATGTTGACAACGTGTTTAACGGTATTCCCAGACGCTTGGCGATTACACTTTTTTTTTCACCTCTATCCACTGACAGAATAGCATCAACTTTGTCATCAACAGACAAACTTTTACGTTTAAGCTCTTTTGGCGAAGACATCTTAAACAAAATCAGTAGAATCACAACCAGGACTGAACCACACTATCACAGGTTTGAAAACGTGGCTTTACTGGGTTGACACTCCTGCCTGATTTCTTTGCCGAGGTGGCCAAACACATTACCGAACTGAATTACATGACCTTACAGCAGCGTCATAGTAGCAGTCCCATAAAGATTATCATTTGGCCAAATGACGAGATTTTGGTTTGTTGTACGGCTTGTAAATACAGTTTGGCAATGTCCAACATGTGGGCCGCGGACCTGATATTCTTTGACATGATAGGTCAGCAAATCTTTGTCTGTTTCGGACTTCGATATACACGTCGATTCATTACCAAAAGGCCACCGTGGAACTTCGCTATAAGCGAAATGGTGCAAACCCGACTTCGCTATATCCGTAATTTATTAGAGGGATTAATGTTACCTATTGCGCGGACTATTTAAAATATTCGCAATAACCGAATGTTTGAAATATGCGAGTTCGATATATCGGGGTTCTACTGTATTTGAATTATTTTTTATTTAATTATATAATGAACGAGTTATTTTTTTTAATGCATTTTTATTTTATATTTATATCAAATAGTAACATGTTTTTTTAAAACTCCTTCAGTTGAAATCATAAGAAACTAGCCTAAACAATGATTGTCTCATTGTATGTATATATATATATAAGCACACTGTATTCAACACACAGCAGCTTATGGCATATTATCATTTCTGAATATGAAACTATTGCTTGTCTGCTTTACACTGTAGAATTTATATGTTAGATTTAATATAAAATGATTACTGTTAGGTTATTATATGAGTAGATTTATTATAAATATTTCTTTCACAGTGTAACTTATTTCAAGTATATTTTTTCTTTGAGATGTGGGATTGTGTTGTTAATTAAGGTAGATGTAATTGTTAGATTATATTTTTTTTTCATTGAAATTAAGTCAGATCATGGTAGTATTCTTCTTTATGTAGGCTTTTACCTTTCACTTACATGTTGGTGAGGAACTGCGCATAAACATGGTACTTCATCTTTATTTAGATATTGATTTCACTTTTGTGATCACTATAGCAATATTTCAATCTTGTTGTAATACATTTATAAGTTTTTTTGATTAATTAAAAACAAAGTAATTCTTTTGTGAGGTATGCTTATCTCAACCATGGATTTTAGTCCAATTAAGTTCTATCAGAGGTTTAACTATCAAAATAATAGTGAAGGTCGCAACTCTGGTAATCCAGTCACAATAACCTCTGGATGTCGTTACACATAAATTTTGGATTCTTATCAGCTCACTGGTGGTTGGTGTAAGTGGCTGTTTTATCAGCTCACTGGCATGGTTACTGTAAGTGGCTGTTTTATCAGCTCACTGGTGGTTGGTGTAAGTGGCTGTTTTATCAGCTCACTGGTGGTTGGTGTAAGTGGCTGTTTTATCAGCTCACTGGCATGGTTTTAGAGACTTACTGGAAATGAAGATTTAAACAAATGCTTGTCAATGGCTTCTTGATTTCTACATAGTTGTGTAGAAAACATATTTGACTACAGATTCTCTCATAGTTATCCAATTTTATAATTCCCTTTTCTGAACTTCATCATTTGTATTTTTGTGAATATAATAATTATCTATTATAGATTATTATAGAAGGTTTGGAAGTGTCTGTAAAGTTGCTGTTCACTGAATTTGAAGGAAATATATGTGCTCGATATGATGCCATTGAAAGTTGTGTATTTCTGTAGTCCTCTTTAAAACGTGACAGTAGATTTCTATTAGATAGATTCAATTAACTTTTATTCGCTGACCAAGAAATAACTTTGTTGTGCTATGAACCACTTTAATCAAAACGTGATTGACATGAGTTTTGATTGGCAATGTAGTTTTTTTTTCTTTTCTGAAATGTAGCATCAATGACATCACACAGGTCTACACAAAATACCCACAATTCATATGATGTAATGTCACCAGCAATGTAAATAAGTGCACAGCAACTTTATAGACACCCTCTATTATGTTCTTTGTAATGTTCAAATGTAAGATTTTGTCTTATATTTTTCAAATATTTCCACATTTTAAGCACCTTGAGTGCAACTGATTTAATTTGTTCATCTTAATAATCTTAGTTTCTAAAGAGTGGTCATTACATATTTGTCACTCTATTGAGAATGAGAGACCATCATTGAAGAAGATACTTTGCAAGACACAATCATGAGTAGTCTTCTTCTTCTGCGTTTGTTCTCAAACTCCTGCAGATTAGCAGGATGTAGTCTGGAGAATGGAATGCATTGTGTCATGGTTTACAGCATTGCTGCGATATCTGCTCCTTTCAGCCTGACACATCCGACTTTAGCATGGCTTTGGGTCACTGACCCTATATGGAATGGGACAGCCAACTCCATCCCATAGCCTCCTTAGTCATCTCTTATGACATACATAGAAGGTAAACAGTGTTGCTATTCTTTGCTTTCGGACCTGGTAACACACGGGCGAAAAGTAGTCTTAAGATGGAGGTAAAAGCTGTCTTGGAGGCGCTGCAATGAGTGGCATCACAGGACTGTTCTCAGACATGCATACTACATATTAAGATGGCGATGGCTACCATGACAAGATTTAATACAATTTGGAAAAGTAATATCTGTATTACAGTAAAAATCAATCTATTCAGATCACTAGTGCTTAGTATACATTTATACGGATGTAAAAGTTGGACACTCAATGCAGACACAGAAAGAAGGATTCAGGCTTTTGAAAACAAGTGCTACTTACGTTTGTTAAGAATTAGCGATATAGAGCACAAGATAAATATATTTGTCCGGCAGCAAATAAACAAACTTGCAGGTTATCAAGAAACACTTTTGGCAGTGGTGAAACGCTGTAAATGTGTTTGGTTTGGACATGTAGCGAGACACAACTCACTTTCTAAAATTATTCTGCGTGAAAGGAGCAGAGGGGGTAAGAGCAAATTCTGGACTGATAACATCAAGGCATGGTCTGGGCATAATTTTTCTACATTCCTCCAAATGTCAGGATATAGTTGTTTGGAGGGCGTTTTTTTGCTTATGTATCTAGTGTGGCACCTCTATAATGGTGATGGATTATGGGTCTTATTATTATTATCATTACACTGTGACTTAATAAACATGCTTCTCAAATAAATAACATGGAAGTCATCCACCGGCAATGGGTGGAGTTGTTACCTCCTTTGACCAGAAGATTACCTTCATTTTCATGCTGGGACAGGTTTTTGTTAAGAATAATGAATGAACAGATTAGTTGGCAAAAGTTGCAATAGTATCAAAGGGCACATCAATGGATCATTCTGACATAGTCAATGCACTGAGGGATTATATCCATTCTAAAAAATGTTAGATGTGTGAATCATGGTTGATGTTAAGACTGTGAATGATTAAAGTAATGATTGGTACAACCCTGAAATAAAAACAGAATAGATATATGAAGAGACTGATAAATCAACACCAAACAGAAACTGTGAGCAACTCTACTCTGATATCGAGATGGGGATGAAGCACCTGTGAGCTTGTCCAGTTCACTCTGATATCGAGATGGGGATGAACCCTCTGTGAGCTTGTCCAGTTCACTCTGATATCGAGATGGGGATGAACCCTCTGTGAGCTTGTCCAGTTCACTCTGATATCGAGATGGGGATGAACCCCCTGTGAGCTTGTCCAGTTCACTCTGATATCGAGATGGGGATGAACCCCCTGTGAGCTTGTCCAGTTCACTCTAATGATAACCTGCACTCATAACTCAGTATTGCACTAAAATCTATAGATATTCTTGCAATACGATGGATTCTCTATTCATTTATTTTACATGATAAGGTTACTAACCTCATTTCAAAATCCACTTTAATCATCTGTTATGGCAAATTTTATCCTGTGCATATCACATCTAGTATTCCAACTCTTATGTCTGCTCATAAATCCACAATTTGCCATAATATGTTCATACCATATACTATTTTTATATGTATTTTGTGTGTTGAATGATGCAGTTGTGATTCATTAATTTCCTGAATTTTTCCTTCTGTTTTCTGCATTAGTCTAAAATCTTGTGCAATATTTTACCTTTGTTCTTTACACTTAACTGAACCTAATCCTAACCATATATAATAAGAATGACAGTTTATTTGTAATGATAACACTAGCTCTTCTGTCTTGTTGTGTATGACTGACTACATACTACTCATCTCATCACACTAGTCATGTCATATACTCATGTACTTGTAATCATGGATGTGTTTGTCAGTAATAATTTTGTGTTCATACATCACTGTACTTGTAATCATTCAATTATGGATGTGTTTACTAGTAATAAATTTGTATTGAAATTTTGGTGTACTTGTAATCACAGATGTGTTGTTTAGTACAGTGTAAGTTTGTATTAATACATCAGTGTACTTTTAATCATTCATGTTTGTCAGTAAGAAATTTAGGGTCATCCGATCCATATATTTGCAACCATGTATATGCAACATTATATTACATATAGTAATTTCCCATAAATATACATTTTTGTGAATCAATTTTCAATTATGTTAGGAGTTTTATATGTGGATGATACTTGGTTATCATTTGTGTGTGTGTGTTATCAATTATAGTTTTTATGTTTTGTTTCATATATCTGCCCATGTGAATTTGATTATTTTTTGAAACCTTGTTTCTGTTTCTACAACAAGTTTATAGACTTTAGGATACCGGTATGTTACGCCTCCAAACATATCACTCTTCAACATGTTAAAAATCTTAACAAAGAGTGAAGAACCAGCTGGTGTGAATATCTGTTTAGATGACTCGGGTTCAAACCCTGCTATGATCGGATTAGTTTCTTTCAGATGTGAAATTGTTTTAATAAAATCTTGAGCGAACTTCACATAAATATTGACCATATTCCTTGATCTAAAATTTAGAATGTCGAATCCCAACACACACAAAATCTACAATAAAATTTATTTTCAAACAGAACCAACCCATACATGCTGATTATAAACATATATTTTTATTATGCTTTGACTTGAACATAAACAATTTACAGACTGTCTTTCCCCCACCAAGATTATTCTTACCTTAGGATGACCCCTGGTTTCATGTACACACGTTAACACATGAAAGTGTACAAATGAGAGGATGTATGGTTTTACCTATACTGCTTATGATGAACCAAAGCAGAACATTTACATATATGTTTAGATCACATGTTTCTCAATTTCACAAACTAGAATAACATTGTCTCATTTATATAACAGCTATAACCACAGTGTTGTCTCATTTCTATAATTACATTTGTATTGCTTTGTCCTGCGTGGTATTAGTCAATTATCATTTGTGTTATTGACTACATGTTGACACTTTGTTGTCCTGCGTGGTATTAGTAAATTATCATTTGTGTTATTGACTACATGTTGACACTTTGTTGTCCTGCGTGGTATTAGTCAATTATCATTTGTGTTATTGACTACATGTTGACACTTTGTGCTCATATTTTATTCACAGTTCAGTTATGATATAAACAATGCTAATTGTCCTCAATAAGCATCTCTTCTCTCCTCTTTGTGTTTAGATTCATCTTTCTATGTTCGCTATTTGTAAAGAACTTCTTTGTTCTATTTCATATTACACTTAGCACGAACAATGACTGTAACATCAATATTTGTTTTGATATGTAAATATCATCCCTAATATAATTGACATCATTTGTCAAACTGTAACAGAAATAAGGGGAGATAAATAAATAAGAGACTGTTTTCAGGGAAAGTAATTTACAATTTCATTCACATTTAGCATCTTTATTTCTGTAAAATATTCAGTACAGATATTTAAAATATGGAAATTTGCTTTGGAAACTTTAATAATATTTTCTACCTAAGACAACCAACAGTGCCTTAATTATCTGGACAAGATGAATCACAACATATTCACATTGATGATCGGTGTGCCAATTATTTTTTTATCACCAATATGTTCTAGCCTAATGTAATCTATAGTCGAATCTCTTGTTACTATATGACATGAAACATGATTTAGGCCTACACACACAATAAAATAAATAATTGCTTGGATATAGAAACCCTTGTTACTATATGACTTGAAACATGATATGGGCCTACACAACAAAAACAGAATTGCTTGGATTTTGCCTACTAAAGGTTGTGAACATATTAATTTAGTGTCAATGTTCTGTAAACATCATAATAGTTTAGTGTTATTGCCATTTGAGTGATAATAGAGATATAGTGTCATTACCATGTGAGTGTTAATAGAGAGATTTAGTGTCATTGTCATTTGAGCATAGTAGAGATTTAGTGTCATTACTAATAGCGATTTAGTGTCTTTGCCAATTGAGTGTTAATAGAAATTTATTGCCATTTGAGTGTTAATAGGGATTTAGTGTCATTGCCATTTTAGTGAGAGGTTTAGTGTGTCATTTTAACATATAACATAGGAGTGTCTGTCCTTTGAACATATTAGGAGTTTATTGTCGTGATTTATATGTGAAAAGGTGATGATGATGATGAAAAATAGAGAGAGAAAAATACTAACTAACCATACTTGTCTAAGCATGATATCCCTGATAAAATGCTTCTACTTACCTAGACCTATTGTATTATATAATGTTACTTCATAACCAAACTAACACGCTCATAGTATTGTTTGTGAAAACAAATAAAACATGTATGTATGTCACTAACCTTACTGATCCGTTCTTCACTAGATCTAGGAATTAGGCAGATATACAACATAAATACATTCAATGTCAAATGCAGTGCAGCGAAATGTCTTTTCCATTTGATGTAATTTCATAATGAAACTGAAGTATTACTAATATCTTCTTTGAAAACAAATGTAATTCTCAAGAATTCCTCATCAGAATCACAACAATTTCACCGAAAATGACTTCCATTTCAACTCCATTTGCACTGATGACAGATGATTAGAAATTAAACTATGGATCTGATATTCTTCCCTCTTCCAAACAAAATGTATGAAAAGGAAGTTCAATATTCTTAGCCTAAGGTGGCACTAATTCCCAGTCACATGAACCTTATATTCCTCGTCATTACATGAGTGCATAGCAACGAAAATGCATGCCGCCAACTGCTGTTTATGGATAGGAAATCTGTGGTCGGCGCATGTCCCGACAGCGTATATAGGTTAAGTGTCAGTTGAAGTATCAGCGTTATTTGACTATAGTAAAAATGTCAATACTATTTATACACTGTCTAGAACCATCCATCCAATGTGTCTTAATATTTATCAAATTATTTAAGTATCCTATCTAGACAATATATTTGCAGATCAGATTCTATATCCAAATGGAAGGTTGGGTGTATTAAACCTACCACTATATTCTTGAACCTAATAGTACACTAATGTACCATTACCTGTAACAATCTTAATATTTTCTTCCCACTTATAGTATTGTCTTCCTCTTGCCTTTAAGGATGATTTTAACAAAGTGGATTTAATTTTACATTTTACAAACATAAATCCTGCATTACATATAAAATTTTAACAAACTAGCTCATTTATTTTATTTTAGCATTTTATATTTGAAAACCAAAAAATACTATTGTAATTTTTCAAATGTGCTCACCTTTCTTTTTCCCAATTGAAATGCATATTTTTGATAAATCTTAAACATTATGTGAAACATTCTTAAATTCATAAATCTTAAACATTATCTTAAACACTATTATTACATTTCAAGTTTTTGTGTGAGTGTGAGCATGCACTTAAATTTATATATAAACTATAGATCTATCCATTTATTTCAAATCTGAAATTAGACAATTATTAAAATGTACAATGCAGTGAAATCCCATTACAATAACTTGATCCAGACTGAGGAAATATGTATGTAATAACAGAAATTTACTATATACAATACATTCAATAAAGACTAAATATAAGTGGATATTTTGAAGTGTTGTTAAAGAGAAAAATTTGTTATAAAAAAGCACAATAGAGGAATTCCACTGTTCAAGTACAAGGAGAATAAATTTAGACGGGTGAATGGAAACATCCAGGAAGATCTTCAGAAAAATTGACTAATACTTTATTTTAGTAAACCTCTCAATTATACTATACCAACTGTCTATGCTACAGGAACTTTAGTTTTTTTGGTAGAAAGACTAGCTGTGATATTTATAAATCCAAACTATCAACTACTGAAACAGTAAAATCTTCTTCTGTGTTTGTTATCAAACTCCTGCAAATTAACGGAATTTAGTCCAGAGAATGGAAAGTAAAATATAAATGGTAACACTTTTGTACTCTGGTTATATGCAGGGTCATCCAAAAGTCTTTGCCTTTTTTTAAATTGAATTAGGTACAATAATACAGTGGTTACCAACAAGTGACTTTGGAACATAAATTAAGAGTATATTCAATCATTGAAAATTAGAAAAGGAAAATTATATTGAGGCAGCAGAGATGTGGTTTTATAGAAGAATGTTGAGCACACCATGGATAGATAAAAAGCGCATGAAGATATCTAGAAAGAAGTTAATTCAAAAAGATTGTTCACATCAGCAAGAAATAGTTCACATATTTTGGACACATCTACAGGAATGATCACTGTTGGCAAATTTTGGTCTATCCGTGACTTTCTAGCTACTCTCCACTGTTGAGCTGTTGCATGTGACTTTCTCCTCTATGGTAGTGAAACATGGTCACTATATGCACCAGGAGATATGGCTTATGCTTTCAAATGCTGTGTCTATGTATAAAATCTTGAGTTATGTGACAAGTCAAAGTCACTAACACAAATATATTGGAAAGAACAGACATTACTACAGTATTTTTCATACTCAGTCTGCATAGACTGAAATGGCTGGGACACAGTAGATGAATGAAAGATGACAGAATACAGAAGGATCTCCTTTATGGTGAATTACAGTTGGGGAAAAGATCTCAGAGCCAACCTCTACTCCGGTACGAAGTATGATAACGGAATGTGCATAATGCAGTCATTGATATGAAATCATGGGAACAGGATGTCAAGGATCATGTTGCATTGCTGAGAAAGATTAGGAATGGTACTGTATAATGGCAAAGGAGAAAGGGATAGTAGATAGTTCAAAAGCTGCACTAAGTCTGTGTATCTAATCCAACTTGATCAAAATTTAGTTCAGGACAAATAATACAGCTGTGAGATTTGAAAAATGTTACATTGTTTTAGACAATCGCAGTTTTATCAAACATTACTTTCATAGAAGAAAACATATAAATATGCTGGGCTGTAGATACATTTATCTCCCCCCCCCACCCCCACATCTAATCTACAGGCTTGAAAGTTCAGTTTAGTGCATTGTTGAATTTAAGTACCGTATATAAAATAAAAGGATGAATTGTAAAAACTATGTTTACATTTTGCAGAAGCATCAATCAATAAATCCGTAGCCCCTCAGGGTCATAGTGATACCACATTAGATGCTTCAGCAGAGTCTTCCAGCAAATTCTATCCTCAGTGATGCGGATGAGTGTAGAAATATCTTGTCCTGTCTGTTCCTTGATGCAGAAGCATATTTTCTGTCCAACAAATTTGAGAATATTTTAATATTTTACGGTCCGGAAATAAAAGTATAAAATGCCATGATAGGACCAAATAACTTCAATGAATGCGGAACAAAGAAAACTGTGCTGAAGATGGATAGGACACATATATTAAGACTAATAGAATTCATAATAAGAGGGCATTGTTCTGGAACCCACAAGGAAAGAGGAAGACCAATAAATGCTTGGAAGAAAGTATTTGATGCAGAGACGCAATAGCTTGTTAGAACAAAATGTAGGTTTGTTTTGAAGACCTACCGGTATGCTCTGCAGAGAGCTAAAAAGTAAATAGAATAGATAGGGACCAACAATGGGGAACTAATGGAAAGAGCAACATAAACACAGACAGAGATAACTTAAAAACAAATTATGAAAATGATTGGACATATATTAAAACTAGCAGAAAGTATTCCAAGACGGAACCTTCAGAGAAAGGGAAGAACTGAGAAACACTTTAATAACATAAATTGATATAAGAGGGAAAGATAAGGTATGGAGTAAATTGAAAGGATTTGCTAAACTACTCATACAGAAATATATAGAATAATATGGCCTTATAACCTGTCAGTCTTGGGGGTGCCACATTGGAGACATCAGCAAACAAAACCTTCAAGTACCTGTTCTCAGTTATTCTGAGTGTAGAAAAATTAGGCCTTGACCAATTCAGGATTTTTTCTTGCTGCCTTTTCTATTTTGTGCGTTCTTCCCATGTTTCTTGGTCTATTTCAAAAGCTTTCTGTGGGGTCTTTAATGCATCCTTGTAGCATTTTGGCCACCTTGATATTGTATGCCCTTCTTCAACTCACCATAGAGAAGAATCTTTGGCAGGAGATGCTCTGACATACATGCCAGATCTGTCACAGACAGTGGTATCCATAATCTTGTCATCTGATGTTCATAACTTTTCTGAGACAAGTTGTATGAAGTGATTTAGTTTCCTCACGTCATCTATATGCAGTTCATGTTTCACCAGCATATAACAGTACTGGAAATACCACTGTGCTGTACACTTTCAGCTTAGTCTGTAGGTTAATGCCATTTCTATGCCACACATTTGCGTACAATCTGCCGAAAGCGCTGCTTGTCTTGGCGATCCTATATAACTTTTTGTGGCATTGAAATGGCGTAACCTTAATTAGTTTTAACATATAAAGAGACTGTTCACTTTCTAAGACTACTTTTGCAAGTGTTCACTTTCTAAGACTACTTTTGCACGTGTTCACTTTCTAAGACTACTTTTGCAAGTGTTCACTTTCTAAGACTACTTTTGCAAGGAACAGTTGAGGGTAGCAGGACTACCATCAGATAGTGTCCCTCAAAAAGCATTGCTATACAGACACAATTGATACAGGAGCAGACCATGCAAAAGATGGATCACAGAAATAAAAGAATCAATGACAACAAGCATATATGAAGCATACAAAAAGGCCATCTCCAGAGAACTCTCCTATCCCTGACGCTGCAAGGCATAAAGGGGTATAATGCAAAAAGAAAAAGGGATGTAAATTGTACTTATTTTGCTGTTTTAAAAATACATTTTTTGAGAAATGCATGTATTTTTAACCTAAATCAATAATGCCTTTAATTCATTCAATTCTCAAATTGCTCAACGTCCACCTAGAGATCACATCAAACCCCCTACGGGAACGTGTTCCCCCAGTTTGGGAAATACTGATTTATTAAGTAATAAACATAACTTAAACTGTACATAAATATTCAAACAACTTTTGTAAATTAACAGTGCTACAGACTCTACTATTCTATGTTCTGATTTAGAATATCCAGGTCCATCACTTGAGTTTTTCTTGTGTTCAATCTTGTATGGCCACTTCTTTTTGTATTTCTTTTCACATATTCTACAGATTTCTCTTTGTAATTCACTGTAATTTTGTTATACTTCACATGGGAAGTTTGTACACAAGACTCAAAACCTTATACATCCAAGAGGTGCTGTCCGCATCAGTGTGACACAAACACCTTTATACTGATAGTTTACCGTAAAGCTGTAATAGCAAAACTATAAATTTTATAGCGCCAAAATGTTGCTTGCCTCATTTAGAACCCTTCTTGATCACTCTTTATAATGTGCTTGAGTTCAGCTGTCATATTATTTCTTCCTAAGTAAACAATCTAGTATTATTTCCTCCTAAGTAAACAATCTGGTGTCCACATGGGGGAACTGGCAACTATTTTATGTTCAAATACATAACCAATAATATACATTTTCATTAGAACAACTTGGTCCAGACTGACAAAATATGTTATGTAATAAAAATCAGTATAAAACAATAAATATAATTGGGGATTTTGAAAAGTATTGTAAAATATGAAAATTTGTTATAAAAGTATGGACTATAGAGGGATTCCACTCAGTTATAAAGTTACAGAAATTTATAATAAAAATCTTCATAGCACTTCTCAATAGCCTACAATACCACAAAATATTGTTTCATGTCAAGATAACACTTGAAGATTAACGCATTGCGGATTAACCTAAAGAATTACACATTTTTCCTCATATTTTTTTTAATTCAATAAAATCGAAAAATGTTGTTATATATGTCAAGCTTATGTAAATATATATAATTGTACCTCATCTCTTCTGCAATGAGTTATACAAAGATACATATTACAACTGCACTGCATCTTGTAATTGCCTATTTGCATGCTATTCATTTGCAAAAGCATTTTAGATCTATCTTGTGTTTGCAGTAAATAAACAACATAATAATGGTGGCTGGAAATAAGTTTTTATTTTAATCCATGTGTAGTTTGTGACTAAAAGTTTCATAATTATTTTATAATAATAGTTATATTATAAATATGTCTCACCTTAATCTTATCTACATTATATTTTTATAAAAGAATAACTACAGGTAGTATGTTCCTAAAATAACACTTGATTTTGAAATATGTGCACACTGGTTTTTTTCTGTAATTAAGGTGTTGGCAAATTCAGACGACGTAATATTTTCTGAGGTGTTTTGTGTAGAGCACAAATGTAGAATGCAAATTATTAAAGGAACAGCAGGTTTATTTATACGAAGGAATGTATTTAAATTTTTTTAAATTTAAAATTATCAACATAACACTAGCATTTATTTTTCATTTTGAATAGTTTGCAAACGTTCATCATAATTCACGATGATGGTTAGAATTAGCAGATGTGTTTACATTTTGTAGCAGAACAGACACAGATAATAATGAAGTATACATATTATGAGTACTCACATAACCCACAAATTATTCTACGCAAACTCATGTCAGTTTATGTCACGTCAGGATATTGTCAGTTTGGTGTTATTTTAGAAACATGTACTCAATAATCCCGAAGTGGCAGTTATAAACGGTAATAACTGTTGTACATTAATCTTTACATTTGTCCATGTTAGTCAGTGACTCAACATAGTGCATTCATTCGCTGTCATGCAAGTCTTGTGTGAGTGTAGCATAGACTCATGTGCTGTGTGTTGTAATATGGATTACATTAGGTGTTGTGAAAAATTATAATTAAAATTCCTGCCTATTGACATGAAGATTTTGTTTTTTCCATCAAAAGCATGTATGACTTGTTTCTGTTGTACTTTATCCACTAGTAAAATCTCATTATAATAGCTTGTGTACTGACGAAATAAGTATCTTAACAAAAATCACTACCTGCATATACAGTATAAACAGTAAAGATAATTGGTGATTTTGAAAGTGTTGTCAAATAATTATAAATAGATGCTCTCTAAAGGGGTTCCACTGTATTATGAACACACAAATATGTTAATATATGCACACACAAAAAAAAAAGATAATGTATGTTGGAGGACCACTACTAACGAAAGACAACTATAATAAAGAAGCATCAAGAATGTATTATTATCAAAAAATTCATAGGATTGGTCGATCAACTAACAGGCCTGCTAGCGCATACTAATGTTAAATGTGATTCTCAAAGAATTTACATACCTGTGCAGTGTGTGCATTGTTGTCTGTGTGTAGATCGACTGGCCCATGTTCAATAGTAGCTTGAGAAAAACATGGACGTTGTGAATAAAATTGTATCATTTATTTAGGGATGCAGATTAATGTAACATTGAAAACCTGTGGACTCAAATTGTGAGGCAAATAGGTGCCATCTGAACTGCTTCAAACCCTGTTTAGTGTCTTATTATTTTTTTTCTGCTAACAAAAGAGGTTGAAGACAGCTATAGGACTACAGTGTAACAAGCTATAGAAAATACCAAACTAACCATTTTGGATTAAATCATGGAATAAGAATCTGACAGGGTTCTGCTTATGTCTTTGTTCTTATACTCTCAATGAAGTCAAGAGAACGGAGTGTGTTGTGTCTGCAGTCAATAGAATGAAGTGTTGTGTACGCCACGGTTCACATCTTGGCTGCTATATCTGCACCTTTCCGCATGGTATATCCGACTTCAGCATGGCTTCAAGTCAATTTGACCTATGGGATGAGAAAGGTAACCCCATCCCCAAATTTACATACGCCCTTTACAGCATGTGTGTATGTGTCCGGTCATTTTTCAGCAGGATAATGCTCGATCTCACGTAACACAACTCACCACCAAGTTTCCCGGTGATAACTTCATCCAGACAATTCCATGGCCAGCCATGTCATCAGACAAATCCCATAGACACTTCTTATGTGTTCACTCTCATATAACCATAATGAAAATTTCGTGTGATTTCCACCGGGAGCGTGAAGTACATTGTGCTGCAAGTCCCACAGTAGAACTGTGATTATTTGCACCCCGGTTGGCCACTTGTGGTCAGGACGTCCGAGGTCCAGCACATCCGTTTTCGTCATTCCTTTATTTCGGGTTTGGTCCCTAGTCCGTGACAGCCTTTATCTGTCGCCAGGCACGCTGGTGTGTAGTGCCTCTTCACCTGTCGAGCACGTCTATCTGGCATGAGGTGCTCCACCGTCCAAGAATCTATCTCGTGCAATTGGACAAACTCTGCCTGTGTCCATCGGGTACTGAACCGTTTCTCATCCGCAATGCCTGGTTCCGTATGAGAAGAGCTCACCAGAAAAGTTGGACCCTGGCCCGTTCGCCCTCCTACCCGAGATGTCATTCATAGACATCGTGCACAAGTTTGAGTCTCACACCACACGTTTGAGAGCAAGATGTTCTCGAGCTGAGCGACCTTGTCCCAATAGCGCCTGAGCCCATCAGGTACTGAACCCTTTCTCTCTGCAAGTGTATTTCCGATATAGGAAAGCTTGACAGTAGAGTTGGGCCAGGGCTAAAATCGTTGTCCCTTTTCTGCCTGAGCCCATCAGGTACTGAACCCTTTCTCTCTGCAAGTGTATGTCCGGTATAGGAAATTTTGACAGTAGAGCTGGGCCAGGACTGCCATCTTTGTCCCTTTCTTGCCTAAGCCCATCAGGTTCGGAACCCTTTCTCTTCATATTTCCGGTATAGGAAGGCTCGACATTAGAGTTGGTTTAGGTCTTCTTGCTTTTCCGAACGCCCACGATTGGGTCTGGGTCTCTGCCTATAAGGATCACAGGTAACTAGAAGCTCGTCTCGAACTAACAGAGCTTATAGTTACCCTTTCCTAGGAACTGTTCACTTTTCATTTGCAGTTCGCGCTGCCCTCTGGCGCTGTTCTGCCCTCTGGCGCTGTTCTGCCCTTTCATTGTGTCATTGTACTCATTATGACATATATTTGTTTCTTTCCATGCATCCACCATTACGTGCCTTTTACATTGGCCGCCCTTCCAATGTTCTGACTGGACTAACAGGCGTCACTGTATGTCGACAGTGTCGCTGTATGTGGTGATACAAATGGTGTCTGAGATGCTTCCTCCACATTCTCTGACTCGATCCCCAAATGAATTGGCCAGAATCAGCTCGAGCTGCTGTTTTCTGTTACCAGAGTGCACAGCGAGGAGGTACATTTGGGATCTTGGATATCTGCTAACCCTGGGTCCGCCTAGAGCAATGCATTCCCTTTGCACCCCATAGACACTTATGAGATGAACTCGAAAGATGACTCAACCAGCAAGACGTGGCTCCAGTCAATCTCCGACAGTCGTATCTTGCGCTGCTGGAAGAGTAGACAGACATCCCACAACAAGAGATCCAACGGCTGATCAGATCCATATTAAGGAGAGGCCATACACCTTACTGAAATAGAGGCCTTGAGTCACATATAATAAATGTCCACACCAAATTTAATGAACATCATTTCATTGTTAAAGTCTGAAAGTTTCTTCATACCAAGGTTGAAACATTAATTCTGTAAAATAAAATGGTACACGTTTAAAATTTGGTGTCCTTTGTCACTACAATAATGTTGTGATTTTTTTTTTATTACAGTGCGTGTGCGTGGTTTTTTTTTTCATCCATCGAAGTCTACGATGACCATTCAGCTCAACTGGGATAATGATATCTGCGGTGTGCGTGACTGACTAATGAGTCCTATAGTCCTATGAGTGCCTGAAATTGTCAACCACACTCTGAGCATGTGGAAGGAGTCTGTGGGACATTCAGCAAGCCTTTCTTCTAGCATGTTTTTGTTGTACAGCTTGATGTCTGAGGTTCTCTGCAGCTGCTGTACTACTCTTGATTGTGTGATGCCAGTATATATACATATGTCTTTGTTCTACACACATTCTAGATAGTCACATTGAGAATGAGAATCCCTAATTCATACTAAAGACAGAACCAATTGACCAATATGAATAGAACACATAGCCATTGCTCAAGGAGTGGAGAGCATTTCCATGTGGTTAGAATGCCGTCTCAGAAGTCCCTTGAAGTCCCAGGTTCAATCCACGGTTGGGACATGATTTTTTCTTTCGGAGGAACAATAAAAATCCTTCTTGTATAGTACATATCGAGCCGTCTGCTATAGCAAAGTAGCCTTTATTTCCACAGCCTATAAAGTCTTCCTGCACTCCTTCACTGGAAAACATGCAGTAACAAACATTTTATAGCTTAATATTCTTCTATCATAAACTGCTGCTAAATCTTGCTTGCTGTTCTGTATTATTTCTACATCATCAAGTTTATAATTTTTTTTAAACACCACACAATCGACTTCAACATATGGGCTGACTGGCCTGATGAAAACATAGAACATTTACATAACATGATCAGGCAAATTCAACATCAGTCTCTGGGCTGACTGACCTGATGAGAACATAGAACATTTACATAACAATCAGACATCTTCAACTTCAGTCTAATGACTGATGATAACTTTGTAAAAACTGCTTATAGCACATTTTACTAGCTTTACCCAATTTTAAAATCATGTATCTCAGCCAATATATAACACATATAATTGAAATTTTGTGTGTAAATTTGAAATGGATCCTCTAAGTTAAATTTGTGATTAAAATGCAGCTTTAATTTCAAATTTTGTTTATTTCCAATATACATCAAACGTCTACTTGTCAACACACATCTCACACACATTTATTAAGATGTTTACAGTCAATTATAAGATGGCATTTACACATGATTGATTTATCATACAATTGGCAATGATTTATGTGTGAAAATTTAACTATTTTGTGCTCTTGAGCACAGGAGAGGCAGTGTTTACGGTTGTATCCAGTGTAATGTCTGAAGCAGTAAAATTTCTTTTCTCGATACACTATACAATAGAAGGCTGATAAAGATCAAAGGATTTCATTCATTTATAAAGCTGGACATGATACACAAATATAAAGTATATATTTATTGGGTCTAACCAAATATAACATCATATGCAAAACATGGCATTAATGTGTTAGATGGTTAAATCAGATAATTGCATTTGTTTGAGGGCAAAGGTAGTGAAATGTGCTATAGAACCAGTGTCTCTAGACTCAGGGTTGCCACTACGCTGTAAATAATTACTCCATATCTAATAGATGCAAAGGCAAGAAATAAACTTGCCATCCTGAGGAATTTGGCAGGAACAAGCAGGGGGGGAGCAATAAGGCAACCTTTAAGAAGGTATATACAGGTGCAATTAGACCAGTACTAGAATACTAGATCAGCTACATGGACATTGGCAGCCAATTCCCATCTACAAGCTCTGGACAAAGTACAAAACCAAGCACTTCACCTTATCACTGGTGCCATGAAGACCTTTCCCATAAATGAAATGGGAAAAAATTACATGCATTACCCC
This sequence comes from Meghimatium bilineatum, assembly GCA_034231615.1. Classification (NCBI taxonomy): domain Eukaryota; kingdom Metazoa; phylum Mollusca; class Gastropoda; order Stylommatophora; family Philomycidae; genus Meghimatium; species Meghimatium bilineatum. The sequence goes on along the minus strand of CM067308.1, from coordinate 37,321,883 downwards.
CTTACCATACAGACAGGACACTAAGACCATGATCCACGTAGAAAAGAGCATACCAGCACACCCAATGAAGACCAGGTTCAGTGACCTAGCCAGTGTAAGGCTAAAGAGAAGCAGTTTTATTCACTGATAAAAAAAAACAAATCTAAACAGAGAATATAAGGAAGAACTATTACACATAAAAGTAATACCAACAATTTTCCCAGTTCCATGGGAGCAATATTAAAATATCAATATCAGAACCACCACAAACAACAACTACACTATGATAGAACTGAATACTCTCCATTATAAAACAATATGCAACATGATTGAAGATATGTACCCCAGAGGAGCATGGATACACAAGTATATACCTACAGGTCAGCAACCAGAGAAGTGAAGAATGGAGTGTATATAAAATATCAAGAGAAAGAAAATGAATCCACATGTTCACCAACTGGAATCTTCTGCTCCAACTACTCTGCAGAAGTACAGGCCCTAAAAATTGCTGCAAAAATAATTAGAAACACAACAAGCCAATGTCGATAGGCTGTGTTTCTTACTGATGCAATGTCTGTCCTACAAGCCCTTGACAGCGCTAAACTGCAAGACCTGAAGCAAGCCATACGAGAGGTGAGCATCCACAGAAGATACCATACCAGGAAATGAAGAGGCAGATAGGCTGGCAAAAGATGGAGCAACACAGGAACAAAAAGACCAAGAAATCACCTACCAACAAAAGAGGACCCTCAGCAAAGCTATTAGAAAAGTCGACTATCCAAAAGACAACTATCACGACAGAGATGAGCAGGTTCTGCATCAGGACAGGACACAACAAACTAAACAGCCACTTAAATAGCCTAAGACTGCTTCCATCATCTTTGTGTCCATGTGTGCAGGCAGCACAGATAACAAAAAATATTCTGCGAGACTATTACACTAAACTAGTTAAGGGAGGAACACTGGCCCACAGAGACAGATATCCACAGAAAGCTGTATGGGAGCTTTCAAACACAGCAATATTCATTAAGAAAACCAGACTTGTTACGAGGACATAAACTGCAAACGAGATGAAACTACTACAGATTAGTAGGGATGTAGTCCAGAAAACAGAATGATTTGTGTCAAGTTCTTAGCAGCTCTTCACCTTTTGGTCTGAAACATCCAACTTCAGCATGGCTTTGGATCACTTTGACCCTCTATGGCAGAGATGGCCAACCCATGACACGTGTCAATGGTGATGCATTGCATGAGTATAAATGACACATTAAATATCAGTGCTAATAATTTTTTAAAAACCTAGTCTCAGAAAACGTACTAACTATTCATCAATTTTAAGGAATCCAAACAACATTAAATTATTCAGGGAAACATAATTTCTCAAATCCTTGCCATCTCCACCGAAAACGGATGTATCAGGCCACTGACACAAATAAAATGGTGACAAAACGCATAGACATTCTCTGGACTACACCGCTGAAGATCTAGTAGGACCATTGTCCTGCTACAAGAGAGATCTAGTGGGAGTTTGAGAATGTACGCTGAAGAAGAATCCTTAGCATGGTAAGAATTCTTAGATGGTAAGAATCCTTACCATCAAATTTTACACTGACTATTGTTTTAGTTTCTTCTGTAGTGTTCATTCTCAAACTCACACTGGATCTTGTTTGTATCAGGACAATGGTCCTACTATATTTCCAGCAGGATGCAGTCCAGAGAATGGAAATGCGTTGTGTCACCGTTTTATTTACATCAATGATCTGACACAACCATCTTCAGCAGCAGTGCACTAGAGTTTAAAAATTGATGCATTAAATGCAAAAGATTGGCCACCCTATCTCTATGACATGGGACAGCTAATTCCACCCCTAAAAGCTGCCTTAGTCACCTCTTACAAGCATGACAAGTACGCAATCACTATTCTTTGCTCTTCTTTTGTGTCCTGGCCACAAGACCGTAATCCTGAATTCACACAAAAATACACAGATTTTGCCTAGATGTTAAATACCGGTATATACTACACATATTCAGTCTGGTTTTTTTTCATTTATCATCTGGCACGTTTTTATCGCTGTTCTTATAATCTGACACTCGTATCCTTATCACTGACTTGATCATCTATGTTTTCTGGAGCATCAGAATTACTATTATTATCTGTGTCACTAGCATCTGTGCTATACTCATCATCATCCTCACTATTATTACTATCTTCACTATTACCTTCATCTTCATCCTCACTATCATCGTCACTGTCAACAATGGTAGTATCTTTAACTTTCACAATATCAGACAAAGCACATGCTAATTTCTCAATTTCTTCACCATTTTCATCATCACTGCAAGTCTTATCTGTACAGCCATCCATCAACTTTCTTGCATCCGCTTCCATCTCATCTAAACTCAGACCCAATTCTGATTTATAAATCTTCACCTCCTTTAAAGCTTTTGCTATGGATGTTATCTTCTTTGAATCTGCATGTTGTAACCATACACAGTAGTCAGTAATATAGAGATCATTAAGAACATAACGGCTATCACTTTCTGCTAACACTCTATGAATTCCCAACAGACATTTCAAAACCTGAGATTTTCCAGTCAAAAAAATTATTTTAACATCATCAAAAACCCTATTAAACAGTTTCCAGCTACGATAAAGTGGGAAACACAATGATCTACGTGCACAACTAATAACAACATTATCTAAATTCTCAAATATGTCCAACCATGAGAGTGTTGCACTAAGTTTACAGATCGTCCAATCTGATTCCACATTGTGTTCTCCTTTAGTGAAGCGAAAATTATAAGCATAAGCAAAGACTAAATCAACAAGTCCTAAGTATACTGCTTTCAAATCTGAATCATCTATAATATACTCTCTGCGTGGCAACTGTAAAAGCTTTTCTGTATCTAGCTCAGTAAAAATAGTTTCTATCTCAACAATCCCTGTAAGTTCTGGAAAATTTGATGATATTACTTCTTCAATTATTTCATCATCAAAAAGATCCGCAAGATAGTGTTCACAATTGAATTGTTCTTTTTCTTGTTTCTCTCTCAGATTTCTCCTTTGACTCACTGGTACATTATCTGGGTCTTTCAAATCAAGCAATTCTGGGAAACCTTTCACGAGTTCATTCAGAATATTTGATTTTCTTTTTGCAAATCCATAGCCTGGACCATCTGTAAGAGACGGACACGGTGTTTCGTTTATATTTTGCTCAATAAACCAGTCGAATTCGAGTTCAGCAATTTTGTTTTCATCAATTGAACTACTGCCAGACTGTTCGTTTGTGTCACTAACAACTTCAATTTCAATATTGTGATTCGCAACTTTGTTATGTGTTAGCAATTTTGTTAACAAATCCAGTCCTTCAAATACTTCTCCTTTCGTTTCTTTAGCAAAGCGGACTGTTAGTTGTCCTGAGTCGACGTCATATTTGGATGTGGAAAGTTCATTCTCGATGATGTTGCCTGGTAGATGCAGACGCAAGTAATATGGTTGAGAATGAAAGTAGAACTCGTTCTCGTGTACGTAACATTCTGATTCTTCCAACTTTATGTAAGGGGCCGTTATATGAATATACACAAAAACAGCATCTTGGGAAAGCGAAAATTTTGGTGTCAACATGTTTTCGTAACTGAAATAAACACTACGACACGCTGTGTACACATTTGCTAGTTATAGTACAACAGAGTAATTTCCCTTAGAATTATTGTTGCCATTGCCAGCTCTTTTTGTGAAAAATATGTTACTTTCGTAACTGCATGTTTTCCTTTGAAGGAGAGCAGTCAGGCTTTCTTTGGGATGTTATTTTACGTGGCTTTCTATATTACTCTCATGCCACAAATAAAAAGCACTTAAAAAAAAAATTTAAAGCACCAACCTTTTTCATGCTACAAGAAAACTCATAACTAATTAGTCTTATTAAAGTGAAATTTATTCCCGAGCTACAAAATTCCATTCAGACATCTCTCATTGAATATTTCCTGCTGTATTTATTTTTACAATAATAGTACCTACGTTGAACACAACAGACGGACTATCACTAAGACTAAGGGGTTGTGAGCTGTAAACACGAAAACATACAAATTAAAATACACAAGACATTCTCGACGTTTCGAACCGTTAGGTCTTTCTCAAAAATATATAAAGCAATCCATGAAAACAGTAAAAAAAAACACGTTACCGAATGGCGTAGACGATCATGTTTCTCTAAGACTCTCTTGTGTCATCAATAAGCTCGGTTGGTGAACTTCTCCTGTGCCATAATACTAGTCCATCTTGCAATTTCTTTCCCCTGTCTTTTTCTTCAGCGTTCATTCTCAAACTCCCGTTGGATCTCTCTTGTAGCAAGACAATGGCCCTAATAGATATCCAGCAGCATGTAGTCTGAACACTCAACATGAACAAAAACTCAACAAAAATGTGGTATTTTATCAAGCGTCTCAATGAAGAGAACAACCTCCAAAGCAGTTTCATCATAGAAAACAAGGGCAAATTCTACACTGGAACACAAGATGCAAATGTTCTAGCACTCCTATGCTGAAGAAAGCAAAATTAATAGAACTGCCGGGGTGAGACAAGAGACACACAAAAATGTTTTAAAAAACAGCAACCATGTCCAGGCACAATGACCTCACCCTTTCAAGAATCAGAACTTAACATTGCCCGTGTGTTTCCGGGGCACAAAAGGGGAGCAAAGAATAGCAACACTGTTTACCTTTCACGCATGTCATAAAAGGCGACTAAGGAGGTTATGGGATGGATGTGGCTGTCCCATCCCATATAGGGTCAGTGACCCAAAGCCATACTGAAGTTGGATGTGTCAGACCGAAAGGCGCAGATATTGTAGCAATGCTGTAAACCATGACACAGAGCATTCCGTTCTCCGGACTACATCCTGCTAATCTGCAGGAGTTTGAGAACGAACGCAGAAGAACTTAACATGGCAATTCAAAATCTCAAAAAGAAGAAATTCCCTAGAATCACAAACAAAATAATCTAACACCTAGGTCTTGTTGGTAGAAACAGAGTCCTAGACCTCTAATGAATCATGGGCACAAGGGATGTTCCCAGAGAAATGGAAAGAAGCAGAAATAATTCTGATTGCCAAGAAAAGAAAACCAAAAAAGAAAGCTACTGTTTCTATCAGTCTGCTAAGCTGTATAGGAAAAGTCATGGAAAAATGAATAACAGACTCTTAAACTACCAGGAGGAAAACAATTTTCTAGATGACTGCCAATCAAGCTTCAGAAAACGCAGAAGCACTGAAGACCAAATAACATACTTTGCCCAGGAAATAGAAGATGCTTTCCAGAAAAAAATTCAATAGTCCTAGCCACCTTCTTTAACGTCACAAAGGCCTTTGACAAACTCGTCCAGAAAGGAATCGGAGGCAAAATATTACAGTGGATAAAAAGCTTCCTTTGTGGCAGACATGTAATAGTCAAACTCCGGGGAATGAAAAGTAATATAGCCAACATAACAGAAAGCATCCCACAAGGAAAAGTTCTATCCCCCACACTATTCATAATTTATATAGATGACTTGCCAAAATTATTCACACCATATGTACATAGAGCCCTCCATACAGACAATCTGGACCCAATCAGAATACATTGGAGTTGCAAAAGTTAGAATGCAGGAGGCAATAAACAAAGTTGAAGAGTGGGCAACATCCTGTGGTGTTCAAATAAACAAAAGCAATACAATCACCACAATCTTCACCCTCTCCACAAAACCTGAAAATTATACTCTCACACTAGACAATATCCCACTCTCAAAAGAAAACAACCCAGTCTACCTGGGACTAAACTTTGATAAGAGACTTACATGAGGATCACACAATGAAGAGACAGGGAAAAAAAGCCACACACAGACTATAAATAATGAAAAAACTATCTGGGACAGATTGGGGAGCTGCCATAAAAGAAGTCTATGTAAATCATATTCGTCCAACTCTGGAATATGGATTGAGCTCATATGCAACAACAGCAAATACAATCTTCAGAAGCTGAACAGAATTCAGGTCTCTGAATTATAACAGGAGGACTAAGGAGCACACCTATAACGTCAATGAATGCAACAGCAGGATTTAAAAAATATAACCGACCTCAGGGATGAGAGAATCACAGTAATGGCAGAAAAATGTAGATGTCTGAAACATCACACTATGCATGAGAAAATAAATTAACTAACAAAAAAAGACTGAATAGACCTTGAGAGCAAAACTATGGAAACCCCTACTGCCCTTTAGGCAAAAACACTTGATCACCTAGACACCCAATACCCCAACTCACAGTGGATTCACGTCTTCACAGATGGATCATCAGAGGATGCAGTAAAGAAAGGAGGAGCTGGGATACTAAACACTCCAAAACTAGAACTCTCAATCGCTACTGGAAAATTATCAACAAACTATAGGGCAGAGCTACAAGCAATCTTATAAACATCAAAGGCTCTAGAGGAACAGACTCAATGGAGCTAATATAGTCTTCTTGTGCGACTGCATGTCAGTACTCCAGATCATCCAAAATCTATAAAGATCATATAAAGATTCCCTAACAAAAACAATGGAGAACTTTTAAGTCAACTGTCTGCTGACTACAGGGGAGCCTAAAGTTGTGCTGCAGTGGATCCCTGCACACTGTGGAATTGCAGGAAATAAAGCAGCTGACACTGGTAAAAGCAGGTGCAAAAAAGGAACAATTCCAGCACAGAATATTACTGACTGAAGCAACAATTATCAAAAGAAAATACAAACATGGAGTCATAGCACAGGTAGCAACTTTCCACAGGACCCCATTCTAAAGCTAAGCAGATTACAGCAAACCACAAATTTTAGGCTCTGCATAGTACACTGCTCTTTATCTTCAGAAAAGAAATGACAGAGTTTCGAGAACAAATGTCTTCGTAGGATAACTAACACCCATTAGAGTAAATTCAAATCGAATGATAAAATCAGAGAAGAGACACATCAAAATTTCATCACAGATATCAGAAAACGCTGTTGGTCCTACATCGGGCATGTCCTATGCGCAGACACCAACAGAATACACTATCAATCTCTTGAATGGATACCTACAGGCAAAAGAGCAAGGGGTAGACCAAAAGAAACACTCAGAAGAACAATACTTAGAGAAAGTAAAACAACCAATATTCATACTATTCAAAAACTGCACAGAATAGCTTTGAACAGACAGCATTGGAGAGATCTGACCTCTGCGCTAACTTCAGCGCAAAAGGAAAATGAATGAATGAATGGTACACTGCAGACTACAAGCACATCACAAAATGAAGGCTGACCAATGCCCATGTCAAAAAGGTTCCCAGACTCCAGAACACATTCTGCAGATGGCCACTCTTCGATGACGTGAGAACTAAAATATGTCTCCAAGAGACAAATCTGAAGGTAAAGCTGTGGGGCAACTGTGAGGACCTCCTGCTGACAATTGAATTCCTGGAGGCGGCCCACAGCTTCCTGTATAGACTTATGAGCATAGGAAACTGATCACAGAAGAAGTCGGATCAGCATTGATAGTGTTCCATTGTACAAAATGGTTCTCATTTTTTGTAAGTCTGATTTGCCGTGTACTGTTCGGCTCTTTATCTTACTTGAGCATCTGCCTTCTGATTATAACAGGGTGCCAAGAAATTTTACTTTGTGATATTGTCTGGTCCTGGGGATTTGCCATTTTTCTTGTCTCTTATGGCTTCCCTTACTTCTGATGCGAGTATTGATGGACCCTCGCCGTTATCTTTTGTTTACCTCAAGTATATTACCATCATAAAGTTCTTTGATATATTCTGATCATCTCTGTACTATGTCATCTTTTCCCATTAATACCTGCCCTGTCTTAGATTTTAGACACCATGTAACTGTCCCTGTTATCACATCAATTTGCTTATGTAGTAATGTTGTGTAGTGGTTGTAATGTGATTCTATTTATGTGCATTTCTTGTTCAGCCAGCTTTCTTTTGTTACTTTGTACTTCTCTCTTATCTCCTTATGTATTTTCTGATATTCCTCTATTTATTGTTTGTTTTGTTCCGGTGTTCATAAATTCTAATATTTCTTCAGTCCTCCATTTTTGTTTTGATGTATGTTTTACTTTTGGTATTATCTCTTTAGATATTGGGTTTATCTAATGTTTTAGCATGTCCCATTGATCTTCAATACTCTGAATTTTTGCAATGGCATTGTATCTTTCTTTATAACCTATCTAAGATATTTAAATAATAGTTGCACATATAAATAAAGAATTAAATTCTGCATATATTGGTGTAAGTTTTGTTTGTGTGATACGAGACGTGTGAGAAAGTGATAAAAACAGATTTAGACCCATCTATATCTAGACCTATTGTATTTTTGGTCCCTCCATATCTGTTGAATATTATATATTTTACATAATGAAAACTTTGTGGAAACTCATGGTCTATTTTATTTAATCTATTTGAATAACTTACTTCTCAAGATTTCCACTTTCCAATCAGAATAAATAATGATTTCACTGAATATACGATGAAATGAAAGTACTCACTGTCGATTCACTGTCATGTCGCTTTGCCTCTATGCCAATGGCTATAGATTGCTCTTTGCCAATGGCTATAGATTGTTCAGATTTCACAATCATAATCACAAGACATCTTCTGACGCCATTGTAATACCAGAAACAGGAAGTTACAAAATATTGCTAGTTCCCATTGTCATATCATTTTCTAAAAAAATTTACAAATCTGACTTTTTTTTTTGGAATCCCGTTCCATGCGCTTGACAACAGATTTCGCCTTCAAATTAAAAAATTTGTGATAAATGTGCCTCCCGTAGGGTGCTAAAGGTTAATGGCAGGATCTAATTTCATATTTCTTGGTGATCTCTTGATCTTCTTTAATCTTATTAAGAGCTTCAGGTGCACTGAGATAAAAAAAACATGACTATCTACTAGTGATCTTCTATCTGCGTGCAGCGCACTGAGAGCTCCCCATCCCTCGCAGGGTATTATAGGGTAGGGGGTGGGGCCTCAGTGCATGGAGCACAGATTGATGGATACTACATTGTATGCGCCTTCAGCGAAAGTTCATGTATCATTTGTTTCGATATAATTATGGATACATTAGCCAGCACAGTACCTAAATATGTAATGAGACATGACGACAAGCATTCTAAAACATATTTTTGCAAGAAACAGTCAAGGGTGGAAAAAGAGATAATGTAAAAATTCTGGATTGACATCAAGGAATGGTCTAGGCATGATTTTCTACACTCGTCTGAATGCTGATGACTGTTTGGAGGGCTTTATATGTTACATTTAGTGTGGCAACCCTGACGGATTATGGATTTTTTAAATTATAATGCTTGTAAAATTCTAGTTAGCATTACTCTGGGATGTATGAATTTAAAGTTCTATCTTTCTTTCAATGAGTGTGTCTACTACAGTACTCATATTACATTTATCTTTTCCTTTCTTGTACAAATTTCTCATTCGCTTCAGGTAGTAAACAAATATCAAATGACTTTAACATATTTGTTATGAGTCACTGCCAACCTTCATGATGCTTTGAGTAAAATATTAAAAGTCAACTGGGTGGCAGAGTAGTCAGTGGATCTGCCTCAAAACCCAAGTCAAATTAGCTTGTGATTCAAAAGCCAATTGTCAACACTGTCCGACAATACTTCTTTAGTGTTCATTTTCAAAATCCCACTGGGTCTCACTTGTAGCCAGACAATGGTCCTACTAGATTTTCAGCAGAATGTAGTCCAGAGAATGGAAATATGCAGTGTCTCCATTTTATTTGTGCTAATGGTCTGAAACAGCCGTCATCGATGGTGTACAGACAATATAATTAGATACATTAGTGGTGTCTAAAACTTTAACAAATAGTTGAATGTGAATGACAATGTCCTTTCTATACAGCATTTGTTTATAATAACACTCATAAAATAATTGACAGTTAGAGGTAAAAAAAATCATTTAATAAAAAAAGATCAAATATTTTTTATTTATTATTCACATTTTCGGATAACATTTATGCTCACAAATATTCACTTTCAGTCTTCATCAATAAATTTCACACATCTATGAATTGTGTTCAAATGAAACCAGTCTAAGTGGGTTCATTATAAGATTAGGAAAGGTTCATCAGTAGTTGTGTTATAATTAAGTAAAACAATTCACACCTGTTATTCCTTACTAAAAATGTTGACTCTTAGTTCGGCTACACACGAGGCATTTCAGCTATTGTAGTCCTGAAGGGGTGTTACAGACCTGACATATTTATTACCCAGCGGTGAATGAAATAATTCGCGTGGAGGCTTGGATTTCGCTTCTGGTTCAAAGATACCGTTTCTCAATTTTGCGAATTTTATACAGCAGCCAGAGTTTGTGCATTTGCAAGCACAACTCAACATTTTCCATCGTCATATTTTTGTACAAATCCTATTAGGTTGTCATTGTTTTTGACCAGTGCACATTCAATATTTATACAGGTAAGTCAATTTCGTTGTTCTTCATGTTAATTTAGTAGGCCTAATATCATTACTTTACATAGTGTCAAATTTGTTAGATCATAGTTTACCATAAGAATGTGCAAAATAAACCTATTATGCCACCATCAAACACTAGTTTAGCATGTATATCTAGTTAGATCTCATTTTACTTGTGCAAATATGATCGAAATTAGTTACATTGCGCAATTAGATCATGTAAAAGATTCATTCTTTGTGTAGCATTAACGCTACAAACTTATGATAATTTTTCTATTCGTGGTCGTCAAATATAAGTCCAAAATAAACCTATTATGCCACGATCAAACACTAGTTTAGCATGTATATCTAGTTAGATCTCATTTTACTTGTGCAAATATGATCGAAATTAGTTACATTGCGCAATTAGATCATGTAAAAGATTCATTCTTTGTGTAGCATTAACGCTACAAACTTGTTCTGTGTGATAGTTATCAATCACGGTTGGATCCCCATAACCGTTCGAATAAGTTCGTTGCATGCTACACATACACAGAATAGTAATTTGCTTACTATCATAATAAGTATATGTTATGCAGAAATGGTACTAGATGATGTCTACCTGCCAAGTTTCTGGCTTGCCTCCCCTATTTCACCAGGGGACAATTGAAGGGTTTCTCTTATTTCCCTTGAATTTTCTAATTGCAATTGAATTGACAGTGGGCGTGAACAGTGAACAACCCACCTCTGGTTTATTGATATCTCCTAAAAACTAAAAGTTCGTCCAGTTTCATGTGTGAATTATTAGGGAAACATGAATGTACCTGATGTTATCAGAAGACGTTATCTTAGGCATTCTTCTTCTTCATCGTTCATTATCAAACTCCCGATAGATATCTCGTATAGAAGAACAATGGTCCTATTAGATTTCCAGCAGGATGTAGTCCAGAGAATGGAAATACATTGTGCCATCGTTTTATTTACACCAATGTCTGACACAACAGTCTTCAGCTGGACCTTAGGCATTTAAGCATGCATCCCACTGAGCAGACAGTGAATTCTGTCCACAAAACACTTCGCTTGCTCATTGAACCATTTGTTCACTGCTGTCATCATATGAAATCTTCATCATAGTGGAATCCCTGTCCCTTTAGAGCTTTTTTAAGTCCCAAACAAATGAAAGTCATATGGCAATAGATTGGAGCTGCAGGTTGGGTGTGGTAGAACTTCCCATCTCTTCCATCACACCTGAGACTGGACAAACTTTTTGTTACAGAATGATGTTGTCATGCTGTGTAAGGAAGACTGCTTTGCAGCTTTTCATTTGAACATTTATCAGCAAACAATTTGACACAAGTAAATGAAGCTGACATAAAACTGGTGCTCATTGTTTTCCCTCATGCATATTACATGACAATTAAACTTGTCTTACATGTCATTCACAAAGATGTGTTCACAGATCAGTACCTCTTCCATTTATCTGTTAATTTGATTTTCAATCATAAATATTGATTGCAAATTTATATTTTGTTTAAATTAATTTTCTTGCAAAATCACTTCTGATTTTTTTTGTTATTCCTCTTGCCCTGGGATTAAGCCCGGGGTTTTTCCTGATTGGCCGGGACTAAAAAAGGTTAATACATGCACTGATCTGGTCAGACTGGGCAATCAATGCTGCAGTGCTTAATTCTTTTCGAACATTTTTTCTGACCTCCACTTCAGCTCATTCTTATGCACAGCTCACCATAGAACAGTTGCTTTGGAAGACATTAGCCTGGTATGATGGCATTGTGACCAGTCAAACAAAGTTGAGACCTAATCAACAAGGCATGAAATGATTTCTATCTTGGAATGTTGAAGGTCTTCATGCCAATGGCAATATGATTCTGCCATCACACACCAAGGAGCTTTCTCAGTCACTAAATGTGGAATGAGTTAAGCTGCATTGTATTCCAGCATAGACAGTCCAGAATACATAAACAAAGAAAGCAAAGCAACTGCAGGGTAGACCTCAGTTTGGTTTCCAAGCTGATTATACCAGATCTCCCATTTCTACAAGTTACAGGTTAGAATGCGCTGCAAGTATAAAAAAAATATATACAAACATCTGTATAATTTCAATAAATAATTATTAAATTGAAAATTACATATATTAAAACATGATTATATTATGGGAGAAAAGAACAATAGATACACACGAAAAAACATCATACATGGTAAAATTATTACACAAAAAAACACAAACGAAATTATAAAATAAAATATTATAGAAATAAACAATAAGGAATGTAGACTATATGAATTCATCTTAGCAGTAAATAGCATGAGTCTGCTCTTTCAATGTCTCTTGATACTTGCATGACCAGGAATGTATACCTTTGTAACACTTTGGACAACCAAAACGTTACTTAGCCCTCTCATGGACTCATGCATGTTTCTATCTATAAGCATGCTTTGGGGGTTTTATTACAGCGTGAGCTGGTATTTCAGTCACCAAGTGACTCTCAGCCACTGGTTTCATTTTTATTTCTGAAGCTTAATCTTACAAGTTATTCTTCTTCTTCTTCTGTGTTCATTCTCAACCTCCTGCAGATTAGCAGGATGTAGCCCGGAGAACGGAATGCGTTCTGTCATGGTTTACAGCATTGCTGCAATATCTGCACCCTTTGACCTGTCACATCCGACTTCAGCATAGCTTTTTTTGGTCACCGACCATATATGGGATAGGCAACTCCATCCCATAACCTCCTTAGTCGTCTCTTACGACATGCATGGAAGGTAAACAGTGTTGCTATTCTTTGCTCCCCTTTCGGACCCCGGCAACACACGGGCGACAAGTTATTCAAATTAGAATCTCATGATCACTCATGTTTTCTGATTCAGCACATGCCATTAGGTAACTTGGAGTAGTCATATACTTTGCTATTTATTACATGCTGAAGTCAGATGTGTCAGGCCAAAAATCCTGAAACATCTGAAGTCTGAAAGCAAACAAAGAAGGGGATGCTTTTTTTCTGATGCTGATACTTTTGGTGTCGACATCCTCCCCCAGTACATCATTAGTTTTTCTATGCTGTCCATGGAATTTTCCCGCACATTTTCAGGATGAAGTCTGGAGAATGGAGTGTGTTGTGTCTTGGTTTACATCTTGGCTGGTCAATGTACCTGTATCATTGAAAGACTCTTTTCCTTGCTTCTATTGCTAAGAGCCTCTTGCACACCATGATTTTCATTTAATGAACAGCTGCTGTTTCTTTTTTTGTGTGTGTTGCCAGCCCTACTTTTTAAAAATGTTTCTGATATGCTTTTTTCATCTGATCTTATCGTGGTTCCCAGATATTTACATTGATGCATCTGTTTTAATATTGAGCCATTAACTTTGATGTTGCATACTGGAGTGTTCTACTTCTTAGAAGTGTCCACCACTTCTTGTCCTTTTTATGCAATATCAAACCATTATGCACCCATGTGTAGCCGGGGCCCGAACGGGGAGCAAAGATTGGCAACACTGTTTACCTTCCAAGCATGTCGTAAAAGGCGACTAAGGAGGTTATGGGATGGAGTTGGCTGTCCCATCCCATATAGGGTCAGTGACCCAAAGCCATGCTGAAGTCGGATGTGTCAAGCTGAAAGGCGCAGATATCGCAGCAATGCTGCAAACCATGACACAACGCATTCCGTTCTCCGGACTACATCCTGCTAATCTACAGGAGTTTGAGAATGAACGCAGAAGAAGAAACCATAATGAATTAATCAAACTGTAACCTCATAATACTCATCATACTTACACAAGCCTACCTACATAAATTAGCATCATCATACATAACCTCCATTTTCTACTCTCACAAAAACATATATCTATATAACAATATATCCTGATTAGAAAACTGGCCTCACAGCACGTGGAGCATTCCCATAAGTGCTCCGCCCTCTGTTCCAGCAGCCATTCGACTTGATGGTGTTTCGAGTCCAATGTCGCCGAAACAGACGTCGACATCAGGGCACAACTCTGGCCCGTGCGACAGGTTTCTTTGTTGTTCCGCCCACCCACAATTAGTTCAAGCACAACGTCGGCCTGCCGGAACAATATGGTAACTGTCATCGAAGGTTACAACTACGGGATTGTATAGATGATGTGTCATGAAGCTTCTATAAGAAGATAACCTCAATATAAAGACATGTCATCTACTAAGGTTTTCTGTTGCATGGTTAGTTTGTCTAGTGAGCCATTGGTGAGACCCACAGACGCAACCGCATGCGCAAATATATAACAATATATATTTATAACTAATTCTGACCTCCCAACAAGAAACCTGAGCCAATGCAATTATGTGGATTCATAGTGATCATTGTTTCAGAAATGTATTTAAAATAGTTGACCCAATCATAACATTCCTCAACCATCTCTTATGACAGGTTACCCTTGTGCTTTACTTCCCTCCCTAGATCTGACTCTATACTCAAAGCAAGATACTTACCCTACATCATTATTAAATTTTCCTTTTCTTCCTGAATTCTTATAAGGTTTCAAAGTACTTAATCACAGACAGAAAGCTGCCACCATGTATCATCAACAATTGAGTAGCTTCATCCATAGTAAGTCCATAATCCTTACTCAAGAACTAGTAGAGAAATAAGAAAAAACATAATGCAGTCCAATCACATTATAACAACGTAGTCCAGATCTGTGAAATATGTATGTAATAACAGAAATTCTCTATGTACATTACAAACAATAAAGAAGAAATAATATTGGGGATTGTGAAGTGTTGTTAAATATTAAATCAGCATAATGGTTATAGAGAAATTCACTATAGACGGATTCCACTGTATTTTAATGACTGCACCACTCTGAGACTGCTATCCTGTAATCTACATCTATGAATACAGGCTAATCGCAGAAGACAGATGTGTCGGGCCATTGACACATTGGAGACACAATGAATTTCCATTCTCTGGACTTCATCCTGCTAGAAATCTAGTACGGCCAGTGTTCTGTTACAAGAGAGATTCAGCGGGAGTTTGAGAATGAAGAAGAAGAAGAATACAGGCTAAGAAAAGGAATGCTGTTGCAAATATAATTAGCTGTGGCAAAGTCGATGGTGACAGAAACAAGTTTGGTTAATTTCAGACCTGGTGGCCAGCATGTGGTATGGGCAGTTCTTATAAATACATTTCAATGTACAGCTGATCTACTAGCAATATGGCCATGTATATCCACCACTCAGTAGAATTGGTGAAAACAACCAACATATTAGTTACTACTGTTGAAGACAGATGTGTCGGGCCATTGGTGCACATAAAATAGCGACACAATGCATTTTCATTCTCTGGACTGCATCATGCTGGAAATCTAGTAGGACTATTGACTCTAATACACGAGAGTTCCAGCAGGAGTTTGAGAATGAACGGGAAAAAACACATAAGTAATGTGATTGTTAACAAAATTAAATGATATTAATTTCAATTTCATAATCAGACAAAAATAGAACAAATCAATTAACTTTGTTGTATATCAGATCTCCATGTGTTATGCCAATGTATAGTCAATTCTGAGGATTTACAATTTCTTGTACATAGAATTAATGTCACAGGGTCCTGACCTGTACAATTTTGAAAACAAATAATGATGATATATAATGAGATAAATGTATGTCTGAGAGATTTACCCTGAGAGATTTTACTGAAGCGGAGATCTGAGCACCTATGGGTGTGTCTGGTGTGCGCAGAGGATAATCAACATACCTAAATGTATGTCACTGTCATGATGAACTAAATGTCATGCCTGAGATTAATCTTCTGAAGTGGTTCCATGGACTACGTTAAGACTATCAGCTTAATTTATAATTGTATTGTTCTTCTTCAGCGTTCATCCTCAAATGCCTGCTGGAACCTTCTTTTACTAGATTTCTAGCAGGATGTATGTAGTCCAGAGAAAGGAAATGAGATGTGTTGCTGTTGTTTTTGTGTGTGCCAAAGGCCCGACACATCCATCTTTGGTGAAAATTTATAATTTAGCACCAATGTTTAGCCCCCAGATCTGCAAAGCTTGCACCACATGAATCGGGTCATCACACACTGGCACTATATGGATAATGCTTCACCTCTCTAAGGCGTGCTTCATATCAACAGGCCTGTCTGCCTAACGAAATAAGAATCAATGTAATCTCATACGTAGTAAAATCTCAATAGCTGACCACATTGTAATGGACTAGACATGCACCAGAGTACAATAAAGTTCATTTCAGATGTTGATCACGAGTATCTTGGCAGGTTAGCTGCAATCCCTTTGGTTGGTTGCTCTTTAGAGCATTTACTCTGTGTGTGTGTGCATATGTGTAAATAAAATATATTTTTACATTACAAGAACTTGGTCCAGACTGATGAAATGTCATGTAATAACATACATTTGCTATATACAGTATAAACAATAAAAACAATTGGAGATGTTGAAAAATGTTGTTAAATAGGGAAATTTGTTACAGAAGGATGTGCTATAGAGGGATTCCACTGTATATCTTTAAAAGTCACTGTAACATGATTATCTAACAACTCCTATATTTGATATGATCACATGTTCTAATATTAATCACTGAAAATCATTTAAACTGACATTCAAGACTACAGAAGCTTGTAACACATATACAACACTTAGAATTAGATAAAATGGGGGGGATGGACATACATACTACATGACATTTATGGCTAAAGAAATTAGGGGGATACATACTACATGACACTCAGGACAAGAGAAATGGGGGGGGGGGGGGGGGGGGGGGGGAAGAGGATAATAATACCACATAACATTTAGGGCTAGGAAGATTGAGTGATAACATAACAGGAGACACTTAGAGCTAGATAAATTGAGGGATAACATACTACAAGACAATTAGGGCTAGGTAAATTGAGGAATAACATACTACGAGACAATTAGGGCTAAGTAAATTGAGGAATAACATACTACGAGACACTTAGGGCTAGGTAAATTGAGGAATAACATACTACGAGACACTTAGGGCTAGGTAAATTGAGGAATAACATACTACGAGACAATTAGGGCTAGGTGAATTGAGGAATAACATACTACGAGACAATTAGGGCTAGGTAAATTGAGGAATAACATACTACGAGACAATTAGGGCTAGGTAAATTGAGGAATAACATACTACGAGACAATTAGGGCTAGGTAAATTGAGGAATAACATACTACGAGACAATTAGAGCTAGATAAATTGAGGAATAACATACTACGAGACAATTAGAGCTAGGTAAATTGAGGAATAACATACTACGAGACACTTAGAGCTAGGTAAATTGAGGAATAACATACTACGAGACAATTAGAGCTAGGTAAATTGAGGAATAACATACTACGAGACACTTAGAGCTAGGTAAATTGAGGAATAACATACTACGAGACACTTAGGGCTAGATAAATTGAGGAATAACATACTACGAGACAATTAGGGCTAGATAAATTGAGGAATAACATACTACGAGACACTTAGAGCAGATACAAGAATCGATTTCCTCCTATTAATCCAGACATAGATCTACTTGCTTAATCAAGGTGAGATTATTGAGTTGGGTAATCAACAACAACCAAACTCCTTAATCATCTCTTACGACATGCATGGTGTTACAATGTTATTATTTCTTGTTCCCTATTGCACCTTGACAAAACACAGGTAATACACAATGCTTAGGACTATTCAAAGTATGTTTATAACAGCTGTATTATGTATGCAAACAGCAATTTCTTTATTGCTCCCATGCACAGTAAAACAAATCATACTGCAAACAAAGAAATGGGGATGAACGGATGGGCAACACTTGGGGAGAGAGATGTTTAGACAGTCAACCCAATCTATAGTGATATCAACCATCTTTCAACGGGAGATCAAAAATACTATCTTTCAACTCAGAACCCAGTATATATAACTAAATAAAACACACAAACAGAATCAAAATACAACGCTCTCCAGAGTTCCAGATATGTCAACAACATCACGACTGTTGATCACCATTACTTGCATTGTAAAGCAATGGATGGTATGAATAAGTCTTTCTCCAAGACCAGGCAAAAGGAACTCACTATATGGAACAAAGCAGCAACTGACAAACACCTGCAGATAAAGGCATTAGACTAAAGCCCAGGAACTTCTAGATTACTGGTAAAAGAAAAAGCTTTTACTTACTTTGACACTTCTAATGGTTTCTTCCTTATTTTTATAGTTTGGTGACACACCTGTAATAAGAATCAATGTGATACAAATAAATCTAATCTAGTTTTCTCAACATTACACTTCAAATGTAGATCAACCTCTTTCTTCCTCTTTGTTCATTCTCATATTTCTGCAGATTAACAGGATGTAGTCCTGAGTACAGAATGTGTTGTGTCATGGTTTATAACATGGCTGTGATATCTGTGCCTTTTGACTTGACGCATCAATTCTGGGTCACTTTCGACTTGATGTATCTCCGCCGAAGATGGATGTGTCAGGACATTGGCGCAAATAAAATGGCAACACAGCGCATTTCCATTCTCTGGACTACATCCTGCTGGAAATCTAGTAGGACAATGGCCCTGCTACAAGAGAATTCAGCAGGAGTTTGAGAATGATCGCTGAAGAAGAAGACTTGACACGTCTGACTTCAGCATGTATTTTGGGTCACTTTTGACTCAACACATCTGACATCAGCATGGCTTTCAGGTCACTTTTGACTTGACACATCTGACATCAGCATGACTTTCAGGTCACTTTTGATGATGCATCTGACTTCAGCATGACTTTTGACTTTCTATGTGATGAGAAAGCCAACAACTCCTCCCTACTCTTTAGTCATCTCCTACAACATGCATTGCACATCAATGTTACTATTCTTTGCTCCCATTTCAGACCCCCATAAACATGCATGCATGCCTCTCTTTCTAGTATTTTACAATTTAATTTGTAAAACAGTTAAAATTCTAGATTTTCATAGCAATATAATCTGCATTACAACTAATTTAATGTTATTCTAGTGTGATGTTTAATTTGGTGTCCTCTGTCTAACCATAACTTATAAATTAAACATTGTTATATGTACCTGAATAGGGTGTGCTTAACCCATTGTCATTCATTAGTCTCTAGGATACATTACAGACATTTAATGTTTTCAAGTTATGAATAGGGCCTACTATTTCAATGTTACACAAAGTCAAGCCAACACCATTAATTTCAGGTTCTGCTACACTAAATCACACTTTCAGCATTTCACTTTATTAAACTAGATTGAAACACATCAACATCATCAATCTTATCATTATACTTCAACATGAAAAATACAATTGACAAAGACAACTCACATATCCAAAACCTGTGCAGAACTTGTGGAGAGAAAGTCTTACCCAAAAACAAAAAAAAACATTACAACAATCCAGCATTTTGTCTTATTACAATATTTCCTCCACAAATTGCATGTGCACCAACAGCATCAGTACAACATCAATAAACTTCTTCCCTATTTTAGTACATCACTTAAATGTCGCCTTTAACAGCCTCGCAGCAGAGGAAAATAGTTATATGTGAAATGAAGTATCTGAGAAAAGCTGCAATGGTTACTAAATTAGATCAAATAAGAAATTAAGAAATTAGGAAACGGGGAGTTGGTATAATATCATGTACTGAATATATTGAAAGACAGCAAGTAAAATGGTTCTGTCACCTTATGAGAATGAACCCAAACTAAATACCAATAAGAGCATATAACAAAAGAATATCCGTGCATAAAGCCAAAGGTAGACAAAGAAAATGTTAAATAGAAAACATCAAGATAGCCTTGAACAAATATGGACTAAATTCAACCACAGTGACACATAGGCCTTGGAATGGCAGCTTAAGCTCCCACACTTTCGCGTAATGGTGTGAATAAGATCAACCATCATTCACCTGAGGTCAGACAATAGACTTACACAGCCTCTTTCTGCAGATGAAGAAAAACTATTCACACATTTTGTAAGAAGAAAACTTAATACAGCAAACAAGATACATAATACACAAGAAATATAATAGCATGCAAGACACCTGCCTCACAAAAATACTCATGCTGATTATTTGAGTGTGAATGCAGAACATACCAAATGACTCTAGATGAGGACATTGATCCTCTCACACAAGCAAAAAAGTGTCTAAAAGAGAGTTGACTTCATTATAGTCTGGTTCTCTATATGCACTACATCACTCTCAATGAATCAGTGTACCCCTGCCAAGAAAGCACACAGCTAATTAGCTGTAAGTGATAATCCCCAGGTAATCTGAAAAGTTCCACTTTGTAAACAAGAGATTACAAGTTGAATTCAACCTATGACCTGTTGAGCACAAGACAAACTGCAATAGTAAGTAAGCACAAATGGATATTTGATGGGTCTTTTCTTTGGAATCCATCAGCTAAACCTAGGATCGATGTTAGACCTTTATGAGGATGTTATTAGAAGTCTACTGATTTGAGTTTGTGTGCTAGTGGTCCCCAATATTGCGATTGATGAAAGAACAGAAAAGTGATAAATGTGAAATTTGAAAGCAGATGAGCATCTTCCATCTAAGCAGACATAATCAATCCATGTCCAATTCGCAGGGTTTCATTTCGTATTTCAAAACTATCAGAGAAATTGGGTTGAGAAAAGGACATGGTAGGCTATGACCTATCAAAGAAAAGGGAAGATATTCAAGCAAAATATAGACAGATATACACACTGATATTTACACTTGTGAGTACAATTATTCTTCTTCTTCAGCGTTCATTCTCAATCTCCCGCTGGATATCTCTTGTAACAGGACAATGGTCCTACTATATTTCCAGCAGGATGTAGTCCAGAGAATGGAAATGCGGTGTGTCGTCGTTTTATTTGCGCCAATGGCCCGACACATCCATCTTCGGCGGGACAATTATTCTTAAAGCATTGCAATCAGCTGCGATAAAAGTCTGGGTATGAAATATAGCTCTGATCGCCCGTGTGTTGCCAGCCCGAAAGGGGAGCAAAGAATAGCCACACTGTTTACATTCCACGCATGTCGTAAAAGGAGACTAAGGAGGTTATGGGATGGAGTTGGCTGTCCCATCCCATATAGGGTCAGTGACCCAAAGCCATTTTGAACTCGAATGTGCCAGGCCGAAAGGCGCAAATATCGCAGCAATGCTGTAAACCATGATACAATGCATTCCGTTCTCCGGACTACATCCTGCTAATCTGCAGGAGTTTGAGAACGAACGCAGAAGAAGCTCTGATGATAATGAAATAAACCCTTAAACAATTAACTCTTAACAGTCCATAGCCTTTCTGTCAAAAGCATAGGTTCTTCTGTGTTGTGTAACTGTAGCAACAGCCAGGCTCATATAAGATTTTAAAGGCATGGATGTGTAAGGGAGGATTTATGGATAAGTGTATAGTCATAAAGGGAGGCATTCCAGTACATGTATAGTCATAAAGGGAGGCATTTTAGTACATGTATAGTCATAAAGGGAGGTATTCCAGTACATGTATAGTCATAAAGGGAGGCATTTTAGTACATGTATAGTCATAAAGGGAGGTATTTTAGTACATGTATAGTCATAAAGGGAGGCATTCCAGTATCTCATGGTTACCACATTCTGTCAGAGGCACACACACACATTTAGGCCCATTATCTCATCATTCTTCTGTCAGATTTGTTGACCCATCCACAGTGATGGCACATCTACATTCTGTCACATAGGAGTCTGCCATAAAAGGTCAGACCCATCCACAGTGATGGCACATCTACATTCTGTCACATAGGAGTCTGCCATAAAAGGTCAAAGGTGCAATGTACACTGGCCTGCATCTATTCATCAGCCATGATGATTATTTGATAGAAGATAAAAGTAGATATTGAGACAAGATGTGATGTATTTTTACAGCAGAAAGTTTTTAACATATCTTCCTGGAAAGAAGACAGTGGCTATATTTTTTGCACCCTGAGCTACAAGTCATGCCAGGTTGCCATACAGGTGAGAAAGCCCCAGACCAAGGGACATTGTCACAAATAAAATGGTGACACAATGCATTTTCATTCTTTGGACTACATCCTGCTGGAATTCTAGTAGAACAATTGTCCTGCTTCAAGAAAGATCCCGCTGGAGTTTGAGAATGAACATAGAACAAGTAGAAGATGATGCAAAATATGCTCCTAGTCACCTTGATTAATGCCTTAATGTTGAATTTAAAAATTGAGAAGAATCTTATAACAAACCTTTCACTGTTAGTGGTTCCCGTCTCTCACTTGAAAACATCTCTTCTGCATCACTAACTGTTAAGTCTTTCAGAACTGGCACTTTTTTGTTAGTATGCTTCTTTGTTATTTTCTTGCTATGCACTGGTTCACTGTCACTACTACTGTCAGAAGATGAGTCCTTAGGAACAGCAGGCATCTTATGTGATTTTGAAGAAGTTTTCATCTTTCTGCTATTGGGAATTGCACCGTTATGAGTATAATGACCTAAAACCTGATTAACCTGGCTAGCAGATTTAGATTGTGGTTTACTGCTGCAACTTTTTTTAACTTTTGCATTGGGCGCCATGTGTGAATTTTGACAAGATTTCTTCTGGTTATCTGTTTCAAGAACATTATCCTTGTCTTGTCTCACCATCTTAGGTTGTTCATTGGAAAGCTCTGTTTCAGAAATAACATTTCCGATGTCATTGGATTTCAAGATTTTATTTAGTTGAGCTGGCGTTTTATTTAGTTGATCATGACATCCATCCCCTTCAATTTGATTCATATCTGAATTGTGGTCCTTTGATACTGTTTTTTCTCTGGAATCAGATGGTCCTTTTTCAAATATATTCAGGATCCTATTAAGTGAGTTTTTATTTCTATATGAAACTTCATCAGAGATGACCTGCTGATTACTAATTGGGTTTCTGTTATCTAATGTATTTCTTTCCTCACATGCCAGATAAAAAATTTTAGTAGATCGGTCTGGACTATTTTCTGCTTCCACATTGGCTTTACTCGCTTCTTTTCCTCCTGGATTATCTTCTGAACTGACATTTCTAATCTTTGTGAGTGAATATTCATCACTGCCGATTCTTTTTGAGTATTTTCTTTTTTCAACGACACCATTGTCAATGCTGGAAAGGTTATCACTTTCATTTGCACTGTCTAAATTCTTATTTTTATTGGCTTCAGATAAGATCAATCTATCAATATCATCATATATGTAATCAGTACACTTATTTTGTGCAAATGTTTCTCGAGAGATTACAAGCTGGTCTTCAGAACCACCATCAAGAATGTCTGAGTGAGCATTCGATGCTGGACAATTCTCTGTCTCCAGCGAATCCTGAACCTGTACTAATTCTATTGAATCACACAAACCTTGTTTGAAATATTTTGATCTCAACCCATCACAATTTACTTCTACAGTGCTGGAATTTGTTACTGATTGTGACTGTCTTTTGCGTAAAGAATGGGTCTTTGGCTCTGACTCAATGGATACAGGATGTAGAAGTCTTGAACTTTGTTTTATTGATTCAGCTGGCTTTCTAAATTGGTGGTTATCCTCTTTTGCCAACTTTTTCTCCTTATTCTTCCAAACCTCAATATCATTAAAAGAATGGGTATGTCTATCGAGCTCTGAAAATACAATTGAAACAGTAAATATTATTTTGTTAAGTCCATACTGAAATGTAACAAAATACATATTTAAAAGTCACAAAATTTAGTAATAATTGAAGCACATGTACTTTCTTATTAAGCGGAATACAAATT
Organism: Meghimatium bilineatum; assembly: GCA_034231615.1. Lineage (NCBI taxonomy): Eukaryota > Metazoa > Mollusca > Gastropoda > Stylommatophora > Philomycidae > Meghimatium > Meghimatium bilineatum. The sequence goes on along the minus strand of CM067308.1, from coordinate 37,297,672 downwards.
TAATTAAACAAACTGTAATGCAAACCTTAATATAATGCAACAATGGAGATGAATAGAGAAACAAAACAGAACAAGGGGTGGCAATCAATTATGCGGGCAAGTAGTTTTTATATTGCAACCCAAGTTCCATCATAGGTACACAAGTTTCACTACTACCGTATTCTATTACATGACTGGGAGCATTCTAGCTTTTAATAGAGCTTTCTACTACGCTCGCAAAAGACTTACATTCATGAATATACTGACATTCGTTGACAGCAAAAGTAGTCTTTAAAAAGTTATGATTATAAGTCACATAAAATTGTATGCCTGCTTATCAGGAATGTACCAAAGTCCATCTTGACATAAGTCGTTGCTTTTCAACTATTGTTTAACCTGTAGCTACCCAGACAAAAACTATGCAACTTCCTCTAGAACACTGCCATTTTTTAATGGCTGCAGGTTTTTTCGCACATTTCCTTTTTTGGCTGATGACATACGTTTTAACATTTAGGACGCATGCGGCAACTTTATTCACCGACATTTCCCCTTCTCTGGTTAGCTAGCAGCGAGTATATTTGCTGCAGTAGACCACAGTTGCTAGGTACACTTCAATCAATTAAAAGTCTCCTATATTTAATATTTTTTTTCACCAGATTTGTTAAATCTGGCATTTTTATTCAATTGACTACCTTTTCCAGCAGTTTTAGTGGCAACCATATGCCTAATGTCATGTAAATATCGATATTTTCGCAACATATTGATAATTTCAAACAAAAGCATTGCCATGATGGTAAATTCTGTTTTATAGAAGTATATTTTATCGAATTTTTCATTTAAATTATTATGGATTGTGATTCAAATGATTATTTATGTAGAGATAAGCCATTTCCACACTCGAAGATCAGTTAAACCATGCTGTTTTATCTAATTTGATATTAAAACATCAACCAAGTTCGAACGATACATTTCTGGACTAGATCTAGGTTTATAGAAGGATTTTAGGACATACCTGAAGGTGTAATCCTTGTAATCCATGAAATTATAACGATTAATCCATGAATGGTGTGCTAACTCGGTCTACCTTATACTGTTTCCCCTCCGGAATATTTAATAAACTTCGTGTGATGGTATTTTCGTTCTAAAGGTAAAAAATCGCTGGGTTTTTGTGGAAAATTGTATTGAGACTGTCTTACATGTCTTGTATCACACACAAACAAAACCTACAACAATATATGCAGAATTCACTTCTTTATTTATATGTGCAAAAATTATTTAAATATCTCTCACAAGAAAAAAGTTATCGCAATTTCAAAACAGTCACAGACGATTGCGTAACATTTCCGAAAATTAATTCAGCGGCAGGACAGAAATTACGTAAATGTTTTACAGGTTAAACACCTAATTCTATTGTCCTTATATAGTTTTATAACCATAACTAACATAATATTGCTGGGGAAATAAATAAAACATGTAAAAGTAACATACCTTGCCGAATAAATTGTTTCCGAGACTTAGACCTAGCCTTGTCTGCAGTCGACGTCAATTCATTAGGTCTATAATTGACGGATGTGATTTCATAACGGTACCAACATGTTACCACATCTACTTTTAACACCAACATAATTCCAAATAATTCCTTACTATCAGAATCACAATCCATAATGATTTTACGTCAATTAGGTCTATACATATTGACAGCCATTGTAAGCCGCTAATTGATTCCAAAATTGACAGATGTCTCCCAATATTTACAATTGCTTTGGTCCAACATCCTTCATCTTAGACTAACGGGATCGGAAGTTGAATACTTCTTCTATGATTCACTGATTCTGATCACACGACATTAACGTTTGTGTAATTTTCACTTCGCTGAATTGGAGGCATAGAAATGGGCGCCAGATGGCTACAACAGATAAAAACAAAACCATTGTCGCCAGATGCCTGTAGCGTGCTAAAGGATATAATCTCTAACCTGTGGTCACCTCTGAACTGTCAGAGCTATAAACTCGACATAACTTTTCCTTCCATTCTGCTGGTAAGTTGTATGAATCTATTTCTGGTATAATTTTTTTATGAAATCTTGCCTTCATGCTCTGGTACGTGTGATCAGTGACCTATTTAAAGAAATAAGAATTAACAAGACTGAAAGTTTGGGAAATAACATTAAAACAACAACACACAAAATTTTGTAATAGATGTGACTCAAACAGACTTATCTGGTGTCTGATTCACTTATAAGGTTCTGATGTGGACTCAAAGAGGATCACTATGGCATACATCACGGTTCTATGCATTCAGCAGACTGTGACCATCAAGAAATTAACATTATACATGCAAGACCAGGGTTGACAGATAGTTGAAACTGTTCATAGTCAAATTTTAGGTAAAAATAATGGTCAGACTCATGAAAGTTGTACAACTAAAGCCATTCAAACATTTGCTGTCATGGAAATACTAGCGGGCACATCCTAGGGCACAAACTCAAAAATATTAAAACAAGTATTTTTTTATCTTATATCTTTTATCTTCATGAACAATTAAACAACTGTTAATTGTTGTCAAAGCAAAGAAAATATGGTACTATGATCGCAGACCTACTCCCTGTTTTCATACTTGTTTCCCATTAGTGTTTACCTACGTATTTTGTGGTTAATTGATCTAAATATTATATTAATAAATAATCAATAATTAATTGAAATATTAATTTTTTAGGGTTAGGTTTAGTTATGTTTTACATAACTAACCCTCACGCATGTGGGTCTCACCAATGGCCCACTAGACATACCATCCATGCAACAGAAAACCTTAGTGGATGACATGCCATTATATTGAGGTTATCTTCTTATAGAAGCTTCATGGCATATCATTTATACATTTATGATTTTGTTGTTGAAATGTTTTTCATGTTTGCCTGAATATATGTATATGTATGCACCCACTGTGGTTGGAAGGGAGCCAGAGATGTACTGTGCAGCACTGAGGAGGAGGAAACTGACATCACTGTTTTTCCTATGGCTGAGGCCCATTATAGAGGCACAGTGACTCAGGACGTGACAATCCTTTTCACTTGAACATTTGGCTGCATGCCTGGAGCATAAGAGAACTTCGGCATAACCAGTAGTCAATTGGTGGCGGAGAATGAGCACAGTGAACCCTATCTTGGCTACAGTGGCTAGGAGCAGTGCATAGGTTGAAACCTACCATCCTGGAGGTGTTTGTTTGTTTTGCGTTCGCTCCATTGTAACCATCACGGATATCCGTGCGATTTCCGCTGGGAGCGCGATTACGTTCTGCCACCATAATGCGCCTTGTAGGCCTAGCACATCCGATTTCGGCATGCCTTGACAATTCGGGTGGGCTACCCTTAGCCTGTGACAGCCTCTATATCTGTCTCCAGGCATGCGTAGTGACGACTCTTCACCCAGACGATTTTTGCTCTCGTCTGACTCGCATGAGGTGTTCCACTGTCTATGAACTCGCCTCGTGTAGTTGGACGTGCTGTGCCTGTGCCCATTGGGTACTGAACCGTTTCTCATCCGTGAGCCTGGTTCCTTAAGGGGAAGAACTCAACAGAGGAGTTGGACCCTGGCTCTTTTACCCTCTTAGCCGAGGTGTCATTCACTGACATCATGTACCCCTTGTTCGAGTCTCACACCACGCGTTTGATAGCAAGGCGTTCTAGAGCTGAGCGTCCTTGTCCCAATAGCGCCTGAGCCCATCAGGTACTGAACCCTTTCTCTCTTCAAGTGTATTTCCGGTGTAGGAAAACCTGACAGTAGAGTTGGGCCAGGGCTAAATCGTTGTCCCTTTTGTGCCTGAGTCCATCAGGTACGGAACCCTTTCTCTCTGCAAGTGTACTTCCGTTATAGGAAACCTTGACAGTAGAGTTGGACCAGGACTACCATCATTGTCCCTTTCTTGCCTAAGCCCATCGGGGACAGAACCCTTTCTCTTCGCGAGCATATTTCCGGTTTAGGAAGGCTCGACATTAGAGTTGGATTAGGTCTTCTTGCTTTACCAGCCACCAATGGATGGGTCTGGGTCTCTGTCTGTAAGGAACACAGGTAACTAGATGCTCATCTCGAGCTGACAGAGCTTGTAGTTCAACTTTCCTAGAGACTTTTCACTTTCTATTTGCAGTTCGCGCTGCCCTGCCCTTTCATTGTACTCGGTATGAAATATATTTGTCTTGCCATGCATCTACCTTTACGTGCATTTTACATTGGCCGCCCCTCCAGTGTCGGAGATATTGTCTGTCTCTTGTGCAGTCAAATCTCTTTCCGTCTGCTACCTCCACATTCTCGGACACGATCCCCAAATGATTTGGCCAGAATCAGCTTGAGCTGCTGTATTTCTGTTTCCAGGGTGCACCGCGTGGAGGTACATTTGGGATCTTGGTTATCTGCTAACCCTGGGTCCGCCTAAAGCAATGCGTTCCCTTCGCACCCCCCTGGAGGTGTGATAGTTATTCTCTGGCTCTGTCCCGGGGTGGGACGAAAATCCACAGACTTCCCAGTAATATAATGCCATCTAATGGCATTAGGTCAAAGGGCATGAGCCCATGGACCGCTGGATCAGCAACCAACCAACCACATAACTAATCCTAAATATAATTATATTTAAATTAATAAATGATAAACATAAACTGATAAACATAGGCAAGGGACGTAATCACACAGGTAGGCACTAATTGGCGCAACAAGGGTTGGACTGCGATCTAATACTGAAAATCCATAATGCCAGGCGTCTTCTGTGGTCAGTGTTCCTCTGTTCAAGCGGCATTTGTTCATGCAAAAGAGAAGAAGCCATGAGAAGGATTAATAACGCCTGTGTGTTGCCGGGGACCGTGTGTTACCTTCCATGCATGTCGTAAAAGGAGACTAAGGAGGTTATGGGATGGAATTGCCTGCCCCATCCCATATAGGGTCAGTGACCAAAAAGCCATGCTGAAGTCAGATGTGTCAGGCCGAAAGACGCAGATATCGCAGCAAAGCTGTAAACCATGACATAACGCATTCCGTTCTCCGGACTACATCCTGCTAATCTGCAGGAGTTTGAGAATGAACGCAGAAGAAAAAGAGGATTAATAAAAGTCCTGAGAAGGACTAATAAAAGTCCTGAGTGGGACTAATAAAAGTCCTGAGTGGAACTAAAGTCTTGAAAAGAAAAAAATTGCAGATGTCACTTACCTTGTCCATCCTTCTAAACTAAGATTAGAAATATTAGTCAGACACACAATCTAAATATACACAATGCTGAATATATCACTGTGAAATGTTCAGGCCTAATATATTTCCAATGGCTTTTTATAATAAAACTAATGTGCTCATAATACTCTCTTCATAATATCTTCTTTGCAAACAAACGTAATTCCCTACACTTCCTCATTATTAGAATCACAATTCATAAGAATTTCTCTAAAGATGGCTTCCATATAGATGGTTTCAACTCAATTTGTGTTGATTGGAATAGATGAATAAAAATTTAAAAACTGGTCAAAAACTGGTCTGATTTACCAGTTGTTTTGCACACAACCTTTTCAGAAAAGGAAGCTCAGTTATTGCTGGCAGCAGGTTTGTACTTTTTTTGGTTGTGTTCTTGTGTTGTTGTTTTTTTTTGCACTGATGGCAAGGTAAAGGTTAAATCCCTAGAAGACTCTAGTCTCGACTACAATTATTTATATTGTATAAATTTACAATTTTTTGTAAATGTTAGTTTTCAAATTCCACTGGATCTCTCTTTGTACCTGGAAAAGCGCCCTACTAGATTTCCAGCATTGTGGCATTTTCTATATCCAGAAATATAGAAGCATTGTGTCACCATTTTTATTGAGATGTTATTTTATTTTATTTGCACCAATGGCCCGGCATATTCAACTTTGGCAGAGTCTATAACTTGCGCCTACCTGTACCAGCTCCATATGCTTCCAGACATTATTTCCTCCTGTCTCTGAGTACTTATCATGATTGATTAAATACTTAATGATCTTTAAGTCCTCCAAATTGCTGTACTTTTTACGCCTGGAGAGGAAAATCATAGAAATTATAAAAGAACGTCCAAGAGAGACCATAAAAATCATCAACACACTTATGAAAAACTCATTTGTGAGAAAAAGAAATTGTTATGGAACATCAGAGCACATACTATAAGACGTCAAACTTTAATACAGAATGAAAATCTGGCTCATAGGTGCTTCTTCATAGGTGCCATGGTTTACAGCAGTGCTCGATATCTGCGCCTTCGACCTGACACATCTGACTTCAGCATGGCTTTTTGGTCACTAACCCTATATGGGATGGGACAGCCAACTCCATCCCATAACCTTCTTAGTCGCCTTTTACGACATGCATGGAAGATAAACAGTGTTGCTATTCTTTGCTCCCCTTTTGGGCCCGGCAACACACGGGCGTTGCAAGTACATTCCTGTAAACCAAGTTGTGAGGAACCTACAACGAACTAACATAAGCAGCTCTAAAAATAATCAATATTCAGCTTCTTTTTATTTTCAAACTACTGCAGATTAGCAGGATATAATCTGGAAAACGGAATGTGTTGTGTCATGATTTACAGCTTGGTTGTGATATCTGAGCCTTTCAGCGTGACACATCTGACTTCAGAATGCTTCTGCGTCACTAGGACTCCCTATGGGATGGGACAGCCAACTCCACCCAAAACCTCCTTAGTCGTCTCATATGACATGCATGGCAGATAACAGTGTTGCTATACTCTGTTATCCTTCAGGTCTTGGAAACACACGGGCGAATAATTGAACTAGATGCATAGTAACTGATCACAGAAGCAAGAAAGACAGCTCTAGACAACAACAAAAAAAACATTTATTTGCCATACTGTCAATCACATGTGAACAAAGAGAAAAAGCTCATAATTCTTGGGACTTGACCAGCAACTACATATACATTTATTATAAGAAAGATAGATTATTCTCACCCCAACAAACTAGCAGAGCCGACTCTGATGCGAGAAGTTCCTGAAATCCTCACCATGCTCTCGTCCACATCACTATTATCTGCACTTGAAGTTGGTGATGAAGTCTCGTTAGATGTAGATGCTTTCAGACCAAGAGTAACCATCCTAGAAGATATACAAAATAAATTTAAATACAATTAACAAAAGGTGCCACAAATATGTTAGTTGCAGAATTCTTTTGTTCACTTGTAATGAAATCCGAGTTGTGATTTCTCGCTCGACATGACAACTCCTCCAGTCAACTCAGCTGAAAATGAGTACCTGACAAATGAGTTAGGGGAGGTAAAGACAGCAAGGAAGGGAACTGACCACCCCACCTAATAGTTGCTGCAGCTTATACATGAAGAGTTATCTTCATCCCCGATGGTAGGTTGCTGTCAAGGCACATACCTTTACCTTTTTTTTTTATGTATAAGAAAAGCCAAGAACAAACAAACATGGATGACAGATGAAATTTTAGAGAAAATTTAAGAAAGAAAGCTAAAAATGCCCCAAAATATTAACTTATACACAATGAGATACGTAACAAGTGCAGAACAGCGAGAAAACAATGGCTAGAAATAAAATGCAGAGAAATAGAGAATATGTCATTACAACAGAAGAAAAGATATGTATAAGGAGATAAGACTGATCACAAATAAGAAAAATCCTATAAAAAGATATAAGGCTGCATTAAAGATAAAAGTGGCAAAATTATATTTTATAAAACAGAAGTACTTACAAGATGGGCAGATTATGTGATGTGACAGAACTATCTGATGACCAACAGAACAAAAAACCTACAATACACAACAATGATGGACCAGCAATACTGAAAACAGAAGTAGAAAACGCAATAAAATCAATAGAATGTGGAAAGGCTACACCTCTGACAACATAACAGCAGATATAATAAAAACCATAGATGAATTTGGTGTGGAAACTATCAAGAACTTTGCAATGACATATATGAAACAGGCCACATACCTAAAGACTTGAAATTATCAATTTTCATACTACTACCTAAGACGCCCACAGCTGTGGACTGTATAGACTATAAAATAATACGTTTGATGAGTCATATAACCAAAATACTACTCAAGATAATGCATGAAAAAATTAAAAACAAGACAGACACTGAGGTTGGTGAAGAGTAATTCGGTTTTAGAAAAAATAAGGGAACCAGAAAAGCTATACTTAGTATCCAATTATTGATAGATACATATTTAGAAGTAAAAAAAATTATCTATATTTCTTCATAGACTATAGCAAGGCCTTTGACAGTCCAACAAGAAAAATCAATTGAATGTCTTCAAGAAAGAAGCATTTATGAAAAATAAATCAGACTGATTAGAAATATATATTGGGAACAGACTGCATCAATAAGGTGTGAAAACAACTACTCACCATACAAAGAAATAAAAAGAGGGGGAAGACAAGGATGCATTTTATCACCCATCCTTTTTAATATCTACTTTAATATAAGACAAAAAATATTTAAACATATAAGGAATGCCAGAACTCAAGATCAGTGGAAAAATAATAACAACCTGTGATATACAAAAAATTTTTTAAAACATGACAATCAACAAAGTCACAGAAAAACAGGTGCTAAACATAAAATTACATGGAGAGAAACTACAACAAGTAGAACATTATCAATATCTCAGACACATAATCATAAATGATGGCAGATGTAAAACAGAAGTAAAAAGGAGAATTGGAATGGCTGAAAGTACTTTCAATGACATGAGGAAAATATTAGCATCTAAACAAATTACAAACAAGCTAAAAATGAGAATTATAAAATGATACATCTTTTCTATATTAATGTATGACTCAGAAACATGGACAAAAAATAAACAATTAGAAGACAGAATTGATGCCTTCTTCTTCTTCTTCTTCGGCGTTCATTCTCAAACTCCCACTGTATCTCCCTTGTAGCATGACCATGGTCTACTAGATTTCCAGCAGATTGTAGTCCAGAGAGCGGAAAGGCGTCGCCATTTTATTTGTGCCAATGGCCCAAAACATCCATCTTCTGCAGGAAATTAATGCCTTTAAGATGTGGATATATATATAGAAAAAATGAGGAGAACATCAAGGAAAGAGAAAAAAACATACAGAGAGGTTCTAACAACACTTAATATGAAGAAAGAATTATTAAAGAAAATAACGATCAAGCAAATAAAATATTTTGGACACATTAAAAGACATGACACTTTTCTGAAAACCTTACTAGAGGGTAAAGTAGAAGGGAGGTGAGCAAGAGGTAGGCAGAGATACAAGTGAAAGCGTAAAAATCACAAGATGGACAGGTTACAGTCTAGCAAAGTGCACCATCAAAACAAGAGACAGGGGATCGTGGAGATCTGTTGCAGCCAAACTTTGTTGCAGAGACTGCACTTGACATGATGAATGTATATATCTGCAATGTTGTTTCTTTTATAAATTAGACAGTGTTTTCTATTTCCAAGGCATTTTCTTCACCATATTTTTTAAGTATGCATTCTCAAACTCCCACTATAATTCTCTTGTAGTAGAACAATAGTCTTTTTACACATGCAGCCCTTTAACTATATGGTATCTATATTTCTTTGTCTTTATACCACTCCTGATATTTTCCCTCCATGACACACGATCTTTGCCATCCTGTTCCCATGATTCCGTATCAATGAATCATGTATATCTCGTTTGCATACATCCTTGTACTGATGTAGAGGTCAGCCCTGAGATCTTTCCCTACATTAATTCTCCAATAAAATAGATCCTTCAGTATTCTGCATTCTTCCATCCTCCTAATGTGTCCCAGCTGAATCGAATATTTGTACAAATATTTAACAAATACTTAAACAAACCCCCAATTGATCACGAAACTATCAGAATCTCTCATCACTAATCTGTTAATATTTAATCAATATTCTTAACTGACAAATAAAGAAATATAACAACTGAAAATACCTGTAGTTGTCCACATTCAGAAATTTATTTTTTTTCACACAATCCACAATAAAGTCAAATGGTAGGTGACCTTCACTGATTTTGTTATCTGTCCTTTTCTCACATAACCTACAATTTGAAGAAGAAAAATTAACAGACTTAAAGAGCACCCATGTGTATGTATTTGTGTGTCTATATATATATATATATATATATATATATATATATATATATATATATATATATATATATATATATATATATATATTATATATATATATATATATATATATATATATATATATATATATATATGCATGAATTGGGATATATATATATATATACACACACACTAAATGACAGACACTCATCTGCGAATATGTTAATGATACAGATTTGATTTACAAGGAAGGGCTAGTCATCCGCTAGCCTCACTGTGGAAATTTACACATAACTTTGTCCCCGGACAAACAGGCGTCAAGGAAAATGAACGAGCCAACCAATTAGCCAGCCTCACCAACATAACAGATTGTCAGCATATTGACCGAGCAGGCATACTCAGTGCTCTCTGTGAGTCAGCATGATCTGAGGATTATGAGATAAATTAGCATGAGCCAATATCGAGAATGCATGAATTGGGAGTGAGGATAGGCTTGGCTCATAAAGAACACCTAACAAAGATTTCAAAAAGAGCACCGAACCAGAACCATCAGCAGTTATACCTTGAGAGATTTACTGAAACTGACATCTTAGCACCTATGGTCATGTCAAGCGTAGGACAATCAACATACCTAACCTATCATATGCATCCTAAATGGTCACATTTTAATAATACGTTTGGCTGATGTTTTTTATATTGAACATGGGTTACCCCCTGTGAGTTGTGGGGCTCAAAAGGAGATAAAAGAATAGCATCACTATTGACCTCCCATGTATGTTGTAAGAGGTGACTAAGGAGATTTTTAAGGTGGAGTTAGCAGTTCCATCCCATATCCAGCCACAGTCCTGCCGAAGCAAGCACAGGGGCTGAAGTCAAGACACCAAGCCAAGCAGAGCACAAGCAACCGTGGTGTCATGTAACGCTACTAGATCATATGTCTTCACAACAACAAAAATCAGTATGGCGAAAGTAACTGAGTCTGACGTGCCGGGCAAAAAGGCACAGATATCACATCAAAGCTGTAAACCATGACACAATGCATTCCGTTCTCCGACTACATCCTGCAGGAGTTTGAGAATGATCGCAAAAGTAGTATGCGGGTTACTGATGTTGATGAAAATATTCATTTGTATGTATCCAAAAATTAATAAACATCCTAAACACCATGAACAACAAAAGAAACGGTTCTTTCCTATCAGCTGGGCCTATATATGATGTGAAACAAAGAATAGTAGAATATACTATAAATGGGAGCATAATATTGTGGGCTTTGTGTTTTATTGATTACCGGTATTTCCCTGACGTTATAAACTAAACACAATCTGGTGTTTATTATTAACCCAAAAGTTCAACCTGTTTTTTAACAGTATCAGTAACCAGCAATTCCTTATCACAGCGCAGTAGGTTAACATCATAGCATATCTTTGCATATGGAACACATCTTTTTAAGTAATAATGAATTTATCCATCAAAGCCAAATTACTGCTGCCACTTTGTAACTAGGAATCCCACCCGTGTGTTGCCACGGCCCAAAAGGGGAGCAAAGAATAGCAACACTGTTTACCTTCCATGCATGTCGTAAGAGGCGACTATGGAGGTTATGGGATGGAGTTGGCTGTCCCATCCCATATAGGGTCAGTGACCCCAAAGCCATGCTGAAGTCGGATGTGTCAGTCCCGAAAGGCGCAGATAATCGCAGCAATGATGTAAACCATGACACAACATGTAGTTTTCCGGACTACATCCTGCTAATCTGCAGGAGTTTGAGAATGAACTCAGAAGAAAAAGAAGAACTAGGAATACTGTGGTTCACAAAATACTAAAAATTGTGGGATCATTGCAAATTGTTAAAAAATGTGAAATGTAGGCGCAGTTACTAGAAAAGAACCAAAGCAACTACTGGTAGTAGTTTATCAAAAGGAGCATGTCCAGGCAGATGAGTAGCCATGTTATAAGAGCTGTTTCTTGAAGGCTCTTACCCCCTAACATCCTGTTTTTAAAATCTGATAAATGAAGAACATGCATGGGTACCATATCTTCTGGGAAAGTAAAGGCATCAAGCTAGATGCTGACCACATTATCCCTAGTTATATAAGTTATATTGTTGGTCATGAAAACTACAGGTCTAACGCAGTACTCCACAATACACCTCAATGGTGTGCAGAATGGAAAACTTGACTTCTACTTCTAGCACGAGGATGGATGTCGAGGAGGCTGTTACTGCTGCTTTCCGAAAGCTCTTTGAGGCTCATTTTACTAGGGCAGTTATATTGAGATTCTCAGTCCATGCTTTGAAATATTCAAAACGGTTGATAAGTGGGTTGAACTCTATATTACTGCCCAGAATGTGCTGCCATTCGAGTAAACAGTAGGCTTGTATTGAACGCACATATAGTCGGTGAATTGAGAATGCACAAGGAAGACATTTTGCGGTTGCCTGGTGGGCACCTGTTGAATATAGACACTACGATAGATGATACATCTAGGATACAATTAGGAGAAGTTGGTATTCAGTGTGGCACAAGTAGGACTGGGTATCTGAGAGGTAGAATGAGTAATGTGTTCAACACTTTGATATTTGCTTGGGGAGACTGAATACCTATGGATTTGCTCAGAGTGCTGTGATGTGTGCTCATAATCAAAAATTAATGCTGCAATACTCAATTGGTTGTTTTACTTTCTCTAAGTATTGTTCTTCTGAGTGTTTCTTTTGGTCTACCCTTGCTCTTTTGCCTGTAGGTATCCATTCAAGAGATTGGTGGTGTATTCTGTTGGTGTCTGCGTGTAGGACATGCCCGATGTACGACCAACGGCGTTTTCTGATAACATCTGTGATGAAATTTTGATGTGTCTTGTTCTCTGATTTTATCATTTGATTTGAATTTACTCCAATGGGTGTTAGTTATCCTACGAAGACATTTGTTCTCGAAACTCAGTAATTTCTTTTCTGAAGATAAAGAGCTTTTCCAGCTCTCACATCCATATGATAGCACCGGAATAACGCAGGAATTAAATAAGCGCATTTTTGTGCCTGTGCTGATTGACTTTGACTTCCAGATATTAGACAGAACTTTTTCTTGAAATAATTCAAGAACTGCACAGAATAGCTTTGAACACAGACAGAATTGGACATATCTGACCTCTGCGCTAACTTCAGCGCAAAAGGAAAATGAATGAATGCTCAATTGTTACTTGAGTAAACTCAAAAAATAATGTTCGAAATTTGTTATCAATCAATCAAGTGCCATGCAGAGTGGCGTAGGTGATCATGTTTCTCCACAATTCTCTGTCTCTTGTATTATTAATAAATTAAGTTGATGACATTTTCCCGTGCCACAGTGACAACCCATTCAGAAATTTTTATCTTTATCATCCTTTATTTCTTCTCCCCGTAATCTTTCCAGTGGTTGCTAAATGTTCAAATTGTGCTCTTCTCATCATATGCCCAAAAAAATCTTGACTGTCTATATTTTACTATACTTTATTTACTAATTTCTATAAATTTTTTATACCATTTATATTATCAAAGACTGTCAGTGCAGACTAATAAAACAGTAATGTCTGCAACAGAATTACTGCCAAACTTACAAGATGGATGCTTCTGCTGGATCATCTACAAGACATCCCCCTCCTCTCTGCAATAAAATAAAAGTTAAGCATTACACATAATTATAATGTAAAAAAAATTGGGTAGGTAAATATACTAAAGAAATGGTACAATCCCAGTACACAGTACTTTTTGGGGGAAAATGAAAAGAATGAAATGACAAGGGGGTAGGCAATTTTTCTTTGATTATTTCCCTTTTCTATAATTACCCATATGTGATGGAAGGCCGAGATATTTAATTTAGGAGGGTCGTATGGTGGGGCTCTCAGTGGGCGGTGCGCACATTTTTGCATCTAACAGTAGTCCTCGCGACTGTAACAGACTTACCACATCTCTAATAATCTTACAATTATGTTAGCCATTTTGTATCTCGGATTCAGTCATCAATCAGTGATATCATAAAATTATGGTTTGGCACAGATCTTATAAAAAAGTTAAGATTGTAGTCCCATCTACCAGACTACCAAAAAATTATACAAACTGCTAAATAGACCAGACTGTACCAAAAAATTATACAAACTGCTAAATAGCAGTTTTATGTGGAGTAATATACAAAATTGACGTTTCCACCAAAAATATTTTTATCAAGATAGGGACAAACAAACAAAATTAGATAGGAACAGCTAACAACAAAAAAAGATTGGATAAAAGATGTTTCCTGAGGATTTATGCGCCACAGGTAGCTGGAAGGTAAACAGTTACATTAAATTTTATTCCATTTCTATAATCATCGCTATCCGCATGTGGAAGGTATGCAGGTGTCACCGGATCCACAGACGTGTCATCAAACTACAATATACTTCTAGTATATACATTTTAATATTACTTACCATAGTATTTTAATTAACTGCTATATAGCGAACTGTGTGTTGCCAGGGTCTGAGAGTGGAGCAAAGAATAGCAACACTGTTTTTACCTTCCATGCATGTAATTATAGAGGCAACTAAGAAGGTTATGGGATGAAGTTGGCTGTCCCATCCCATATAAGGGCAAAGTGACCCAAAGTCATGCTGAAATTGGATGCGTCGGGCCAAAATGTGCAGATATCGCAGCAATGCTGTAAACCATGACACAACACATTCTGTTCTCCTGACTACACCCTACTAATTTGCAGAAGTTTGAGAACACTGAAGATTTTTACAGTTATACGCTTCATGTTGTATGTTCTGTGGTTCCCAGCTCTTGGGCTTAATTTTCTGTCAGGTCTAAATTTTCTACTTTTGTCTTTTATTAAAATAATCCCCACAGATTATGAAGAGATGCAGATCAAGTGGTTGTTACATTTTGTTCTTTTGTGGCAGACTCTTACATGGCAGGGAGCGCTAGATGTATCATCAGTGCAGACGAGTTAACAACCCTGACAAAATAGTTGACCTAGAAGTATATGTTTCACTCCTTGCGAGATTGTGACAATTCTGGGAAACTGCTGCAGCAAAATGTAGTCCAGAGATCAGAGATGCAGATATAGCTTTCTTTTTGGCTAAAGGCCTGACATATCGAACTATATCGAACAATGGTATATGCACATTCAGTGTTTTATCACTCCTCTGAACGGTTGACATCCATAACCATGTTAGTAGGCCAGCATGTTTGTAATAACCTGTTTATCAGTGTACCCCCTATCAAGGCCAATTCCTTAAAGCCAAGATAAGGCTTAGTCCACTCAAAAGAGACTGGAAACTAAGATCGGTCGGGCCACCCTTACATCGATCAGAACCACAGTCCACAAGCAGGCACAGGTGCTGAAGTTGAGACACCAGGCCAAGCTGAGCACGAGCAACCGTGGTATCATGCAACACTATTAGATAACGTCTTCACAACAAAAATCAGTGTAGCATGCTAACTTTTTTTAACACTCTATAACACCCGGTAATTGTGGTTATGTTCAATTTAGCTCTTCTGCTAGTCTTGGTCACTATCAACTTGATCACAATCACACGAATAGTGTTGATTTTTACTTGGAAGTTTGTGCTTATTTTTTTCCATTTTGGTGAAAGGATCTTGCTTTTTTGCTTCCAATTTCACATCATAATTATTTGCATTAAACCCCAAATATCACTTTCAAAAGCTCATTTCTTCTTCTTCTTTAGTGTTCATTTTCAAACTTCCACTGAATCTCTCTTGTAGCAGGACGATGGTCCTACTAGATATAGTCCACCAATATGTAGTCCAAAGAATGGAAATGCGTTGTGTCACCGTTTTATTTGCGCCAATAGCCCGGCACATCCGTCTTCGGCAGGAAAAGCGCATTTAATGCTTGATTGTTAACTCTGTTTCCACATAATAAAAATAATGATTTTCATCCATGTGCATACAATGCATAAGCATAGGTGTTTGTATCTGCGTGAATACAGCTTACTTTGCTCTTTGCCAATTTTATGTGTATAGTGGTTATAATTTTTAGACCTGAGCTCTAAACATTGTTTCTAACATCGCGAATGGCTGCGTGTCTATGCTTTATTCTTAGCACATATATTTTATATCATGACAATAATATACACTAAAGTTAATGGTGTAGTTCATTGTGTGTTGTCTAAAATATATGTGCTTGTGTGTAGTTATAATATTCAGAACTATCAAATCACACATTATTCACATCATATAAGAAATATTAGATCTACATATTTTTACTGTATTACTAGTTCTAGACGTCATTTCAGACAAGGTGAATAACTGCAGAATTATGAATTATTCCCATAATATAAAAACAAGACTGACCCTTGAAGTACTGAATTTATGTCGTATTTCATTTTAAAAAGTTCTAAATGAGCATGTTATATATAAAAAACATATGCTAGTTGACTGTCGCATGACAGCATTTCTGTATTTGCATGTGTGCCCTGTTTTGCCCAAGTATAGCCATCATCATTGGCTGATGCACTCCATCTTCGGCATGCTGGAAAGTGTATTTTGTCTAGCGTGTCTTCCATAGCCTTTACATTTCCAAGTGCCACTGAAAGGACAGTGCAGTTGTTTCTATTCAGTGTTTTCTAGGAAAGTTGTCTTACTGGACTAACGAGCCTGTTCTGCCAGGGTTTGTATTTTAGTTTGTAACCAAAATTGATCTGGTCAACTACACATGTGCAAATTGATGGCAGGAACGCAGGCAGAAAAACTAGTTCCGGGCGACTATTGCAACATATTAGTAGACAAACATGGGCAGAAAAAATGGCCAGCTCTGTGAGATACGATCTTAGTTAGCCATTATTTTATTAATTTGAGTACTGGTGGAGATAAACGTGTGCTATTTGTGAGAAAAAAACATTGGTATCGCCAGATATGTTCATGGATTTCTTGTGATTTCATGGAATGATGGGTACGCCAAATGATAAATAAGATAAGTGCTTCACTTAATATAACACTGTTTACATTTTTAATTAGCCGACTATGGATTTCCGTGTGTAACTAATCAAAATGAAGGATGCCAAGACGTAGAATACAGGATAGTGGTTAAAATTTGGTTTCGTCCACCACTGCACTATAAATAGCTCACTTTACATTTTTAACTAGTCGACGTCATAGATTTCCGTGCAAAACCAATCAAATTGATGAGCCCCGATACAAACTAGTTTTTGTGCTGAATACATTTTTTTCCGCCGTGCTTTGCTATCGCTGTATGTGCTATATGTCTGCCTTAGCGTTTCATACTCTGAACAATCTTGAAGTATATGCTTGGTATTCTGTGCTGCCTGCCCACATGTGCACATGGCTGTGTTGTCAATCTTTAACTTTGGGTGTACATGTGACTGCAGAGTCGGCTGTGTCCTGTTCTGAGGCGTAGAATTATAACTTGTTCTAATCTATTCATAATGTGATAGTCATCTTGTGATAGTGTTTGTGGCTTTCTAATTGACTTGATCATCTATTTTTTCTGATGGTAGGTGATTGGTACATCTGGTTGGTCTTTGGCAGCACCATCCTTAGCCAGTTGGTCTGCTTTTTCATTTCCTGGTATTCCACAGTGAGGAATCCACTGCATGGTTACCCTATCAATGTACAGTAAGAATAAATGCAGGTGTGTCCAATAAGTTCCAAATTCAATCAGGAGTTCGCCAGGGGTGTGTCCTATCCCCTCTACTTTTTATACCATATATCGACCACCAACCACATCTGTAAACTAACAAGTACCAATGAAGAGATAACATAAAAGACAAATTGAATGAACTACTCTTTGCAGATGACCAAGTACTAATAGTGACATCAGAAGAACAATTGCAAGACCATATGAACAGACTCTACACAACATGTCAAAAATTCAACATGAAAATTAATATTGAAAAGACCGAAATAATGGCAATAGCAAAGAAAGAAAGAAATATCACAATCTCCATCGATGATAAACACCGTAAACAAGTAAATGAGTTCACTTACTAAGGAAGCATATCGAGTGAAGGGAAAACCAGTAAAGAGATACAAAATATATGCAACAAAACATACCAGATCTTAGGACAGATGACACGTATTTTCAAGAACAAAAATGTAAACATAGACACTAAAGCTGCATTATACAAGACTATTATTATTTCATCACTATGCTACCAGTGCTAAACCTGGACAATGACAGCACAAGACAAAAGAAAAATAGTGACAACAGAAATGGTATGTCAACGAAGAATACTTGGAGTGTCATTAAGAGATAGAATTAGAGACGATAACATCAGACATATAACCAAAACAATACCAGTATTGGAACACATCAAAAGACAACAGATCAAGTGGTTTCCACATGCTTCCAGACTACCGACAGATAGCATGCCACAAATGGCCATGACACATATACATAATGATTATAAAGCCAGAGGCAGACCATGTAAAAGATGGATCACAGAAATCAAAGAAGCCACAGGAACAAGCTTACAAACAGCGCACAAGATGGCCATCTCCAGAGAACTCTTCCACCCCTGACACCGCATGGCAAACAAGGGCCACAGCGTATAGATAGATAGGTTACCCTATACTGGTAAGACAGTTCATTAAATTAAGTAGTTTTTGCAAGTCTGTTAGTTTTCCAGACTGGAGAGCTTGGGGCACTGACCTTGCATCTGTCAGGAATACCACGGAATGTGGGCCAGGATTGGAGTTCAGAAGTTTTTCAGTTGCTACCCTAATTGCCTGAATTTCTGCATCATAATTATTGCAGAATTTCCCTGTTGGTGTTCAGATCGTATCTCTAGGCTTGTGTGGATATTCTATATACTATAATAAATACCACTAGGTGAAAGTACAGAATAGTTCTCTGCTGTGCTATAAATAGCACACTGTTGACAATTTTAACGATCCAACGTCATGGATTCCCATGTAACAACCAAAATAATGGCTGCCGTGACGTCACATCCGACAATCACACAGTTCAACTCTAGACACAGACGAACTTATGCATAATCTGTTAGTTTTCCAATTTACCGTACACATTTTTTACAATTTCCTATTATTTGTGGTGAGCGATCAGTATTTCTGCCCGCTATACACGGAACGAGGTGCGCGCACACATTAGAAATATTATTTCTAATCCTAACCTTGCTCTAATTCCTTCCCAGTAAGTTTGCCAAATCACACAACAAATGTCAGGTAACACCTCGACACTAGAGCAAAGGTCACAGTGGAGAACTATAATGTACTTCAGCCATACCACTATATACTATAATACACCTGCACCTCCAGGGTGCAAAGGGAACGCATTGCTCTAGGCGGACCCAGGGTTAGCAGATAACCAAGATCCCAAATGTACCTCCACGCGGTGCACCCTGGAAACAGAAATACAGCAGCTCGAGCTGATTCTGGCCAAATCAATTGGGGATCGTGTCCGAGAATGTGGAGGTAGCAGATGGAAAGAGATTTGACTGCACAAGAGACAGACAATATCTCCGACACCACCAGCAGCACCACATATAGCGACACTGTCGACATACAGTGAAGCTAGTCAGTCCAGTCCGAACATTGGAGGGGCGGCCAATGTAAAATGCACGTAAAGGTAGATGCATGGCGAGAGACAAATATATTTCATACAGAGTACAATGAAACAATGAAAGGGAAGAACAGCGCGAACTGCACATAGAAAATGAAAAGTTCCTAGGAAAGGGGAACTACAAGCTCCGTCAGCTCGAGACGAGCTTCTAGTTACCTGTGTTCCTTACAGGCAGAGACCCAGACCCATTCATTGGCGTTTGGTAAAGCAAGAAGACCTAATCCAACTCTAATGTCGAGCCTTCCTAAACCGGAAATATGCTCGCGAAGAGAAAGGGTTCTGTACCCGATGGGCTTAGGCAAGAAAGGGACAACGATGGTAGTCCTGGCCCAACTCTACTGTCAAGGTTTCCCATACCGGAAGTACACTTGCAGAGAGAAAGGGTTCTGTACTCGATGTGCTCAGGCACAAAAGGGACAACGATTTAGCCCTGGCCCAACTCTACTGTCAGGTTTTCCTACACCGGAAATACACTTGAAGAGAGAAAGGGTTCAGTACCTGATGGGCTCAGGCGCTATTGGGACAAGGACGCTCAGCTCGAGAACGCCTTGCTCTCAAACGCGTGGTGTGAGACTCGAACTTGGACAAGGGGTACACGATGTCGGTGAATGACACCTCGGCTAAGAGGGCGAAAGAGCCAGGGTCCAACTCCTCTGTTGAGTTCTTCCCCTTAAGGAACCAGGCTCACGGATGAGAAACGGTTCAGTACCCAATGGGCACAGGCACAGCACGTCCAATTACACGAGGCAAGTTCATAGACAGTGGAACACCTCGTGTGAGTCAGACGAGAGCATAAAATCGTCTGGGCGAAGAGTCGCCACTACGCGTGCCTGGAGACAGATATAGATGCTGTCACAGGCTAAGGGTAGCCCACCCGAATTGTCAAGGCATGCCGAAATCGGATGTGCTAGGCCTACAAGGCGCATTATGGTGGCACAGCGTAATCACGCTCCCGGCGGAAATCGCATGGATATCCGTGATGGTTACAATGGAGCGAACGAAAAACAAACCTGCACCTCCATTCCTCACTGAATTTTGTGCAGACCCATCTGTGTAGTGTGTGTATACACTCTGACCCATAGGTCTTGTGGATATGGGTAAAAATGCTGTTTCGTCCACCATTGGGCTATATAACGTTACGGATTTCCCTTGAAAAACCAATCATAATTCATATCTATTCACACCTTAGACAAGAATTCTTAGAGAATTAATTATTAATTCTAAACACTGATTCTAACCCTTCTCCCCCCCTCCAAAAAAAATCTATAAACTAATTATAATTCTTTTAACCCCACTAAAAGTCACAATGGTGGACGAAACAGCAGATGCGCCATCTGTACTACTCAGGACCCTAGTACTGTAGTGTACCGTAGTAGACTTACTGTCAAGTGTATCTATCTTAATGATTAAGATTAGGATTAAGACTTAATCCGATTAAGTTAATCTAGACTAAGACTACATCTACGGCTACGGCTACGTCTAGACGTACCGTGTCTTAAAATATATACTACATTTGAATTATTTGATAAATACACGTTATCGTTTACTATACTTACATTAATAATATTTTGCAAATCATGTGTTGGAAATTCACAGTAGAATGAAATTGATGGGCCATTTTCCTGTATAAATAGAGAACTTGATATTTTGAAAAATGTTGCAGTTTTTAGTTTATCCGCCATGTTTTCAAAAACTTTTAAATTCATTTCATGGTTGCCAACCTGTTTTGTCAAAAATAAAAGTCTTGAACCGAAGAGCACAGAAAAACCCAAACTTTGGGGGGGGGGGTCATTTTAAAAAAAATCGCATTTCAATACATACTAACACTTAAAAATGAAGTTTATTCCACATTTGTTAAATCTTAGTCAGAAAACTATTCTTCATTTTACTTGTAGCTTTCTCCTGCTTTGTTTTTAATATACAAAAAGGAACCTAATACCTTGCATAGAATACATAGAAAGACAGCAGATCAAGTTGTGTTGCCACATACGAGAATGCAGCACGACAAGTTTTCCATACAAGCATATAACCAAATGAGTCAAGGTACAAAGCCAGAGAATTACCACGGAAAAGATGGATAGAAAACGACAGGGACATCAAGAAAAAACACGGTTATAGCACAGCTGATGCCACATATCTGGCTCTAGAACGCAAGATCGCACTCCAATTACCCCTACGCTTAACGGCAAGAGTGGATAACAAACCACCTGGGAAAAGACAATAGACAATAAGGAGGATTTCTCAAACTTGCATATTGCCTATAGGCCTATGTCGCTTCTCAACTTGTTGCATGACTACTTTGTTGTTTGTGTTTCATTTTCTGCCACTGTTGAAAGCCATTTCGAATAGCAAAAAGAAATTACTTTTTTTTAAATTTAATAACATTTTTAAAGAAACACACAATTCCTGTATCAAACGCATGACTTTGCTATCAGAATCACAAAATTTACATTTAAAATGGCTTAATATCTTTATAAACCGGTATTTTTTTTAATTCGCAAAGCTTTTAACTATTTTACAAAAATAAAATCCTCTGTTAAATTACGACTGGGTACATTACGGGAAGATGTGTCTACATTGTTAGTGAAACAAACCATATAAGGTAATACTGCAGTTAAACGGAACAGCAATAGTATTTACGTAGAACACATGTTTTTGGAGTTTCACTTGAACAGACAGACTATCACTAAGACTAAGGGGTTATGAGGTATAAACACGAAAACATGAAAACTACAATACACAAGACATTTTCAAAGTTTCGAACCGTTAGGTCTTTCTCAAGAATATGTAAGCCTTTTGGACATAACGCCGAACATTCATTTGTGTTGGTATTGTCCTTATTGTATTGCAATCCATGTTGTATTTGGTAATAATTTGTTATATGCCTATCTGTTGTCATATCCAGTCCAATTTTCAACAAAATCCGCTTCCATGACTACTTGTTTCCATATACATAATTGTCACATTGAACATTAACATGTAAACAATACAAATAGTGCATAGGCCTATAGTGTCTCTGTGGTGGTAACATTTTGGTAGCCTAATTGATAGAGTGCTTGCTTGTTATCACCGGGTTAAACAAACCAATGACCAATAAAAATAATGCACTGGAATGCTGAGGGTGTCAACAGTAAAAGAGATGGATACAGCAAAAAATTGGAACTTGAAAATATCCTAAGTGAAGAACAAGTTGGTTGGTTGGTTGGTTGCTGATCCAGCGGTCCATGAGCTCATGCCCTTTGACTCAATGCCATTGTGTGATATATGCATGTGTTTGTGAGCTGTTGTTTTATTCCATATAATGTGTTCCATTTATCTGGCCCTAGAGGAAATAGAAGAACAAGTTAATGTATGCTGTATAGGCCTACAAGAAACACACCTCAGCAGCGACATGGCCTTCAAAATCAGAGGCTACCAGTGATACCGGTCTGACCGAAAGGACAGGTGAAAGGGTGGAATTCTGACGTTAAAAACAATATCAGCGGCATGTCAGCTGGAAGTATATATGGAAGGGGCAGAATACCAAATACTCTACCTAAAAATAGACAGTGCAGAATTCCATCTCCTGAACTACTAATGCCATAATGATAGACCATTGGCACTAGACACAATTCCAGAAAAAGAGAGACTTATGGCGTGTGGTGACTTCAACAGCCCCTCTCAGGGCTGGGGCTACGATCATATCGACAATAGAGGCGAGGAACTTGAGAGCTGACAGGATGAAAATAATCTCATCCTTATTAACCAGCCAGCAGACTCACCAACCTTCTACTCGAGAGCATGGCACACCACCTCTACACCAGACCTGGCATTCCACTCACCAGGCCTGGAATGGAAAATCGCACGTGTCGTTGGAAAGTAGCTTGGGGGTAGGACCACAGACCAGTATTTCTGGAAATCCACAATGAATTTACCAAGGACAGCAGCACGCACGCTCACTAGGTGGAACTATAAGAGGGCATACTGGAAAATGAACCTGATGTAACCAGTGTTCTAGCTAAGGACATGAACTTGGACAAAGACATCAATGAAGCAGTGAGTGAATTTAATAGATGTATAC
Source organism: Meghimatium bilineatum (assembly GCA_034231615.1). NCBI lineage: Eukaryota > Metazoa > Mollusca > Gastropoda > Stylommatophora > Philomycidae > Meghimatium > Meghimatium bilineatum. Next base: position 37,273,992 of record CM067308.1, on the reverse strand, counting down.
TACATGCTGCTAGTAAAACCATACCCAGGGGGGTGGGGGAGGCACGCAAAAACTACAAGCCCTACTGAAATTATGAACTGGAAAAGCTGCAAAATGAGATGGAAACATCTAGACATCAGGCTGAGAACAGACCTAGCCAAGAACATCACAACAAATATCAGCAAACAAAGGCTAAATATCAAAGAGCCAAGTCACAAGCCAGACGGAGCAGATGGAAAGAAGAAACAGAGTCGCTGAACCTAGAAAGAGATACTAGGAAATTATAGAAACTTGTAAAACAACTAAATGATGAAGGTACATGGAGAAATACCAGGATCACACTTTATAAAGATAGAAACATTTTAACAGATAAACATGCAGCAGATTACTTTGCAGATTCCTTTGCAGATTCCTTTGCAGAAGACAATAACGTCAAAGTTAGCCCAGACAAACAACAGGAGGTTCGAGAGAACCAGCAAAACATTGGACAAGGCGAACCTATACCTGAAGTCATGGAGGCACGAATCACAATGAAAGAACTGGTTCATGCAATATCCAAATGGAAAATGAAAAAGTCCACTGGAGCTGATGGAGTGTCCATTGAAATTATTAAAAACCCCGAAACTGCAGCAAGAGCAAAGCTACTGCAGATCTTTAACACAAGCTGGTCCACGGGTAATGTACCACATGCGTGGAGAGAAGCAATAATGATACCACTCCTCATATCAGGAACAGATGGCAACACAGTCTCCAATTACAGGTCCATCAGCCTCGTAAGCTGTCTATGCAAAACAATGGAACGCGATATCAATCTTAGGATGCAGTGGTACCTTGAAAGTGAAAACATTCTGGTATCACAGCAAGCAGGCTTCAGACAGTGCTACTCTACTGAAGATCAGGCAACCTACCTCTCCCAAGAGATTGAGGATGCCTTCCAAGATAAGAAACTGGTACTAGCAGCATGGATAGACCTCAGGAAAGCATTTGATAAAGTCTGGAACGAAGGGCTCTTAAAGAAATTGCGAAATTGCAGCGTTAGCCCAAGAATGTACAAATGGGTAAAAGCATACCTGCATAATAGAAGAGACAGGGTACAATTAGATGACCGCAAGAGCAATAAAGTCCTACTGCGTCATGGAGTCCCCTAGGGAGAAGTCATGTCACCCACACTTTTCTTGGATTACATCCATGACCTAGTTGCTGAACTACCACACGGGATCAAAGTGGCAATGTATGCTGAAGAGACCTGTTGATCTAGTGCACGGAAGAACATGCGACAGTGGTCACTAAACAAATACAAAGAGCTATCGATGCCCTAACGTTATGGGCAAATAGATGGTGCGTCATCATTATCACAGATAAGTGCAGCACTACATTCTTTACCCTCTCACCAAAACAAAAAGTCGGTCATATCAAGATAGATGGAGAGCTCTTGAAAGAGGACAAACAATCCACATACCTTGGAGTTATTTAAGTGGAACTTAAATAATCCGCCTTCTGTGCGGATTGTAGTATCACTTTGTTTATTTGTGAGATGTTGTGGTTTATGTTGTTAGTGATGGTGATATTCTGGCAAAGCTGGTCTGTTTGTTCACTGAAGTGTGCCAGGCTCGAAACCATGCAAGAATTTTAAAAAAAACACCAGAAGTGATTTTTCTCTTGACACGACCACTCCTCCAGTAGACTCAGCAGTAAATGAGCACCTAACGCATGAGTTAAGGGAGGCAAAGACAGCAAGGAAGTGAACTGGCCACCCCACCCCCACCTAATAGTTGCTGCGACTTAGTACATGAAAAATTATCTTCAACCCCGACGGCAGTTTACTGCCGTGGGATCTACCTTTACTTTTACATTCTGTTAATTCGCAAATCCTATTACAGAATGTGTTAACTTTTTGCCAAAGTTTATCTCTATTCACCGTATCAACGGCTCTTTCCTGGTCGACAAATATTATATTTAATTTCTTTATTATACCATATAGCTCATTCATTCAATTGTACAATTAAGGTAAGTCCTTCATCAGGCACATCGCTTTTCTGTCAGAAAGTAAATTAAAAAACCCACCCTGTATATTTTGTGGTGACAGCAAGAAATACAACCTTTATCACACAGTAACACGTTTCTCCCCGCAATTCTCTAATAGGAAACATGCAACAATGACTTAATTTTCTATAACGTATTCGTCTTCTTCTGCGATCAGTTTCATATGCTCATAAGTCTATACAGGAAGATGGGCAGCCTACATGAATTCAGTTGTCAGCAGGAGGTCCTCGCGGTTGCCCCACAGCTTTACTTTCAGATCTGTCTCTTGGGAGCCATATTTTAGTTCTCACATCATCGAGGAGTGGGCATGTTTGCAGAATGTGTTCTGGAGTCTGGGGACCCTTTTGACATGGGCATTAGTCAGTTTGGACATCCTTAATTTTGCGGAGATGTGCTTGCAATCTGCAGTGTCCTGTGCCGAGTCTAAAAATTGTAGTTTGCTGTGACCTGCTTAGCTTTAGAATGGGGTCCTGTGGAAAGTTACTGCCTGCTCTCTGACCCCATGTATTTTTGCATTTTCTTTTGATGAGAGTTTTTGTTTCAGGTAGTGATATTCTGTGCTGGAATTGTTCCTTTTTTGCACCTGCATTTTACCAGTCTGTCAGCTGCTTCATTTCCTGTAATTCCACAGCGTGCAGGGATCTACTGCATCACAACTTTATTTTTAGCAAACAGTTGATTTGAAAGCTCTACAGTTGTTTTTGTTAGATGTTTAGGTTCATTTTGAATGGCCTGGAGTACTGACATACAGTCAAACAAGAAAACTGTAGCTCCTTTGAGTCTCTGTTCCTCTAGAGCCTTTGATGCTTATAAGATTACTCGCAGCTCTGCCCTGTAGTTTGTTGATAATTTGCCAGTAGCGATTGAGCGTTCTAGCTTTATGGGTGTTTGGTATGAGTATTAGTATCCCAGCTCCTCCTTTCTTTACTGCATCCTCTGATGATCATCTGTGAAGACGTGAATCCCCTGTGAGCTGGGATATTGGGTGTCTAGGTGATGAAGTGGTTTTGCCTTGAGGGCAGTAGAGGTTTCCATTCTATGACATATGTTATCTGGTATTTGCTTTTCTTACCAAAATCCTACGCATATTGTCTTCAACTGGAAGTCCATACCATGCACGATTGAATGACTTTTGTTGTTACACTATACACGAGAGTGCACGATCAGAGGGTTTGCTGTCAATTAGTAATTAGAGTTAGTAATTTGCTTTAGTATTTACTCATTTACAGTTCTGGGAAATAATCCGCCCACTTTATTTCTCCAAATTCAGTATGGGAAGCGATTATTGTGTAAACTTATAATAGTTGTGTTGTACCTATCATGACCTGCTCTTTGTTGGTTGGTTGGTTGTTTGGTTGCTGATCCAGCGGTCCTTGGGATCATGCCCTTTGACCAAATTCCATTAAAATGACATTATATTGCTGGGGAGTGTGGATTTTCGACCCGCCCCGGGCCAGAGGCAAAGAATAACTATCACACCTCCAGGGAGGTAGGTTTTAACCTATGAACCGCTCCGAGCCACTGCAATAAAGATAGGGTTCACTGTGCCCATTCCCCGCCACCAATTTACTACTGGTTATGCCGAACTTCTCTATTGTTCCAGGCATGCAACCAAATGTTCAAGTCAAAAGGATTGTCACGTCCTGAGTCACTCTGCCTCTATGATGGGCCTCAGCCATAGGAAAAACAGTGATGTCAGTTTCCTCCTCCCCAATGCTGTGCAGTACATCTCTTGCTCTCTCCCAACCACAGATAGTGCATACATATATAATAACACATTGTAATAACAAAATAAAAGCATCTGAAACATAATTATATAGATGACGTACCATGAAGCTTCTACAAGAAGATAACCTCAATATAACGGCATGTTATCTACTAAGGTTTTCTGTTGCATGGGTAGTTTGTCTAATGATCCATTGGTGAGACCCACAGACGCAATCACATGCGTCCTGTTCTTTGTCGGAGAAGTATATCGAGTGTCTGTGATGACAAAGGCATCAGGCTAGGTTCAACTCCCGCAGCATGCAATTGTGTGCCTCCGGACTGTTCTAAACGCAACGATAAACTTTTTAACGTAAACACTGTCAAGAAATTCAATACATAAATATTTGTTTATGTCAAACATGGCCCTTGGCAAAGACACTTTTTGCAAAATGAGATGTTTGAGGAAAGATATAAATGTCATAACAAGAGACCGCCGAAGAAATGGAAATATCAAAGAAAAAGTAAAGACTATCAAAGAAAAAGTAAAGACTATCTCAAGTCAAGACTACATCGAGAGGCAGCAAACCAGATGGTTTGGCCACGTCATAAGAATGAGATCTGCGCTACCAGTCCTTCGTGCATACATCAGCAGAAGACCTGGTTACAAAGGCACGAGGATGATTAAGAACCAGATGGGCAGAGGCAACCAAATAAGAATTAAATAGACACGGGCATACCATGGTCAATGCAAGCTAAATTGTCAAAGACAAAAAAACCTCAGACCCCCTCACCCCTTCCGACGCTTAACGGCATAAGTGAAAATGACAATAGATAGCTACATCTCTCATTACTTTTACATGCTTAAAAAATAGACGCTTTTGTTATATAAAAGACATGATATTTCCATGAAAATCATACTTGCAAGTTCAATTGAAGGTCGACGAGCAGGAGAAGACATTGCCACCGTAAGTGGACAACATCCCGCTGCATGCAATTGTGCATTCGAGCCGTTTAGAAAGCAATGAAAAATTACTAAGCATAATTCATATTACGAATAAATCACTACAGCCAAACAATTATGGGTAAATACAAATAAGGTAGACAGGTTACTAAAGAAAACTGTCAATATGTTGTTGTTGTTGTTGTTCGTCCATCACAAGTGATGATGACCATTTGTTACATATACATTTGAAAATTCAACTTTAGTTATGTCCTTGATTATGAGTTCGTAGATGGCTAATGAGCCCTATTCGAGCTGTAAATGTCCTTGGACAGTTCGGACATGGAATGACGACAGTAAACGGATCTTGGACTATCCGTGACTTTCTAGCTGCTCTCCGCTGTTGAGCTGCTGCATTTCTCTTCTTTTCACAAGATGATGCGCTCTTTTTTATTTTAGAACGCCATGTAGATCTACATTCCATGCTCCTAGAGTCAGTGGGAAAAGCTTTTCCCTTCTGGTGAATTTTCGTGGATGTGAAAATGACTTGCACTGGGGATTTTGATTAAAGTGAGGAAGAGTTGTGCAAAGCGTCGCCCTCACTGTCAATATAACAATAAAACAAAGTACAAATACAATTATCAACGTGTCGTTCCAATTGGGACCTTTATCAAGACAACAAAAAACAATTAAGAAAACAAAACTATAACGAATTTAACCAAAATGGTTGGGAGAATGATTTCTCTCACCAGAAAATCATCACCGAATAACAGATCCAGCGAAACACAATTAGTAAGTGTATATTGATGCGTTCAATATGTATACATTATGAAATACTAAAAGATGAAAGATGCAAAACTAAAGCAAGGGGACATCAATTAGCATTGCCAAAAACGGGGTTGGTGGGGGGGGGGTTAATGGGCGACGGGAGATAAAAGGGAAAAGGATAGAGAAAGATAGTGCACACAGGAGCGAGGGGGGAGGGCTACAAATAGATACAGTTATTAAAGTAAGCATTATATATATGTGTGTGTGCGCGCGTGTGCGTGCGTGCGGGTATGGGTGTGTGTGTGTGTGTCTGTATGGGTGGAGGTTGTGAGGCCCATATATATATATATATGGGAAGGTTTGAGTGGTTCTATTTGTTGCTCGTTCTCATACTCAACACTAACCCCAAACCTATTAGTAGTATCTTATGACTCTGGCAGATCAGAGCGTTAATATTCTTTGCTACTCCTTCTGACAATGTCAACACACGAAATGATTAAACCATCTCTCTTTAGATAACGTAACCTCATAATTAACGCTACAGATAATACACAACAAACCACACCGCCGCCCGTTTTTAATATGATAGTAGAACTATAAAAAACTATTTGATTACTCAAAATGTTTCATACATAAGCTTGGTTTTTTGTGTGTTTTTTTTTCAAAACTCCCTATGTGTAAAGTATGACGGCCAAATGGGGAGGGGGGAGAGGAGAGGTGGTGACCATTTATGTTAAAGTATTGATCATCCACTTCTATAAACGCCGTATACCCACCTTTTATATATATATATATATATATATATATATATATATATATATATATATATATATATATATATATATATATATATATATATATATATATATACAGTGCTTTTATATATATATATATATAGCGCTCTACAGTCAAAAAAGAGCATCATCTTGTGAAAAGAGGAGAAATGTTGCAGCACAACAGAGGAGAGTAGCTAGAAAGTCACGGATAGATCAAAATCCATCTACAGTGGTCATTCCATGTCCGAACTGCCCAAGAACATTTACAGCTCGAATAAGGCTCATTAGACATCTACAAACTATTAGACATGGTCATAATTCTAACTGAATTTTCAAAAACTGGATGTACAAAATAGTCATTTTCACTTGTGATGGACGAACACACGCACGCACGCACGCACACATAAACATATATGTATTCATTATTACATGATGGTCAAGTAGTCCTTTTGTGTAAACTTAAATTTGTGTGTGTCATCAAGGAATAATTTTGACCACAATATGTTTATGTTATACATCTCTGTTTTGTCATATCATGTTTTGTTATTACCTAACCCTTGTTTGTACCACAAACTATGGTATTATTATAATTAATTTTATTTAAAGTAACCTTATGTTGAGGCGCGCTTCTTTCAAACGCGGACATGGTCCAATTTCTCTCCTCTTCTTCTGCGTTCGTTCTCAGACTCCTGAATATTAGCATTATGTAGTTCGGAGAACGAAGTGCATTGTGTCATAGCTTATATCTTAGCTGCGATATTTGCGCTTTTCGGTCTGACACATCCTACTACTTTGACCTTTTTGGGGATGAAACAACAAATCCGTCTGTTCTAATTGCGCACCTTGTTGAATCTGGTGACTCAAATAGCCTTACTTAGACATTTCGCAAGTTTCGATCTTTCTCTTATGTGTAGGTGTTAGTTGCCAAGTCTGACATTGGT